>OZ020560.1:20303034-20903034 GCA_963971465.1 Lepidochitona cinerea | reverse complement strand
CATGGGTTCTATTTGGGCATGACTCTCGATATGTTATGGATTTTGGAATTACTGTTTATTTGATTCTATTTTATCAAGCCAGATAATCCAATAATCGTCATTGGCGAATACAATAAAATGGCAGAAAATTAACAAATTTAAAGTGGCACGAGCTGTCAAAATTAAAACTTTTTTCATAATTTCTGATCGCCACGACAGTAATAGGCTTTGAAGGTCATCGAAAAACTAATTGATTGGCGTTGGAATGAAGAAAATCCATACAGTATGTGGCCTGTACGAACCGAAATAGTGTTCGAAAAGTAAACGAAATTTAAATAACCGGGACGACCATTCATTCATTCTAAACCAAAGTTAGTTCAAAAGAATACTTTATCGTTCAATCTCGAGACTAGAAGCACTAAAAATCTTCTCAATTATACGTGTTAAGAAAAATAGCCAATAATTTCAACATTCTGTTTGAACGCCAAAATATCAGCTCATGCCACTTTAAATGGACTTTCATATGATTTTTAACTATAATATGCACGGTCCTTCGCTTCAACTTCTTAAACGGAAAGAAAATCCAGCCAAACATGTACATTCATTACATAGAGCAGTCTAATAGCTTTTGATAGAAGTCTGCAGTTTGTTCGTACGATGTTTTGCTGATTTTTTAGAGATTTTTTAATTCAACTTTACCAGTACAAACGACAATAACTGTAGATCAGCCATGTTGATTTCGGCTGGCCGCCTGCTGACGGAGCGGCCCAATAAAAGTGTAAGTTTCAGTCACTTGTCTCACTTGAGCCCAAGCTGGCTTTGAATCCACTTCGTGTAAAGGACTGCACAGACTGTTATTCTCCATTTGAAATAAATTAGCGCTAAATCCAAATTGGCCATATTCCATAGTTGAAGTGTTTTTAAAATTAATTCTACTGTCCATGACCCATTTTACACTACATAGTTTACGACCGGATTTTGTTTTATACGCCAAGTAATGAAATACTGAATATTATGAGCATATAAAAAATCTGATATACAGATAGCCATAGTAAAGCACCGGACTGTCAGCCCTTATACGTCAGGAGCGTATTTTGTAGACGCGCGAATGGCTTCACCTATCTGATTTATAGCTATAACTTCAGACGCCTAACTCTTTATTGGTACGAATATCCCTTTTTTAATTGGTATTACCCGATTATTGTGGTCAGCTTCGATCACTCTGTGTGTTTTCTTTTCTTTTAAGTATCATATCTAATAGGAGGTGCACGTCCTCACTTGGTAACAAACATGTCCACCAAGTTTCGAGGGAATCCGATAAAAACTGTCAGAGAAGATACGTTGAGAATCTCTCGCTGCCTATATATTCAGTGTCAATACTTTATTATCTCGGTAGCCGAGAAATCTGGACTTTTTTCCGTATTCGTCATAGCCCAGATTACTTCCATATTGAAAAAAACGATATTTTTTAACTTCTCCCTCCGAAAAAAACGGCGGCGCAAATTTCACAACAAATAAGCAAAGAATAAATATTTACCGCTGCATTATATACTTAACGCCATTAAAAACGCACAACCCAAAGAATGTAAAATATTTTGAGAAATGTAAAGTGTAAAATATTGTAAGTACTCTTAAATTGAAGAACAAGGCATTGGTCACAATGAGACAAAGAATTGACAATATGTGAAACCCTGTTGACTTTTATTCCTTGCAAACAAATCGTTGATACAGAAATTGAAGGCGCTATCATTCAATAATGGGTATGTCCACCTCGGGCATCAACGCAAGCAGTGCATCTGCGACGCAAGGACCTGATGAGTGTGGCTATTCTGTGGTGTGGGATCCGGTCCCACTCTTCCTGCACTACCTGGATCAGTTCACGTCGGTTGCGTGGCCTGTGTTGACGTTGTGCAACGACATTCTTAAGCTGATCCCACAAGTGCTCTATGGGCGATAGATCGGGGGAGTAAGCTGGCCATTCCATGATGTTCACATTATTCTGTTGCAAGAAGTCTTGTGTCAACCTTGCAGAGTGTGGGCTCTGATGATTTCGAGCCCATCGTAAACGGGTTTGGCGTGCGGCGGGTGTCAATATGGGCCCTCGGTAGGGGATGCGTGCATGCATCTGTATCTCTTGGAGACGGCGTCGGATGGTGCTGAGGCTTACCCTGGGCCTTCCAATTCCCACTGTCTCACGAGCAGTCTGTGTCGCGGTGCGAAATCGGTCACGTGTGTACAACAAACCGATGTACCGATCCTGGCGGGCTGTAGTGACTCTTGGCTGACCAGGGCGTGGTCAGTCGGCAACATTGCCAGTTTCCTGTTCCCCGATTCTGAGGCGACTAATTGTGGAGGGATGACACTGCATGTGACGTCCTACGGCGGCACAACTGAGACCCGCCTGGAACATGCCAATGGCACGTTCCCTTTGTTGTGTCGTAAGTCGGGGCATGATAACGTTTTCTGATTTTTGCTTTCGTCTTTATGCTGAGCTTCGTGTAAAGTGTTTAACCCACGACAAATGAGCCCTGAAAGCTATTCTCAGTGACGGTGAAACACTCAATGGGCGTTATTAGGAAATGTTGCGTAATGTTCACGACAGGCGCGTCGGGAACACCACAGGATATCTAGTTATTGCAACTCAACTCGAACTAACAATAAACAACAAAACGTAAATGGCCAATAGCCTTACTGGGGTAGAAACATAAAATTCAACCGTGCGTTTTAATGGCGCTAAGTATAGTATATACCACGAAGAAGGAGTTTGTCAAACTTACGCCGCTGTAAAGTGGTAAACTTTCCTTTATGCAGCCAATATTAATTGTTTCGAAGTCCACTGGCTTTCAACCTGACGTAACCGCTATAGTAAAACATTTAACAGACCAGTTAAACTGGGCGGTGCGTCGTAGAAATACGTTACTCATATCTCTTCAGTCCTGGCCCATCTTCGCCCTGCACCAGAGACAGTTCTATATTTTTACAAACGTTACAGGTCGTTTGTTCGGCACCACCAGAGGGAGCTGTGAGAAGCATGCGCAATTTGAAAATTAGGTCAACTATGTCCGCTCTTTTGGCACTTTTGTGGAAGAAAGCAAGCATGTTAAGGCCCGCTCACACTGTGCGATTTGTCGTACCGACTTGTCGCATGCGATGAAAATGGATGTATCTGATTGGTTGACAAATCTTATCGACCAATTAAAAGCATCCATTTTAATCGCATGCTACAAGTCGGTACGACAAATCGCTCCGTGTGAGCGGACCTTAAAGGTGGAAAGAGGGAACTCCCTTCGGCTATCTTCGATCGGCTTTGACACGCCTCGGGCAGTCTGCGCTTTTTATACGGCAAATTACCGTATTTTTGGGCTGAATAAAAATGGCGTCGAAAGTAAATATCAAAATGTTTTACTACCGACGAAAACAGAAAATAATAATAATTATAAATTTATTAAATGCTAGTATCATTTAGAAAGATATTTGTTAATATATTTTATTTAGCCCAGTAAACCACATGTTGTAGACAGACGCAGTTTCGGTACATATCAGGAATCTTCAAATACTTCAATTGTATAACTGATCGAGGCTGAAAGTTAACAAAGCGAGTGTTTCAGTCCCTTACATTATCACGGGACACTTGTGTGAGGCCCTCAAGGGGATTTGTACGCTTCACGGCTACCTATTTGGTCGCCATATTCAAAATGACCTGCAGTCTATCAGAAGGTATTTCACGCACGTAAATCACCGAAGTTTCAGAGTGCATGTTAGGGAGAATCGTTCCTAAAACAACAGTTACGCACAAGTCGTGTGCCTTAAAATCTTGCCTAAAGGTAAATTTCCAGGATTTGGACCTCGCGTAAATTATCGTGTGCAGTCATTTTTGAAAGTGTATCGTTTAAAGTAAGAGTTCTACCTTACATGAATCGAGATAGTGGTTCGGGATAGAGGGTGAGTCATATTACCAGTAAAGTATAAAATAAGTCGACCTCTAGACCGAAAATCCGGGCTACAATTAAGGGCAATAACTCTAAATTAACGCAACCCATATAGGATGTGCGCATCCTCACTTGGTAACGAACATGCTCACAAAGTTTTGTGGAAATCCGATACAAGTTGTAGGAGGAGATACTTTGACAAGATTACGGTCAGACAATCCTATGCTCGGGCCGCTGTTCTTCTTAATCTATATAAATGATTTGGCCAATAATATTTTCAGTGCAGTGAGATTGTTTACTGATGAGTTTTGTTTGCATGTCAGTGTGTATCACAGTATAGTTTAGCTTAGATATGAACGAAGTGAAGCTATAACTTAATTAACAAGAGTCATCAGCAACACACACACATATTAAATTTATCAATGTCATGTTAAGTGGAGACATACTAAGAACAGACGAAAGTTCAATTCATATTGGCCGAGTTGAAGCTATATTGGCCGAGTCCACGGTGTATTCGAGTAATAACTTGCACAGTCATATAGGCCTAATGTTATTAATCAGGATATTCCCTATTGGCATTGTCCGAGGATAGTCGTATTGGTCCGAGGCCGAAGGCCGAGGGCTAATACGGCTGTTTCAATGTTTTTTTTTTCCATAAAATATTTATATGATTTAAAAATACTAGTGTTTTAATATACGCATTCGCAAGGAAAGTTTTTTCTTAAAAATTTCTTCAAAAAAAATCTAGGTGTAGTGTACCAAGAGTTGTTCCCCTTTTGTACATAAAACATAGTAACATATTTCTTTACTTTTACAAATTATTATTTATGCCATATTTAATTTATCTAATGAAATAGACGGAATATTTGTTTTTCTTTAACTGTACATTGGCTATTTTCTTTTTTTCTGTTGATGATTTCAAGAAAAATGGCCTTGGGATTTTGAAGTGATAGCAATGAAACGGTCGCCATGTTTGATCTCGTATTGGCCTTGTTTGTTCGTATTAGCCTAGTTTGTTCGTATTGGCCCTGGTAAGCCCTGTATGAGTGTGCCCGTTTCTCCGTATTTTGCCAATAACATTGAAAGTCAATTAATAATATATGTTATTAATCGAGTGTTTTCGTATTGCCTTGGTATTGGCCTGAGGGTGGCCGTATTGGCCCGAGGCCGCAGGTCAATGCAACCACCCGAAGGCCAATGCTAAGGCAATACGAAAACACTCGATTCATAATATTTTTATTAATAGACTGTAGAAGTTAATTTAATGCAAACCGCCCACTGAACATTTAATCCATATCCTGTCGATAAGAGATTGTACAACGGGCTATGGTATAGACATTTTGATATCAACATCTGTCGTCTGCTTCTGTCAAACTCTGGGACGTCACATGTTAATTGCGTCTTTCAACCGAACTCCGTGAACTCGGCCAATCTGACTTGAACTCGGCTAATATGACTTGAACTCGGCCAATATGACTTGAACTCGGCCAATACAGCCCTACGGGTTATACGAACTTGATTCGTCTGCTGATATTACCCGGCAGCGAAGGTCGTATTCGGGTAATAACTTGCACAGTCAATTAATAAATTAAAATATACTGAACCGCAAAAGAAACGTCACCCTATTCCAGTGTTGCTAAATGCGTATATTATCATAATTTTCAATATTTTTTCTCTTTTGATATCCTTGCTAGACCTAGTTTGAAGCCACTGGTCAAGAAAGTTTGGTTTCTGATCATGTTACTAATATGCAAAACACGTCGTCAAAGCAGTTACTAAAGTAATGAAGGGGTGCTTTTTCGGTTCGTTTTTGTTTGAAGGCCACAATGCACGTGTGTTGCGAGACGTCATCTCTATAAAAATAAAAGCGAGCATGTCACAGGATCTTATCTAGTTATACTGATTGTTGTTTTGTGCCCCATATCATCCCACTCTTATGGCCAACATGTAATTTATGGGTGAAAATGATTATTTTTTCAAAACCTACCGCAACTTCAATTTGCAGATTATTATCATTTTGTTTATAGCTTTATCTCCCTTAAAGTGGCATGAGCTGCCAAAATTCACACGTTTTTTTTCATAATTTCTGATCGTCACGACAGTAAGAAGCTTTGAAGGCCATCGAAAAACTAAATGATTGGCGTTGGAATTAGGAATATCCATACAGTATGTGGCCTGTACGACCGTGGTTGGAAAAGTGAACAAAATTTAAATAACGGGGACGACCATTCATTTATTCTAAGCCAAAGGTAGCTCAAAACAATACTTTATCGTACATTTTCTAAACTAGAAACACTAAAAAGCTTCTAAATTAAAGTCTTGAGAAAATTAACCAATAATTTCAACATTCTGTTATGGCGTCAAAATATCAACATTTTTGGAAGCTCATGCCGCTTTAATTGACGCTCATCTCAACAAAAACGCACACACATAAAATTGCCAACTAGAAAAACACATTTAGTTTATCACGAATTTATACAGGGTAATAAACAGTGACATTTAATTGAAAGACACATATACATTTCTTACAGTAAATCAGAATAATCTAATTAAATTCAACTTTTTGACAAATAATTCATGATCAGAGATACCATTTGAAAGGATCACATATAAAGTAAAAACATGTAGCCTTACATTTAGTTTAAGATTGATGTTTTACGCCAAACTCAAAGATTATTTCACTTATATGGCGGCGTTGGTGAGGAAACCGGGGTCATTGTCCGGAGAAAACCCCCGATCTTCTGCGAGTACCTGGCAACTCTCCCACATACGATGACCAAGTGAAAAATCCACACAGAAATTTTCCGTTTTTTTTTTTAATCTGAGTGCGATTTGAACCCGCGCCGCATCGATGGAAGATCTGTGTGGACAATCACTGTAACCCACTCGACCCTCGCTTAGTTTAAGAAATATAAAAAAGGTAAAATATAGTAATTACAGTATAATAATTGTTTAAAAATAATTTATCCTAACAACAAATGATTCATGTCAATTTACCTTTTTTATAATATATTTTTGAACACACGGGCACAGGGAAAATCTTGCCTAAAATAACCATGGAGACACGTTCTTATTGTGTTAAAAATGGGTATATCATTTAGACGTTTATACCCAATCATAGGTTGTTATAATAAACCACAACCCATGGTATTTCATTAGGTTGGCGACAGGCAAGAGTTCGGCCTTAGTCAGTATAATTTTCTGGAAAAGATAATTTGGCAACAAAGATATTTATTTTGTGGTGTTAAACGGGGTGCTGAAGATTATTTCACTTTTAGGGTAAGATTGTCATGTTTATTAAACAAGAGATCAGTGAACTGATCTTGGCGACCCCCATAAAAACACTATCAGAAAGTGAGGCTGCTTGTAAATGGATCACAAACTTGATATGTGAAATGTATTTCTTTAGTTGGTGGCTGGCTGGACAAGAACAAAGTGTCTTCGGTAGGGAGTGGCTGTTATCTGAAAACTCCAAACCAACTTTCCTAAATGAGGCCTCACATTAAGACTACTTACCGGAGCTACATGTACTTGTACTTACACACAGGCCAGTCAGTGATATCGAGTCCTGTACACCATTAACATTTACAAAATCCCAAACGATTGTACACATGTTACTAAGATGCATTTAGTGTTTGTTTACAAATCAAAAGATATTGTATATCTGTCAAAAATAGGCCGTGAAAAGTAAAGAAAGGGCGACGTATCACTGTCTGATGAGTACAAATTTAAACATGACAAAAATTTCCCGATTCTTTCAGAAATTAGTGAACTATTATAAAAAAATCTTCATGCACGATGATATAAATATATGATTGAATAAAAACATTTTAGTTTACTTTATTGGTAAATAGCATTTACAATTGCGAAGTCAGTTGCCGTACATAGCTGCCTGAACGCAAAAAGCAAAATAGTGATTGTACGTTGCCGTGTATTTCATTTCGTTTTGAAATATTCCTTCCTTTCAAGCTCGGAAAAAGACAATATGGATCTTCTTAAGTGTCTTAGGGAACACTATCCTTTAAAAATATTTATTATTGTTACATTTTTGGAAAGAATTTAGGCGTTTAAAATCCAAATTCGAGAAGGCCATTTTACCGACTTCGAACAAGCCGTGAAGGCCGGCAACACGTATAGATAAACTATTTCTTATAGTCGCCCTTGGAAATCTGAAAGGAGTCGATTTTCATACGTTTTAAAATGACCCAAGGATTGCAATTTCACTCTGAGGTTTAATAAAGCTCCGATAAATGTCTTTTTTCACTAATCTGGACACCGAAATTACAAAAAAAAATTGTCTTTAACTGGGTCATGCCCGAGAAGCCTTTTGAAATGCATTTGTAGGGGCCGCGTGATTGACAGCGGCAACTCGCTCTCGCGAACTAATTTCACCACCCAATTTTAGCACTTTTTAATCATAGATATTTAAATATCTCACTCACTGTCAGTATGTTGAAGACAAGGGAAATATATATAAAGATCTGAAGCTGTAAATATAAGGAATTCCACAAGCTTTTATTGTCAAATTTAACATTTTCTTGTTTCTTGAAGTGTCCGTTCTAACTTGGACTAAGTTGGAAGTTATCAGTGAATTACGCTTACGTTAAAGTAAATTAAACTTCTTTTACCGTATTCGAAGATTGAAAAACAAAACACAAAGCAACCACCAGATGCAACATGTGATTTTATTTGTTCTCTTTTTGTTCAAAATTAGTTGAAGTTGTAAGAAAAAATAACCATACGGCGTCAGTGGGGTTTTAGTCGACTTTTCTGCTGTCGCCATATGATGTCTTCGGTATTGAAGCAGGCTAGCACTCTAACGCCATATGGCAACAGCGATACCGAATGTGTTAAATAAAAACATCAACGACGAAAACAAATGAGTAAAAAAGTACACAGTACGCAACGAGGCCATAGGGTTAACCTGTGTACAAAGTTTTACGAAGATCCTCTCATTACTTTTGAAGAAAAGTGATAAACGTTGCACAACTAGACCATAGGAGGAACGTGCATGTGAAATTTAAAGAAGATCCGACAAGCAGTTCTCTTGGAATCGCGATCACAAGAGAGAAAAGTGATAAGAAATAGAAAAACAAAATGGTCGCCTAGCGACCATTTTAATATGCAAATGAACTCAGAAAAATAGATGTTGCACAGCTAGACCATATGGGGAATCAACACAAAAACATTTCATCAAGATCGTCTGGGTGGTTTTCTAGGTTCCGCGATCACGAACTATGTAGGTAAAAATCACAAAATGGCCGACAGCGGCCATTTTGATATGCAAATGAACAAACAAAATAGATGTTCCACAACTAGACCATAAGGGGAACATGTCTGGGAAATTTGATGAAGATCCGACCAGTAGTTCTCTTGGAATCGCGATCACAAGAAAAGTTTACAGACACCGGACGACATACAAAAAGCAATTCGATAAGACCACCGTGAGATCATGGTGGTCTAAAAAAGAGCTCTATGCCCAAAGAAAACATAAAATATTCCTTTGTGCATCCTTTGTGCATGGATTTATAGAGAACAAAAATTACCCAAGTTAAATATTGATAAATGAAAGTATAAATAAAATAGATTATTATCTACATCTTAAGATATATTTTCAGACCACAAAATATTACAATAGTAAAATGTACATGTAATACTGTTAATCTCAAATGGTAAAATATTTTGCATGTTTGAATGTCACTATGCGAAGCTTTATAATCACAAGGCAAGAATTTCAATATAAAAATCCTGAGATTTATTATATTACAATCTGGGCTTAAGAATGGTAGTTTATGGTATTATATGTTAGAGCATGGTATTGTGTGGCTTAACATGATATTGTATGGTAGATCATTATATTGCAAGACCATGATACTGTATGATAGACCATGGTACTGTATGATAGACCATGATACTGTATGATAGACCATGATACAGCATGATAGACCATGATACAGCATGATAGACCATGATACTGTATGATAGACCATGATACTGTATGATAGACCATGATACTGCATGATAGACCATGATACTGCATGATAGACCATGATACTGTATGATAGACCATAATACTGTATGATAGACCATAATACTGTATGATAGACCATGATACTGTATGATAGACCATGGTACTGTATGATAGACCATGATACTGTATGATAGACCATGGTACTGTATGATAGACCATATACTGTATGATAGACCATGATACTGCATGATAGACCGGGAACCCACGGCCTTCCGCTGGTAACATTAAGAATGGGAGCCAAATTTAATACTGTCTATCAAAACCTCTGACCCAGTCTTCCAATCAGAGAGCTACTCGTAAAAAATCACTTTAAATTGCGGTACACATCAGGACTGATCTGAGCATATGAATCAAACGCTTGTAGCTGTGGATCGACAATGACGGAATATACAGATGAAAGCCATTAATAACAGCCTATGTGATTGGTCCATAATTCCTCCCATTCTGTGTGCCATAAGATATAACATAAAGATATAACACGCCAAGGACTGCAGAAGTAGGGGAGACATGTCTCTGTAACCTCTGTATGGAGAGTGACTATAATAAAGATCTTTTCACTATTTGAGAATGAAGCTGTGAAAGGATACAGAACCTCATCCTTAGAAGGACATCCCATCTCTTTGCTCCTACAAATAAGTCCTGTCAAGTGAAACTCCTGGCCAATGATCAAAATTCCTGGACAATGATCAAAATTCCTGGCCAATGATCAAAACTCCTGGCCAATGATCAAAACTCCTGGACAATGATCATAAAGGTTCGCAGGCTGAAGATGTAAAAATGATGACTTGAAAATGATTGGCATCTCGTATTAGTTAGAAATGTAGGCAGTTTAAAACATAACTCTTGCTATTTTTCACTTTAGAGTAGACAATTGAATAGTATGTATACATTGTACATGTAAAATCAATATGTAAAAGAACTTGTTTCTTACAATATAGAAAATATAATACATGTAGCTACCATGGGTAAATTTCTTATAGGTTTATCAGTGGTTTTTGCCGAACTCAAGATTATTTCCCTTACATGACAGAGTTGTTAAGTTTAAGTTTAATAGGGAGAAAACTCTTGAAGTTCTGCAGATACATGTACCTGGCAATTTGCTCACATAATATAAATAATATAGACAACCCAGTGAAAACCAACTTGGAAAGTATTTGTTCAATTTTCTGTGGTTGTTTGAGTAACATGCACCTGGGTTAGGATAGACAAAGGTCAAAGTGGCATGAGCTGTCAAAGTGGCATGAGCTGTCAAAGTGGCATGAGCTGTCGAAGTTCTGACTTTATTCATAGATTGTGATAGATTCAACAAAATGAAATATGAACTCGAAATGTGAGTGGATAACAGACACATTAAACAGGGATGCTTATTTGGGTTTCAGTTTTTGCTACTTTTTTACACTATCCTAATGCACATTATGGCGATTAATAGCAACGGAAAACTCCTCATTCACACTGGTGTAGAAAAATATAAAACAATTTCCTAATTCTGTTTCAACAAAAATTTTCACCAATTTGACAGAGCATGCCACTTTAAAATCACAATTGTTAGTTGCATGCAATTCAAGTAGCGCAAATCCTTGATTATTGCACTAATAGTAATACACATTTTTTTTTACATATTTTCGAAAATAAATCAATTGCATTACAGAAACATTTTTGGAATGAACAGCATTTGGACTATAAGTTCATGTTTAAGAATAATTCATGTTAGTGGGTTAGCTAATTGTTGGATTAGCAATGTTTATTTCACCATATAATTCTGGTTGGCGTGTACTCTTGAACAATTCCTGTATTTCCTCTATTGTTCTTCCCTTTGTTTCTGGAACTTTTAAGAAGGTGAAAATCCAGAATAAAAACAGTAACACAGCAAAAATGATAAATGTGTATGGTCCAATAACATCCTGAAAAAAAAACCAGAAATTAAATTATTATTTATGCGGTATATTGTCACAGAGGAGTTTAATGTCATTTTTTTAGCTTAGCAGAGCTAGAAATACATGTTTAGATTGATGTTTTTGACACACTGACTCAATATTATTTCATTTATATGGCCAGGTTTAGTGAGGAGTACAACCGGCTATTGGACCAGACCTTTGACAAGCACAGGCTGATTGGTTGATTGATGGATTTCTGGTGGCAACCATCCCACATAAGTTGTCTGAGAGAAAACCCAGTCGGAAAATTTTCCATTTTTTTTTTGGACTGAGTGGGATTTAAACCCGCAACCCATTGGTGGAAGGCTGTTCGGATTGAGCGTCCACCGGTCTGCCTACTGAGCCATGGAAGCCCCCGGACAAGTACAGGAGCAGTCTATCTCTCTGTCAGAATAACACATCCAAATTTAATGGTGGAATAGGCACAAAAACCTAGTCAGGGGCCTTGGTGGTTCAGTGGGTTAGAGTGATCGTCCCTCAGTCCCACACCACCAATGTGGCGCAGGTTCAGACCAACTAAAAATTGAAAAATTTCTGAGTGGATTTTCACAAAGTCGCCATATGTGGAACAGTAGCCAGGTACTTGCCGAAGGTCGGGGTTTGTTCCAGGCAATGAGCCCGGTTTCCTCCACCACTAAACCTGGCAACGCAGCCATATAAGTGAAAAAATCTTCAATGCTGCGTAAAACATCAATCAATCAACCATGATGGTGTTAAGCAGTTCTGTTGAAAGAGTGTTAAATAATTTTATGAGTAAAGATGTCAGTTATCCTACTTTCCTTTTATAAAACCTAAAACGTTTGTTAAAGCAAGGCTGGAAAACTCATCATGGCAACTGGTTGAGATTGTATTGGTGGATTGATGTTCCACGTTGCACTCAAGATTATTTCATTTATATAGCGGCGTTGCCAGGTTTAGTGGGTGGGAGAAAGAAAACACATGGGCTTCGGCGGGTAGCTGATAACAAAGGGAAAAACCCAAGTCATGAATTGTTTAATTTTTATTTGGTCTGAGTGGGATTCAAACTTGCGACGCGCCAAGATTAAGGAGAGGTAATTTAACTGACCTTGACTTCAGGAAATCCAAGTCCTACAGTAAAATTTGCAAACCAGTTGACCAGGACAGCGACACTAACTGCAGCAGGACGGGGGCCCTGAGCAAATAACTCCGCAACGATAAACCATGGAATGGAACCTGGTAGAAAACAAAGCTTTTCCATTAAAACAAGTCTGCTTTATGTTAGTAATATCACCACTACTTGTATTTTAAAGTGGCATGAGCTGCCAAAATGTTGATAATTTTCTGTTAAAACAAACATGTTCCTTATTATCACAATTTTAACAAACAGAGACTAAAGAGATAAAAAAAAAGTTTTCAAACAATTGACAGATCAATTTTAACAAAAATAACACTAAAATAACCATCCTTTGACAGCAATTTACCTGGTCCAGTAGCAAAGAATACAATATAAAACGTGACAGCCACTATACTGACATATGACAACCAACTGGCTTTGTCCTAAAACAAAGAACAGAAATGGTGGTGACAGCCACCATAAAATACTTATAGGCCACTATCAAAGAAATATTTTGAAAAAAGTCCAAGTGACCAGAAAGTTAGAAAGAACATAAAACAGAATTGTTTTTTGGACAAGAAAACCTTTTAGACAAGTCTTAATAATTGTTTCATATGTACATGCTATCACTTCTTGGTTGATTGATTGGGGCTTAATGTCGCACTGAACAGCTAAAGTTTTATGGTTGCAAAAGTACCGTGCAACCAACCAAAAGATCACCCACCCATCTCTAAATTTGGACATTAGGCTTCAGAGACCATAGAGCATCAGGAAGGCTAATGTATTAGGCATACTAATAATATTACTCCTTGATTTCTAGCGATGACTCAGCATACATAGTTAAGGGCACAATGCTCCAGCCCGAGGGCATCACTTCTAGAAAGCTATGCACTAAATCACCTGTTTGATTTATGTTTAATGTTGCACTCAAGATTATTTCATTTATATGGCGGCTTTGCGGTTTTTAGAGGGAGAGAAAACCAGGCTCTTTGCCCGGAGGAAACCCCCAACTTTCGGAAAGTACCTGGCAACTCTCTCACATACTTGTATTTGATCTGAGTGGGAGCAACCTACGCTGCATGGATGGAAGGCCTGTGTCAGATTGAGAGACAACCACTCTAACCGACAGAGCCACCAAGGTCATATCACCTGTTTTGAAAATATTTGATTGATGTTTTCGCTGCACTTTAAGAGATTTATCTCATTACTAGTGGGAGGGGAATCCAGCTTTTAGCCTTGGGGACACCCCAGACCTTCAGCAAGCATCTGACAACTGTCCTACATCAAGTGAAAAACCCACTCAGAAATGTTGACAATATTTGATTGATTGATGTTTTCGCTGCACTTAGATTTATCTCATTACTAGTGGGAGGGGAATCCAGCTCTTAGCCTTGGGGACACCCCAGACCTTCAGCAAGCACCTGACAACTGTCCCACATAGGGCAATCAAGTGAAAAACCCACTCAGAAATGATGACATTTTTCTTGGACTAAGATTTGAGCCCGCTACCCATCGATTGAAAATATTTGTAGTTATATGTTCGTCAGATAGTGTTATTCTCCCAAATATCCAAAATTTAAAAGCATACACACTTTCTTAAGTTCAAGTTTTGTGAACTACAATACTTACCTGAAATATTAGCGCTAGGGTTAAAACTGTTGTAAATATAAACATTCCACCAAGCCCTATTAAATGTAGTGTGCGTCTTCCTGCACGATCCACGATGAGGGCGGAAACAAAGGTCATGGCAACATTGACCACACCCGTCCCTAATGTAGCATACTGGGCAATGGATGGGGAGAGATGGGCATCTTGGAATATTTGGGTGGAATAATATATCACCTGTTCAAAGAGAAACATTTCATTCATTATAAGTAACAGTTTCTA
The DNA here is from genome assembly GCA_963971465.1 of Lepidochitona cinerea. NCBI lineage: Eukaryota > Metazoa > Mollusca > Polyplacophora > Chitonida > Tonicellidae > Lepidochitona > Lepidochitona cinerea. The sequence continues at coordinate 20,888,199 of OZ020560.1, read as the reverse complement.
TAGGATTGTGCTACAGGTTATCTGAGACTTTTATTAGTAAATGTTCTGAAAGAACAACTAAGCAAAACTCGCAGTGCAATGCGTCAATCGGTAATGTCGCAGAGATTGTCGTCCAAACTTCTTTTCTGCACGAATAAAAGATGTAGTAGATGATAAAATTTTAATCGTCCTACATGTTGTATGAACAGAGCAGTGATAACTATTTGTACAAACAAGAGATCAGTGAACTGATCTTGGCGACCACCGAAGAAACCATTAGAAAGTGAGGCTGCTTGTAAACGAAGTGCAAACTTGATATGTGAAATTGCTTTCTTCAGTTGGTGGCTGGCTGGACAAGAATAAAGTTTCTTTGGTAGAAGGTGGCTGTAATTTGAAAACTCCAAACCAAATTTCCTAAATGATTGGTCAATGCAAAAATGGATTTGAGAAAGTAAGATCCTATAATGACAAATAATATAACTGAAGAGGATGTTCGATTTCAATTTACTAAGATTGAAATGAAGGATGCTTCGAACTCCTAATAAAGTGTACATCTTCCTTCAAAATACATTTGTCCAACATTAAAATCGATACAACCAGTAGCGTAGCCAGAAATTGGCTCAAGGGGGGGCCAATTATCACAGGTCAACAAGGCAAGGGTCCAGGGGCCGCCCAGGCCCCGGAAGCTCTGGGGTCCTAGATCGCCAGAGACGCGTTCTGAGCGTTTTCCAGGGAATAAATCTGAACTTAATTTGTGAAGATTTATTTTTCTATTTCCGACTTATTTTTCAAAAACAGGAAGATCTACTATTTCATAATCAATATTCGTTTATTTTGTTATCATTCTAAATGCAGCGCTACAAGCCAATCATGGTCTCCGGATCTCTCCATGAGCCTGTTTTTCATTTTTTTTCTATATATATATAGATCCGCCAATGGGCCCTGCTAAAGCGCCATAGAGCGCTAATCCCAAACTGGAGGTACCGGAAGACACTTCCCTGGAAATTTGTCTGTTTGGAGACCCAAACTTCCGATTTTCATACATTCGAACTCGAAGAGACTAACATCCACCTAGAACTACACTTTGGTTAGGTACCCCTCACCAAGTCTCTCTGAATGTTTGAAATTCAAATTTGTAACAATTATTACAAAGTGCAACTTTGTTGTTGCAATCAAACAGTGCTCTGTGCTGTGCTCTGACACACATTTTTTTTGGGGTGTGGCTGAGGGGGGGGCCATGGCACCATGGCCCCCCCCCTGGCTACGCTACTGGATACAACCTTGACCGCATCTACACATTAATTCTCATAAAGCAATGAACAATTGTATTGTGTAACTGTAATATCATATGTCAAAACGAAGTATAAATTTTACACAATTAAAAGAAGCATTGTCGGGTCACACTCAACAGGTTCTATAAGATCATCTAGCCGTGATTGTACGGCGGAGGCTGCAATATTGAAGCTGGTCCTGAATTGAAAATAGCATTGCACGCATTGCCAAATCCAATATACAAAGACGCAAAACACTCCGATTGGATTCGACAATGCGTGCAATGGTACATGTAGATTGAAACTGGAATATGTAATGAAGATGCGTGCGAACAATGATTTGTCTCAAGAAACCGTAGTGTTTAATATTTTATTTCTGACACCAAATTTGACGCTAATAATATATATGTATATATATTATAAGTATTAGATAGAGGGGTAGGGGAGAGCACTCCGTGTGCCAGTGTCTCAACCATTTACTTTTTGAAACATAGCGTTCGGCCCTTCTGGTCTCACATTAACGCTACTTACCATGTACTTGTACATGCACACAGTCCAGTCAGTGATATCGCTTGTTTGAGTAATGTACACCATTAAAATTTACAAAATCCAAAACGATTGTGCACATGTTACTAAGATGCATTTAGTGTTTTGGGCGAAGTATCACTCATTTGATGAGTAAAAATTTAAACATGACGAAAGTCAATTTAAAAATGAATGGCAAAAAATTTCCTGATTCGTTCAGAAATTAGTGTACTCATAAAAAACTTCATGCACGATTTGATATAAATATAGGATTGAATAGAAACATTTATGTTTACTTTATTGGTAAATAACATTTACAGTTGCGATGTCATTTGCTTTACATAGCTGCCTGAACGCAAATTCGATCGGCAAAATAGTGATTCTATGTTGCCGTGTATTTCATTTCTTTTTGAAATATTCCTTTCTTTCAAGCTTGGAAAAAGACAATATGGATCTTCTTAAGTGTCTTAGGGAACATTCTCCTTCAAAAATATTTATTATTGTTACATTTTTGGAAAGTGCATAGTGCACAACGAGACCATACATGTATGGTTAACCTGCATACAAAATTTTACGAAGATCCTTTCATTACTTTAGGAGAACAGTGATAAAAAGAAACACAAAATGGCCAGTGGCCGCCATTTTGAATATGCAAATGAGCAAAAAAGTGCAAAGGGTTAACATGTGTAAAAAATGTTACGAAAATCCTAAGCTTTCATTCCTTTAAGAGAAAAGTGACAAAAAGAAGAAAAACAAAATGGTCGCCTAGCAGCCATTTTGATATGCAAATGAGGATAGAAATAAATCTTGCACAACTAGACCATAGGAGAAACGTGTACATGTATGTTAAATTTAAAGAAGATCCGACAAGCAGTTCTCTTGGAATTGCGATCACAAGAGAGAGAAGCGATAAAAGAAAGAAAAACAAAATGGTCGCCTAGCGGCCATTTTAATATGCAAATGAGCCCAGAAAAACAGATGTTGCACAACTAGACCATATGGGGAACCAACACAAAAACATTTCATCAAGATCAGCCTGATGGTTTTCTACAATCCGCGATCACAAACTATGTACATGTAAGTAAAAATCACAAAATGTCCGCCAGCTGCGATTTAAATATGCAAATGAGCAAACAAAATAGATGTTGCACAACTGGACCATAAGGGGAACACGTCTGTACAATTTTATGAATAATTCCTGCTGTGGTAAAAATCGAAATTGCGAGGGTTGATGAAGATAAATTATATTCCGAATAAAGAACTGTAAGAAGTTGAATTGGTTGGGGTATAATTGGTTCTATACATGTACAAAATATATCTTATTGATTTTATTTATTGACATCATCACAAGACCTTTATAAAGACCACCAAGGTACACAGACCTATACAGTTTTCATTCCATATGACCAACTTCTTTATAGCTTCCCATGAATACGATCTAGGACAAGCTGTTTTAAAACTGTGAAAGAATCTGTGTACATTATCCTTGGTCACATTTGTAAATGAATATTACACTATGTCTTATTGTTTTACAAATATATCTTAAAATGCCTCAAGGGGGCCTTGGTGGCTTAGTTGGCAGAGTGATAGTCTCTACGTCCGACACAGGCTTTCCATCAAAGAGGCACAGGTTTGAAATCCATAAAAAAACTTAAAAATTTGTGGATTTTTCACTTGATCACCTTTTGTGGTTTCCTAGTGGCTAATACCCCGATATATTCACCCACTAAAACTGGCAACGACACCGTATAAGTGAAATGACTGAGTACAGCGAAAAACATTAAACAATGAATAGATCTTATGCCACCAGCAGCAAAGAAATAATTATTCATGTAAAAACTCTGCGAAACCCTTTCAAAGTTAGACCCATTTTTGTGAAAGTAGAATGTCAACTTACAGCATTAATTCCTGAAAACTGCTGAGATAACTGCATGACAACGCTGATGATTAGGGCATGTCTCATAAACGGATCTCGCAATAGGTCCATAAGACTGAACTGTTTAGGGAGAGGAAAGCAAAGAGTATCAATTTTATGTGTGTGAATCCTACACATGGTTTACTGTATGAAAACTGAAAATGAATAAATCAGAGTACAGACTGTTTTGAACGACTGTGCTTTATAATAGTTTAATAATGAACTTCAAGGGGGCCTGGGTGGCTCAGTCAGTTAGAGTGATAGTCCCTTAGTCTGACACATTTCTTCCATCGATGCGACCAGCGGAAGGTCGTGGGTTTCCCCCGGGCACAGAGCCCGGTTTCCTCCCACAATAAAACTGGCAACGCCGCCATATAAGTGAAATAATCTTGAGCGCGGCGTAAAACACCAATGAATCAATCAATCCATCAATGCGGGGTGGGATCTAATCCTAATCACCAAATAAATCTTTCTGAGTGGATTTTTCATTTGATCACCAGATGTGGAAGAGTTGCCAGGTACTCACCGAAGGTCAGGGTTTCCTCTGGGCCAAGAGCTTGGTTTCCTCCCTACTAAACCTGGCAACGCCGCCATGTGAGTGAAATAATCTTGAGTGGTGTTAAACTTCTATCAATCAATCATGCATATTTGCATCCAATCGGATATTGTACATTTTGGCCATTCAGTCACTTTAAAGCCATTTAATACATGTAAGTAGAATTAAGAACAGGAGTCTAGTTTTGTAAGCCAAATATACCCACTGAGCATATTGAGGGATCAACAATGCCGACAGATAGTATTCAGCAAATACTGAATAATAAGAAAAGTATATAGGCGAAGCATGTGTGTCCCTGGAACAGCTTCTAGCAAAGCAATCATCAAAAAGACCCCTTTGACAGTACCCTTTAATGTTTCACCTGAACTGACCTTTTTCATTTGTTTGGCTTCATCTCTCTCAAATCTCATCTCTTTCATTTCATCACCAACATCCTGACTTCCTCGTAACCAAATGAGGGCTGGAAGATATGTATCACAGAATTCAAACTAATAAGACCTTTTTTTGGTAAATAACTTTTTCAAGTTCCGAATTCCCAACAGCTATAATAATGCAAAGAAACAAAACTGAACCCCCTTTCAGATTATAATTAGTTTTCGATAAGTTGGACTAAAATCTACACATTCCAATACAGTGGTGGAAGACCCCAGTTGCAAAAATCGAGCTACACATGTACATTGTATTTCGACAACATGAAGCTCTTTCAAATATTTGTTGTTGACGTAACAGCTGTTTAACTCTTCTTCTCTCCACATAAACCTTAATCATTTGCAAAACTGTCTCAAGAAGTATAATTTAGAAGCTCTGTAGTGCTCGGTTTACAAAAAATATTTCAATTTGAATAGGCCATACTCTGTTTGGATTTTTCTAATTCCAACGTCATTCGTTTATTTTTTTAATGATCTTCAAACCCTCTTATTGTCTTGACAATCAAGATTTATTTTCGCAGCACATGCCACTTTAAGCAGTTAGCCCAATATATGTCCCCAAAGGAATGGCCACTCACAAAAATGGCCAGGCTGCAAATAGACAGACAAGTTGTTTTTTTCCCCACTAACACCATTGCGATCAGCATCAGGGAAAGTACATAGAGAGCTTTAATCAAACAAATTTTTGAATACATAATGAAGTCAGTGATTCCATAGCATGCTGCAATCATCATCAGAGGAAATTAGTGAAATAGAGCATAACGAACACTGACGGCCCAGAAAAAATTCTGAGCCAGGGTGAGAATCCAACTCAAGAATTATGTTTTTTAGGGGTTATCAGTGTATGTCATTTACTATAAATTTCCCTGATAAGGATTGCAGCTTGCCTTAGAAACACTGATTCATCATGCAAGAAAATTTAAATATACATGTACATACTCTAATCGGCTTGATTTAAACTTTGTGCGTATGAGAGAATCTAACAGGAGAACCGTTCCCAGCTGGGCCGGGTAGTTCAGTCAGTAGAGCAGTGGGCTGTAAACCCTAAGTTGTGAGTTTGATTCTCAGTCTGAACAGATTTTTTCTGGGTCTTTGAACAGTGTTGGTTATTTACTAATTCAGAAATTGCAATCAGTGAACTAAAATTTTGGAGATTAAAGAATTTTAGTCTACTTTGCCCTTGAATAACAAACTAATTTTAACTAAAAATAAAACCTTGATGTGTGATCGCGGTTTAAATGATGGTGAGATATATATAAATGGCTCTACAAGTTGAAAAAGAAAACAGACACAGTGGAAACTATCTATTACTCATAACTATTTCCACAACTTTCTCTGGCTCTAATAATCATTCACATCATCATAATTCAAGTATTTTAGTAAGAAAATGAGCTAACCTTCTCTGGCCCTCTCATCTTCTTCTTTCTTAATGGTGAGAAAACGAGGAGTCTCTGGACAAAATGGCAAGACAGATAACTGGAATATCACAGGCACTATTGGGAAGGCTGAAACACAACACAAGATAAACTATTTACAGGGTGGGTAGAACAGCATCACAGGCACTATTGGGAAGGCTGAAACACAACACAAGACAAACTATTTACAGGGTGGGTAGAACAGCATCACAGGCACTATTGGGAAGGCTGAAACACAACACAAGACAAACTATTTAGAGGTTGGGTAGAACAACATCACAGGCACTATTGGGAAGGCTGAAACACAACACAAGACAAACTATTTAGAGGTTGGGTAGAACAACATCACAGGCACTATTGGGAAGGCTGAAACACAACACAAGACAAACTATTTAGAGGTTGGGTAGAACAACATCACAGGCACTATTGGGAAGGCTGAAACACAACACAAGACAAACTATTTAGAGGTTGGGTAGAACAGCATCACAGGCACTATTGGGAAGGCTGAAACACAACACAAGACAAACTATTTAGAGGTTGGGTAGAACAACATCACAGGCACTATTGGGAAGGCTGAAACACAACACAAGACAAACTATTTACAGGGTGGGTAGAACAACATCACAGGCACTATTGGGAAGGCTGAAACACAACACAAGACAAACTATTTACAGGGTGGGTAGAACAACATCACAGGCACTATTGGGAAGGCTGAAACACAACACAAGACAAACTATTTAGAGGGTGGGTAGAACAACATCACAGGCACTATTGTGAAGGCTGAAACACAACACAAGACAAACTATTTACAGGGTGGGTAGAACAACATCACAGGCACTATTGGGAAGGCTGAAACACAACACGACAAACTATTTACAGGGTGGGTAGAACAGCATCACAGGCACTATTGGGAAGGCTGAAACACAACACAAGACAAACTATTTACAGGGTGGGTAGAACAACATCACAGGCACTATAGGGAAGGCTGAAACACAACACAAGACAAACTATTTACAGGGTGGGTAGAACAACATCACAGGCATTATTGGGAAGGCTGAAACACAACACAAGACAAACTATTTACAGGGTGGGTAGAACAACATCACAGGCACTATTGGGAAGGCTGAAACACAACACAAGACAAACTATTTACAGGGTGGGTAGAACAACATCACAGGCACTATTGGGAAGGCTGAAACACAACACAAGACAAACTATTTACAGGGTGGGTGGGTAGAACAACATCACAGGCACTATTTGGATCAGGGTTTCTCTCTCAGAGATAAAACAATATTGGGAAATAGCTGGGATGCACGGGTACATTTTTTAGACTTTGCTTAGAAAAACAAACTTGACACAATGTACATCTCAATGATTCATATGCATGTATGAAGAAAGTTCTGTTTTGTATTTCAATTATTTAATTTTGTTTAAATAAAATTATCATTTTATTTAGCAGCTCATGCCACTTTAAAGGGAAATGCTCAGAAAAAGTAAAGCAAAGATCGATTAAAATGAGGTTTCCATATGACGATTGTTAACTTTTCCCACAGTCCCCTGGGTAGCGAGTTTTAATTGGGGAATATTTTGTCTGCTTTGTTTACTGACTGAGGATCGACCTTAGTTGGGTGTGCAGTACAAGCCTGTTGTTGGTGTGGTGCATTCTCAGCTGTTTGTTTACTGACTTAAAACAAACAGACACAACAGACAGAAAACAAAGCAATAGAAACTCTATAAATGCACGTTTTTAGCTTCCGAGACTGATCACTTATTAATCTCTACTAATCTGAAGGTCAACAGAGAATCGTAACAAAACTAGGAGGCATCTCCTTTTAATGGAACATATGATGTTATTGAGAATTGTGTTAAATGACTTACAGATTAAAAATGGCCACAGTTGCTCCGTTCCAAAAACAAATGGCTGGCCCAGTAGTTCTGAGATAAGTACACCTGTGGTGATGGCTAACTGGTTAAAGGTTCCAGTCAGGCCCCTAAGGGGAGTGGGGGCGATCTCAGCTAGGTATAGAGGGGCCACAGCTGTATTAACACCTATCAACAAGGAAAAAGAAACAAATACATGTAGATTTATCATTAAACAGATAAAAGAGTTATTCCAGCATAATGCTAAACACTTTGAAATTGTATAAGAGACAAAGATTATTAAGGTACAGAATGGTCACATTTAAGTTTAAATAACACTTGCAAAACAGAAAAAACTACTAGACTGGTTGGATTTAAGGGTATTAATACTGAATTGTCAACATTTTATCATTGATTTGGAGAAGTTACAGCAAGGATTGGTTGGTGTTCTAAGCCATATTTGATGTAATATTTCATTTCAGCTGATTGATTAAGGTTTGAAGTGGCATGAGCTGACAAAATTCAAACTTTTCCTAAATAGTTTAATTCTGATTGTCAGGACAGTAAGAGTCTTTGTAAGTCATGAAAAAACTAAATGATTGATGTTGGAATAAGGAAAATACATACACCCTGTGTGCTGTACATGTCACAATAGTACACTAAAAGTAAACAAATAACTGGTACGAATGATGATTCATAGTAAGCCTAAGTTAGTTCAAAACACTACTAAAATGTACATTCTCAAGACTAGTAGCACTAAAAAGCGTCTGAATTGCATGTCTTGAAAAAAATAGCCACGAATTTCCACACAGTGAACAGAAAAATATCAACATTTTTGGCAGCTCATGCCACTTCATTGTTGCAATCAACAGTTATGACCTTATAGTTATATGGTGACAAAGGGTACCCCCCCCCCCCCCCCTTCAGAAAGGCCAATGTTCCTCATAGCTGGATCAGTATCGCAAGCTAAAGCAAAGCCACTATGTCCCAGCCAGAGAGGGTATATATAAGGCAGGGTTGTCAGGTAATGTACCCAAAACTTCCACTGGAAGTATTACGTGGTTTTATTTTTTTTATAAATTGTCTTATTTGGCTGCTTTTGTAAGTCTTCTGTTTCAAGTGTAAATCATTCTGGAAGCCATGGTATGTTTTCCTCACTCCCTGGCTGAGGCTGGTTCACCTCACGGCTCGTTACAATTTAATTAAGTTGCCCTAGATTTGAACCATGTCAATGTGTCATTATGCCGAGACATTTCTTGATCGTTCAAGAGCCTAAAATATATCAAGTTTCTACAGCTTTGCAAATTTATGTTAATGTGTGATGGTCAGATTTTTCTGGAATTTCTGAGTCTTTTTCAAAGGCGCTTTGATATTATTTTAGTCGGTCAGTTTCTAATTACATTCAGAAATGATACTTAAATGTGATTACCCGGCTTGTTCTTATTTCGAGGCAATTCCTATTTCTATATTCGGCTTAATATACCTTTCGTCAGTGGTTCAGTAATTTGTTTGATTTGTGAATTATCTGATTACAGTTTTCTATCTCGGAACTGTCACTTCTCAGTTTGTAAAAGAATGTCATTTTGATAAATGTTTCCTTACTATTGTTTGTATAATATTTGCTTGTAAATATAAATTAAAATTTGTATATAAAATCTGCTGATCATTTTTTGGTTATTTATTTATTATTATTTTTATTTATGAACACTAAAACACATGGGCACAGGGAAAATCTTCTTGTCTAAAATGACCATGGAGACAAGTTTCTAATTGTGTTAAAAAGAGGTATATCATTTAGACCTTTATATCCCAAAAATTGTTTTAATAAACTTATTTTATAATTATAGATGTTCTGCATACCATAAACATAGATATTTCCAATCTAATATGACCAACATTGTATTCTTCTCTTGCCAGCATACTCTAGCCATTTAGTATTACATAGTTTTATTTCCATAAAAAAAATAAAACTTTAAAGAAGTACTTTTTTACACATACATCTACATGTACTTCCATTGTTCAGACCTTATTTATATTTATAGACACTAAACACCTTATTTATGTTACTTATTTCAACAAATCCTTCAATGTAATAAATAGTATATATCTATTTTTCACTATGTAGAGAGATTGCCAGTGGCTTGAATGATGTTAAACGCCACATTCAAAATTGTTTGACTGATATGGCGGTGTTTCCTAGAAGGCTTGTGGGACAGTCACTCTAACCGACTGAGCCACAGAGGCCCCTAAGATTGACAGTGTAAAAACATGTATATATGGCAGTGTTTCCTAGAAGGCTTGTGTCGAACTGAGGGACAGTCACTCTAACCGACTGACCCACAGAGGCCCCTAAGATTGACAGTGTAAAAACATGTATACATGGCAGTGTTTCCTAGAAGGCTTGTGTCGAACTGAGGGACAGTCACTCTAACCGACTGAGCCACAGAGGCCCCTAAGATTGACAGTGTAAAAACATGTATACATGGCAGTGTTTCCTAGAAGGCTTGTGTCGAACTGAGGGACAGTCACTCTAACCGACTGACCCACAGAGGCCCCTAAGATTGACAGTGTAAAAACATGTATACATGGCAGTGTTTCCTAGAAGGCTTGTGTCGAACTGAGGGACAGTCACTCTAACCGACTGAGCCACAGAGGCCCCTAAGATTGACAGTGTAAAAACATGTATACATGGCAGTGTTTCCTAGAAGGCTTGTGTCAAACTGAGGGACAGTCACTCTAACCGACTGACCCACAGAGGCCCCTAAGATTGACAGTGTAAAAACATGTATACATGGCAGTGTTTCCTAGAAGGCTTGTGTCAAACTGAGGGACAGTCACTCTAACCGACTGACCCACAGAGGCCCCTAAGATTGACAGTGTAAAAACATGTATATATGGCGGTGTTTCCTAGAAGGCTTGTGTCGAACTGAGGGACACTCACTCTAACCGACTGAGCCACAGAGGCCCCTAAGATTGACAGTGTAAAAATGTAGACTATGTGCATATGAAATACCTGCACTTATTCCAATGAGAAATCTCCCAGCAATAAGAAGTTCATACGACTTGGCTAATTTGGAAAAACCCATCATTGCTGTGGCCACAACTACGATAACATTGTTCAACAACAGACAGCCTTTTCTGAAAGAAAACGTATAGATATTATAAACATATTATATTATTAACAAATTACAGGGCTCTCAGTGCCCAACAGTGTACTTCCAAAATATAGGAAAAAATATAGGAGGTTTTTTATGAAAATATAGGAAGATTTTTTTATGAAAATATAGGAAATATAGGAGCCTAAATTATCGATGAACTTGAGAAGGCTTCACTTGTCCGAAGGTTCACTAATCCGAAGATTCACTAGTCTGAAAAACGGGTTCACTAGTAAGAAGCTTCACTAGTCCGAAGGTCCACTAGTCGGAAGGCTCACTAGTGCAATTGAGAGGGTTCCCTAGTTCGAAGGTTCACTAGTCCGAACGTTCCCTAGTCCGAAGAGCGGTACCGATATCATCCTTTGAACGACAATAAGACATAGTTATGATAAGGTGAAGTCGCCCAAAAAACCAAGAAGTTGTTATCCATAAGTAATTCTTGTCCTTATTGTAACCTTCCAACTTCTAAATGCCATTGAAAGATTTGACAGAGTTATGGTTCCCTAGTCCGAAGAGCAGTACCGATATCATCCTCCAAACAACAATAAGACATAGTTTACCGCTCTTTTTGTCTAGAAGAAAACAACGACCATTAACGGGCTCCCGGGACCATTCTACCCTACCCATCATCTACCTTTCCCGAAAATAGAAAGACGACCGGATATGTATGCAGAGAAAATCCAACCTTCTCAAGGCCCCGGGCAAATAAGCTGTGTCTGGTCTAATTCGTGGTTAGACTGGGTTTAGGCTATTGGAAATAGTGGAATGTCAGGTAGAAAAGACATTGCCCGTACTTATGTGAGATGGGTGCGAGGCACAAACAGAAGTTTTTCGTCCTTGTATTTTTTTCTCACAAATGCAACTCGCTTTCCTGAGCTGCTCACCTTGATTTTGCTACAATGTGCCTCAATGTTAATCTCATCTGCAAGTCAGTAGCAGAGAATATAACGTGGGCCTAATGGTAGATGATGCTTCTTATAGCAGAGGCGATTGTCTCTGCTATAAGAAGCATCATTTAACTTCTTATTTATTTAATTTCCTGATTTTATAGGAGCAATCAAAACTTTGATTTTCTCAAAATCGGCAATTTGCACATAATCATTTCCACCTTTGGGCCCACGATAAGGCCTAAACGATGTTCGGAATAGTGGACCTTCGGAGTAAAACAAGCAAAAACAACGGAATTTTTTTCTTCTACTGGATTGAAAATATAGGTATTATAGGAGTTTTTTTGTAAATATAGGAAAATATGGGAGGTTGTAAAAAAAATATAGAAAAATATAGGAGTGCTGAGAGCCTTGAAATTACATGTACTTTAAATTTTTGAGCATTCCCAGTGCATTACTCTGCTTGAGTAATGAAGTAAATTCAATGAGGGAAAACAGACGGATATACAATTAACCCCTCCACCTTCAAATGGCCAGGCCAAATGATTGAAAAGGTTAGACAAAATCCAGAGTGTCTGGATAGTGGTGATATAAAATTCATGACGTCAAAGAGCTGTCTTGCTGAATTTTTCTAACCAGAATATATGACAGGTTTAAGACAATCCCTCCTATTTTGTCATCAATTTAATTGGCATATGTAGGAACTCGGCCCAAAAACTCAAATTTATGAGGCGAAAACTATAAAATTCAAGGCATTTTTTCTCTCAATGATCTCTATACCGAAATTAATTAGCTTAGCGTCATGGCGTATATACATTAGCATTGCTGTGACATCATACATGAACGATGTTGAGACAGTGTCTTCATTATTGATTGAAATGACGAAAATACTATAATGTCAACTATGACGTCAACGACGAAGATATTTCCGATCAGATTTCCGAAAATAGGCATATTTTCAATTGCTTTTGCTTTGACACCATCAAACCTTACAGGAAGCTCATTTTGTTTCAACAAGATGTTTTTTAAATATATATTTAGCTAGTATACAGATACAAATCCCCGTAGGGTGCCCATAAAAAAACTTGGCATTTATCCTTTAAAGTGGCATGAGCTGCCAAAATTCACCCTTTTTCCATAATTTCTGATCGTCCCGACAGTAAGATGCGTTGAAGGCCATCGAAAAACTAAATGATTGGAGTTGGAATGAGGAAAATCTATACAGTATATGGCCTTTGCGAACCGAAAACGTGTTAAAAAAGTACACAAAATTTAAATAACCGGGACAACCATTCATTCAATCTACATTGTAAGTCAAAGTTAGTTCAAAACAATACTTTATCGTACATTTTCGGGACTAGAAGCACTACAAAACTTCTGAATTATACGTCCTGAGAAAAATAGCCAATAATTTGAACTTTCTGTTTAAACGTCAAAATATCAACATTTTGGCAGCTCATGCCACTTGGCCCGTGTTGCTGGTCTATGCAGTATCTTTACCTTCCAAATCTATTAGCGAAGTATCCAGCAGATACTCCCCCAATCATACCACCCACACAGTAGATAGCCACAATGATCGCCCATAGTGTTGTCAACAGGGAGGAGGAAATTGGTTTCCCAGACCGACCTTCAACAGTCTCATTGAGAAAAGCTTCTATAATCTGCAAAACAAAAAACAGAATTATGAAAGCGACTTACATGCAGATTTATTGATGATTGTTCATTATATTTCTGTCAGAACACTAAAATACATGGGCTTAAGACATATAGGTTGCCTTTTCAATAAACACCTTTCAATACTATGCAGTACATATATATTTCTAAAGTACTAAAACACATGGGCACAGTGCATTTAATTAGAAGGTTGATCAAAAGGATAAATACATTACATGTATGTACACTGTAGGTTAATTGATTAATATAAGCTGTTTGATTGTTTAATTAAAAACTTGATAATTTGGTTAATTAAAAAGGTTGATTATAAAGAAGTGCTTTAAAAAATGGTTGTTTAAATAAGAAGTTGATTATTTGCTAAATAAGTGGATTGCCCGATACTGTCCATATTACATGTAGGTTGATTACTTAATTAAAAAGCTGATCGTTTAATTAACAACAAGAGCCACCCCCAAGAACCAATTTAGAAACAGTAACGGTTGGTCGTATTTGTTTTTGTCATAAGAGCAACCAACTTTTCAGGATGAAACAAAGCGTTCTCAAGTGATGAAGCGGACACCAAATTCATAGATTGGGAATATAAGGTGAATTGGCTGTTACGCCTGTCATCAAATTCACACAATCCTGAAAAGCAATCCCATTTATCAGTTACTAAATTTGTCTGAACTACATGTACATTGTACCGTAAGTGTAACAACTAGCTGTCTGATAGGTGATTGTCTAATTGTTTACAGACCATAATGCTCAACTCTTCACCATTGATACTGTCTATCTCACTAACCTAGTTAAATGAAAACTAGATTACTTATTGATAAAATAAATTGTTCTAAATATATATACTAATTTAAAACACACTGACAAAATGAATAGCTTACAGACTAAACTACCTATAGATACATCCTCATTATTTTGCAAACGGTCGGGACATTTTGAACAAAGTGTTTTCAGGGCCAAATAGGTCACCCACAAATATACGTATTATTCATTAACACTGTCCCATTTATTGTTATCTAAAAGGTGACATACATGTGTGTCAGTAAATTGAAAAATGTGAAACTCTGATTGTGAATGGGATAACTATACGAAGAACCACGTCCTAAAAAAAAAATGACATGTAAAGAAAAACTATAATTATCTTGTCCTTTGGCATCTATTATCTTTCTTTTTTTTCTTTTTTTTTTGAGGGGGGGGGGGGGGGGGGGGGGGGGGGCGGGGGATAAGGTACAAAGTGTGAAAATGGTTATCCTTAAACACATCTCAGACGATCGGGCCCTAAGTGTGAAAATGATTATTCTTAAAGGATTTATGAACAGCTTTTGGAAATATTCTCTAATTTGCGTTAGGTGTGTTGTAGAACATGTACTTTAAAAGTCTGACCAAAAAGAAAATTAAATTTCGGTCGCAGCACATACAAAAGTCAAGCTACGTTTACCGATCTACAATGCTTACGAAAGTTAATTATCTCAGAGACTTATGACGTCAAACACAACCTCCCTTGTGTACGTACCCTAACAGCGATGACGTAATAAACAATTTTTGTTGTCTCAGTACGTCTTCGTGGCAGTTTGTACACATCCAAGGTCGTGTATGACGTCATTTTTCCGAGCAGTTACGAAAAATACGGAAAATATGCATATTTCCTCCCCGTTCGTTTTTTGACTACCAGGGAACTAACGCGAAGGTTGTTTCGTTTCAACTGATAATTTTCAAATATATATTTAGTCAATAAACAAGCACAAACCAGCTTTAAATCTTGTTCATATATCCTTTAAACACATCTCAGTCGATCGGGCCCTAAGTGTGAAAATGATTATCTGTAAACACATCTCAGTCGATCGGGCCCTAAGTGTGAAAATGATTATCTGTAAACACATCTCAGTCGATCCGGCCCAAAGTGTGAAAATGGTTATCCTTATCCTATGTATTCATTTCGATTCTCAGATTTCAAGAAATCACAAGCTTGAATTATTTAATCAAAAAAATACAAAAATGGCCTATGTACGAGACAAAAGCTTGTGCCTGGCTAACAGCCATGTGCATGAACATATTAATGTATGAGCAATTCGTTCCAGATTTCAATGAAATATTTACATTATAACCAAATTGAAAGCCTATCTGGCCCTGGCAATCTTACATTTTCAGGTATATAGACCACTCCAGTGTTATAACCAAATTGAAAGCCTATCTGGCCCTGGCAATCTTACATTTTCAGGTATATAGACCACTCCAGTGTTATAACCAAATTGAAAGCCTATCTGGCCCTGGCAATCTTACATTTTCAGGTACATTGACCACTCCAGTGTTATAACCAAATTGAAAGCCTATCTGGCCCTGGCAATCTTACATTTTCAGGTACATTGACCACTCCAGTGTTATAACCAAATTGAAAGCCTATCTGGCCCTGGCAATCTTACATTTTCTGGTACATTGACCACTCCAGTGTTATAACCAAATTGAAAGCTCATCTGGCCCTGGTAATCTTACATTTTCAGGTACACTGACCACTCCAGTGTTATAACCAAATTGAAAGCCTATCTGGCCCTGGCAATCTTACATTTTCAGGTACATTGACCACTCCAGTGTTATAACCAAATTGAAAGCCTATCTGGCCCTGGCATTCTTACATTTTCAGGTACATTGACCACTCCAGTGTTATAACCAAATTGAAAGCCTACATGTAATTGGCCCTGGCAATCTTACATTTTCAGGTACATTGACCACTCCAGTGTTATAACCAAATTGAAAGGATGACCCAAGTACACAAGCTGCTATCGCTGTAGCCAACGTCTTTGTAACTCTCTTGTTCTGAAAAAAAGAAAATCAAACGACTAATTGACAAAATATCTGTATATATATATGAGAATTGGAATCGACTGATATGCTTTCACTGTAGTCATACCCAAGATAACTACCCGTTTTGCCAGGTTTATTTAAGTAGCTAAGCTCTCGTGTGCCCATTTTTAGGAGCTTCCACTTAGCTTGTTATCCTCTGTTAAGTTACCTCCCTTTGCTTAGAGCTGCTAAGACGTTTAACATATACACGTAGAAGTAAAGAGAGAAAAACGGCATGTGCAGGGACCTACATGTATAAGTTCTTCACATTTGGACTTAACCCCTTCTAAGTATATAACTTTAATGTGTTTGAACGTTCTGTTTCGTTTAGTTTGTACCATTCAATTTCCCAATTTGTTTGGGTGATTGGATAAGTGTACCTGGCATTATTACTACAATTAACAGCTAAAAAATGGGCCTCTGCAGAATAATGTCATCTCATGCTAAATAACATCCCTTGTCTTAGAACTCCTGTAGACTCCTCTGCAAATATAACGGTTATTCTCAAGCAGGGAGGGGTGGGGGGAAAGGTGCTATGAGCACACTGGCTGTAAATCCCTCGCATCTTATAAATTATATGCTGTGTCAGGAAAATTTTTTGATAACCTCTTCATAGAGTTAAATCATCACTGTAGCCTTACACAGCATCAGCGACGAATTTCGCTATGTTTATATTCCCTCTGCGTTAAAACAGAGTTTCCTTGACCTGCGTTACCGATGTAGTAGAGAGCATGATTTGAAACTTGCCGGAAGACGGCTGTGTCACTGTCTGAGAAAATCATATTGAACCCAGATGGAATTTAAAAAGCGAAATTTGCTGCTAACAAATTTAAGGCCACAGATGATGGTTTAACTCTACAGAGGGATTATTAAAGAATTTTTCTGACACAGTTTAAGGTGTGGGTGATGTTCAAAAATTTTCGAGTCATAATTTCTTTAAAATTCGGACAGCAACTCAATTATTCAAATGTACCTAACGTTGGTATTGAAGAAGTTCAGGCGGGCGTATCAGAATAAATTCAATCCATTCGCCTTAAGATAGTAACAGTAACAATAGTCAATAAGCTGATGATAAGTGAATAACATGAAGCATACATTATTGATTAAGTTAACTCAATGTTCCCTTTTCCCGTACAGTCTTGCACCAATCGTCTTTCATTCCTTCCACTGTAAACCTTTGGAATAACCTGCCAGCTGAAATTCGAGATGCCCAGACCCCTCGCTAGGCGTTTTTAGAGGGGCGCAGCGCCCTGCCCCTTATTTCTCCCGCCCCTGTGCCCTTTCATTGCGCCCCTTGTGCCCCAAAGACCAAGTATGACTACCCACTGTCTCCACATCAGTCCTTCCCTGACCAAAATTTATTTAAAAACTGCTGCCAAAAACGTGTACAACACCAACACGTTACACACTTCCATTCAGGTTAATTATTCCGGAAATTCAGCTTCCCACAATGCATCAGTCATTGATGCTCTCCTTACAGACATACGTGTTATGAAAACTTAGAGAAAAACAGACATATGCTAAGGAGAGTCAACCTCATTCCCATGGATCACTTGTTGTGGCGGGTATTGCATCACTTCAACATGTCTGAAAATAGTGACCTCCTTCAACGTAATAATTAACCAGGGAAAAGTGCCTAACATCAAGCACTGCACAGTCTTCAAATGGTGAATAGAATTCACTCAAATAAAAGAAGTTAATCATGGAATTTAGTCCCTTGCCTTGACACAGAAAGCTGCCATTGCCAAAGGTATTCAGTTGAATCGATTGTACAGCAACAACAACAACAACACGATCCTCTTTATCAAATGAAATCGTGTTACAGTTTGAGTTTAAGGCAAACGAAAAAGAGACACACAAACACATTAGAAATTGTACAAAATACTAGAAATAGAGGATAGTTTGGGACATTTTGAAAGAAATTTGACAGTTTCATAGCAATTAGTTTTGGATTTTTTTTATTGGATTATTACACCGCCAAGTTCAGCAAACACTGTCTACAGCCAGCCAGTCAATGTCACATTGGCAGTGTCAAACTTCATTTATAACTTGAATTTGTACTAATAATTTGTTAGAGTGTTTTCTGATAAAAACACCCCAAGGCAACTTAGCATTAATGATACATTGCAAAAAATACCCTACTAGAATTATGCCTATAAAAATTAAATAGATTTGAAAAATGGACTTCCCCTGCATTTTTAATTTCATGAAGTGGATTACACAATGTTCCTATTGCCATTCCCTACTCCTGTTATTATCCCAGCAGAAATGGCTTAAAAAGTTAAAGGTACCATAGTTAGACCAAACCATTGAACCTAATGAACCTACTTTCCTGAAAGTAAAATTGAATAAGAATCAATCTGCATGTAAGTGGCTATCAGTTTTGTAAATTTCACTACCATATAAATTAAGACGTTCAGTGAGACGCTCAGACCAAATGAAGTAATCGACAATCAGGTGCCCCTTTTTCTCTTAAAGTGCCCTTTTATTTTGGCCAGCACCCTGCCCCTCCCAAATCCTAGCTAGGGGTCTGGATGCCCCTTCATTGTCTGTCTTTAAGAAGCGGTTAGCATCTTTTGACACACCTACCAAACCTCCCATCTATTTCCGTCAAGGTAAAAGGAAAAATCAAATTTTACATTCTAGACTTCGCATGAAATGTAGTAGTTTAAATTCTCACCTATGCTTGAATTATGTTAGTGACTCGGACCTGTGTCAATGTAAACAAGCAGAGACAGTCGAGCACTACTTTTTTCATTGTCCTCTTTATTCTCAAGCCCGTCATACAATGTTAAACTCTATTCCTGCCCACGTGAATGTCTCTGCAGACCTACTGTTATATGGTGACCAGTCTCTTGAACTATCAATAAACACAACTATTTTCAAAGCTGTTCATAAATTTATCGAAGAGAGCAAAAGATTCTAAATGTTTCGTTAAAACCTATAGCTTGGTACACTATGTTATATTAACAATTTTCCTGAAGCTTTTATACTGTTTACTTAAGTTTGCTTCTGTTTCTTCTGTATCGGGAAATGACATATATAAGCACTACCGTGCTTAACGTCAGATCCCAAAACCTGAATGTTTTATTGTTTTCCGTTACTTGTAAATTCATCAATAAATATTGTTTAAAACAAAAACAAGTTAACTCAATGAGTTCATTCACAGCTTTAGAAAAAAAAATCAGACAATCTCCAGTATGAAATCATCAAGAATATTTGTTTGATTTTACCGAACTTACAGTTATATTAGATGTAATACAGTACTACCATAAGTTCAGTAGTAGGCCTATTGAGCTAGCATGAATTCCCCAGAATTTAGATGATCATGAATAGCAAAGGGACGTAACTGTTAACTTTCAACTGAAAGGCCGGCAAAAACAACTGTAAATTGAACATATAGGCCTACTACAAAAAAGACACACCGTTCACTTCGAGAAAAAGTTTAAGTAAGAAATGTGTGAGAACATTATAGCTTACCTTTTGGTTACTGGATACGCTGCCGTCATCTGAAGAGCTTTGTGGGTAAGCTTCTGTAAGTAAAGGTTCGTCGTCTGACATTTTGTTGTTTTTAATCTCTGTCATCAGTGTTTACAAGCGCACACGCACGCGAACCCCTATGAGCAACAGAGCCGGAAATGTATACACATAGGGAAGGAGTGCATACAAAACGTAGCATATATCAAATTTAAACATGGAATTAAAAAAAAAATATGCGAATGATGGGTTATTCTCACAGATATAGCAAATTTCAGAAGAGATAAACTTGCAGCAGGAAACTATCACGTTGTAGAATGAGAAATGATATTTGGACAACGTCTAGACTGTTTGCCAGACTGGCTCACCTGTATCTATTCTAGATATTTATATTGGTGGATTGATTCTTTTGTGTTTTACGCCGCTCTAAAGATTGTTTCACTTTAATCAGTTAATATGGCGGTAGCCGCATACATGTGTCTCATCCTGTTTTACTTACTTGCCGGTCAGGAAGATAATATGGCGGCGTTGCCAGTTTTAATGTGGGAAGAAATCGGGCTCTAGGTTTGGAGGAAACCCACGACCTTCCGTTGGCCGTTCGAGTGAAAACCCACAATCTAAAATTAGAAGTTACCTAATTAGTCATAAAGGTCAGATTTAACCTCTAAAAAATATGGGGTTGGAGAGTTCACATGGGAGGTCAATTGATCATGTGACTTTTAAGTTTTCAACAAAACAACAACACCATATGGAATTTGACCTGCATGACATTTGCTCGCATGCTTCTACATGCTTTTCTATTATTCTCTTACAGTACACTTAGCTAGATCTATTGGTATAGTTAGCCTACATCGCATATTTAAACACTATAGCAGCTATTGGAAACGCCCCGTGGACCCTATCACTGTGGCCAGTTAATAAAGTGAATCTGATCGACATTGGATTTTACATTGAATTTCCCAGCCAGCATACGTACGTACAGTAGGCCTACGCACAGAAAGTGAACACTATAAATGCTCGCATGATGCGAGCGCGGTGAGCGCACGATGCGCGCGGGATGGGCGCAGAGTTTGCGCAGGGTTTGCGCAGGGTAGGCGCACCGTGCGAGCATGATGCGCGCACCGTGCGAGCATGATGCAGGCATCGTGCGGGCAGGATGTGCGTACTCTGTGAACGAGAGACAAACGTTGAGCGGGTTGTTACCGTTACAAGCCAGTGTGACTTGGAGCAGCTGTAAGCTAGGCCTAGGCTATACAGCGCAACATGTATAAAGAAAGATCAGATGATTAAAATAGGAATTGAATATTCATAACACAATCTGCTTTATTTTCTAGTATTAGAATTAAAAACAACCAAGAAGCAAAAATAAATTTGTAAAATTCGTAACGTTTATATGTCTGGTGGTGGTGTTGTTGTTGTTGTTGTATTAGTTATCGCTCCCATAGTTGTTTCCTTCCCCATTATATCGATTCCAAGGCTGTATTTGTTCAATTTCTCCTTTTCTGTGTAAATGCATACATAGTTCTATGCTTAAATTGTTCAAGAAACACAGAAATATATTGTTAAGCCAACGTAACCCGATCATTTATAAACCAAGTCAGCCGACATGTGCAACATAAATTCATAATGACTTTTAGGCTAGCCTGGCGACCGATATTTTTAAGTCATAAAATCATACAGCTGTTTTATTTGGATTTTATACTTTTATGTTTGTAAGTAAAATATATTGTGTGAGGAATTTTCACGACGAAAAGTGAGAGTGTGGCCTAAAAGCCAAAATGTCAGACTATAGCCTACATGTATAACGCATTCGCCCGTGTAGCCTATAATGCGCACCCTTCGTATAATTTCTTTTTGTTTTATCCATATCATGTCGATTTAGTTGGTTTTGATATAGGGTTTTTTATATTTTCGTAGGTATTACTTCATTAAAACAATATACAATGTACACCGTTTTCCGTGTAATAAAATGCATTTAATTTATGACGGTTTTGTATAGGCCTACGGTATAAAGGCCGATCAAAATAAATCTTAAAGTTTGGGTGGAGTCTTAAATGTCACTGAAATGTAATGTAGCGAAATAGCCAATCAAATTTATCTGTGATATTCATTTCTCTAATATATATGCATTGACTGGGCTTTAACCAATCCACAGACGTCCTGTTAACTGTCATTGTAAATCACTCAGACGACTGGCGCCATCCATTTGTTCATAGGCCCTATATGGGCATGTGGAAAAAATAAAACGATTGCTATTTAGTATTAAGCCAAGTATAACAAGAACTGTTTTCAAGACATAAATTAATAATATTCATCCTTCAAGTTATTGTAAACCAGGGAAATATGTAAGCGCAGGCTGGGGTGGTAGGCCTATTCAAGAGAAGAAGAAAAATATTTACACTTCTGCACGGATTGAAATAATCGGGCGCGGATGTGGGCGAAAGTATACGTTATGCGTGCATGACAATTTTTTGTTTTCTATTATGCTTACCATTCAAATGTAATCTGATCAACATTTTCAAATAAACAGTTTTAGAGTCATAAATTGCCTTGTGCTCTTCACCAATATTCCGCAACTCTAGCCGTTTCGTTCTGCAATCCCCGATTACTTTACCTGCGGGAATGTCTAATTTCTCGAAATAGGAAATCTGAAGTTTTCATCTGGAATATAAGTTATAACTCACAACTGACAAAGAAAGTAGGACCTACAATGTGTATAGAAATTGACTGTTTCGTCACAAAATCAATGATTGTCTAGTAGTATTTAAAAAGAAATATTGTAAATATGGGGTACCCGTCGTCTTAAATAGAATCCTGGTAGGCCTATAAGGCTATATAAAGTGTACTATATTCGAAGTTCAAAATATATTATACATGCATGTATTTCGACCGAATTTCAACAGAACGATCTACCAATATTTGCGCAAAACCTATACAAATGAGCACCATTTTTTAAGAGTTCGCTGTGAATTTCTTTTTTATCTTGAACATGTATTTGGTAAGTACATTTCAAGAGATTTACTTTATTATTATCGCTACCGGGATAACTTAGAACTTAGTAAGACGGCAGCCAGTGTCTTGGGATTTACAACAACAACAGCAACATTACATCGTAAAAACAACGTGCGTAGTGTAGCCTATAGTCACAATTTAGTTCATCTGAAAGATAAAAGAAAGAAATTAAAGTAATTTGAATATCACATATTACTGTGCTTGTTTTAATTTTAACTAAACTGTCTTCAGCATAATATCAATCGGTCCGTTCGTAAATCGACAAGAACAAAATGCCCGGCGGTAATGCAGGCAGGGTGCTGGCAATGTGCGCGCACTGGGCCTGCAGCCTGCTCGCAGGGTGCTCGCACGATGCTCCAAAGATGCTCGCACGGTGCTCGCACGATGCTCCAAAGATGCTCGCACGGTGCTCGCGCTACTCTCGCACCGTGCTCGCACGGCGCCCGCAACGAATAGTGTTCACTTTCTGTGTGTACTGTACCTGGGGCCCATATGGGGTTTCGGTGGGATAGATGGGCATGGGTAATTGATGGGCTTCCCGTATAGGTACCACGTAGACTTTCAATGGGTTTACATGGGCATCGACCATATGAGGATCCCGTGGGCTTCCCATATGGGAACCACATATATATTGTTGATGGGCAGTGGACGGACATCAGTTAGGGCCTAGATGACTTCTTTGAGTGGCATTTAGAAGTTGGTGATACCAGCCGACCCCTAATCAGAATAGGAGAGCACGGGACTTCAATCAGAAAACTGGACGGAAAATCAGCAGTCAGCGACCACATCAAAGACAACCCTACGCACAAAATTGACTTAAGAAACACCAAGACACTCTCAATCAACCAGACTGACTACAAACAAAGGAAACTCATGGAAGCCATACACATAAGACGACACAAACCAAAACTCAACAGAGACCAAGGATACCACCTACCGTGCGCATACGACGACCTGATTAGCCTTCAAACTAGAGGAACCCCCTGAAGGGAGCCCACACTCGTTTTTTCTCATTTATTGTTATCCAATCAGCTGTTTACTCATGTTATTCATGCATCGTCGTCTATATAAGGTTTACCCACTGTTGCTTGTCACAGGTTTGATAAGGATGTTAGGATCGACATCGAAGCGTCACCAGAAAAAAATTGTTATCCAAAAGTAACTCGTTGTTTTGTTATCAGTTAGATGGTTAAAACATGGGCATCGCAAATGGCAATTACCTTGAAAGTAAGGTCATGATTTAAGTATAAAAATACTTGTACAGACCATTTTCGACTATCTCACTACTAGACTTGTTGGCGCATGCTAATATCTATCGATTGAAAATGTTGCGGGTTTGTGTTTCCAGGTGGTATTCAGCTGATTTTTAAAACTATTCACTGAATCTGCGTTCACTGTTGATATGGGCAGTTGATTCCATGGGTTCACCACTCGGATACAGTAACTGTTGGATCTTTGATTAAGTCGACAGTGCTGTTTGCTAAGCTTAAGGTTATGACCTCTGGTATTTCTTGATTGGGCAATTTCCATAGTATTTGTGTGGACTACATCAAGGCCTAGCTCCGGTATGTAGCGTTAATGTGAGGACCGGTGACCGCTCCCAGCTGGTTAGACCATTCTTTTCTACAATTACATCAAGGCCATGCATTATCTTGAACAATTGTATCATATCTGCTCGTTCTCGTCTGTACAGAAGTGTTGGTAGCCCCAAAGCTCTTAATCGATCTTCATATTGCATATCTTTGACTTCTGCCACAGCTTTGGTCGCCCTTCTCTGTACATTCGCAATCGCTACTATATCCTTCTTTAAGTAAGGAGACCAGACAACTGTTCCATATTATAAATGGGTCGTACTAATGCTTTGTACAATGGTACGCCAGTTTTCGTCAAAATGGGACTATTTCGTAAAACTGACTTTACGTTTTTGTTACTAGTTTAACGTTTTCTTAAATTCAAAATATATATGCACGTACATCGTGATAGCTTTTAAAAATGTTACCCTAGATCGAACGCGAAAATCCCTGCGCTATGTCCGGTAAAGTCGTACGAGGTCTATATCTTAGCCATGTCTAAAGATCTCGGAGAATACGATTGGAAAACCCAGTCAGAAAATTTTAAATTTTTTTTTTTGGACTGAAAGAGATTCGAAACCGTGACCCATTGGTGGATGGCTGTTCTGATTGAGCGTCCAACGCTCTACCTACTGAGCCACGCAGGCCTCTCACTGGAGAACCATCGGACCCAATCGTATTCTCGCGAGATCTCCTGTAGACGTGGCTAAGATAGTTAAATCTCGCCTTTAGGACAAGAGTACATTGTAAGTTCTAATTTTAGATTGCCATCGGACCATCCTAGCCAGAATCGGTTGGGGGGCGGGGGATGCTCTATCTTAGCCACGTCTAAAGGAGATTGGTCCAGCCACTGCATGGCGCCCTGAATGAAAAAGAGCGAACGCAAAGCTGTAACTTCAAGTTTAGGCATGCAACTGTTTTAAAAAATTTGCCGAATATAAAGCATATAAAATAAACTATCAACTATTGATAGTAAATATAAGTGTCCAGTAGACAGTGCACATTTTGTCTAGATGATAATATTTTGCATTTTGGGCGGGGGGGGGGGGGGGGTTATAGGCTTATTGACTTTCTAAAAGTACCAATATGTTTTTAACGGTAAAGGTATACATTGGAAAAGTAACATCTAAAAGTGTCGGTCTGATCGATTATGCCACAGACAATCCTAAAATGCTTAGCATTGTAAAAACATGCATTGTCCTATAATCTTAGAACTATAATCTTAGAATAAAATAAATACCATTACATACAAACCACCTCCAACAAATCTATACCAAATAAGTCGAGTAATTGTAAAACCAAATGAATTTTTATATTAGCATTGTGGACCATAATAAAAACGTTCTTTCCATAATAAAGAGACAAAGGTAGTTAGATTATATGAGACCATTAATCAATTTGGAGAACGCCATATAGCGGTACAGCGATAAACGCATTTGGTTAAAAAAAAATGCTGTAATAACAAAAACAATCAAACAATGGTACACTGCAGTATGTATACAACAGAATACAATTACCTTGAGAAAAACAAATACCGCCTTAAACCGACGTTAGAAAACAAAAGACGGGTTGCCTCGGTGAGCAAGTTATATAAACGTTCACTAAAGATAGCATATGCAACTCATAAAGAAAAATATATTCAAGAAATACGACAAAACCCCAAAAGAGTTCTGGAATCTTAAGGAAGGCTGAATGTAGATAATTTTGAACTTTTCAAAAAACACTTCAAAGACATAAATCAAGTATCCACAGAAGGGTCAGCAATATTAGAACTTGTTGGAGATCAGATAAATGAAGAACTTGATAGCGTCATAAATCGAGCGTATTCAATTAATACGTTGGTTTACGTAGCCTGTGGTGAAGCTTTAAAGTTAAACAGGGGCCCGGACATCGGTTGAAAATCTCAGAAGGTTCTATGCAATTTGGTAAAACTAAACAAAAAATGCTTTGGTATGAATTGTTTCAACCAATGTATAAGGAGAATAAGTGTAGAATTTGCAAATCATATGGATTGATTTTAATTCGTCTTTGTTAGAGACCATTGTGATAGCTGGCTTGCGAATTTGACCGTTTTCTCTGGTATTCTCAATATAGTAGGATTCCGAATTGACTGTGGTAATACCCACATCTCTAACCCGACATCAGCACCAGTTACATTGTCCAATGCAGATTCCTTATGTAATCTTACACAATTACGGGTAAATTGTTAAGCAAACCATACCGCAATGAATATCTTAAAGACCCCACCCACACACCTTCTAGTTAAATATCCTGGGCAAAGGATCTCGCCATTCCATATTGGAGTAGAATGTTAGAATGCAGAGAATGGCCAGATCTGATACACTCCCCTTCATTTCCTTTCGAGAGGCCTCCGTGGCTCAGTATAGGTAGAGCGTTAGACGCTCAATCCGAAGAGTCTTCCACCAATGGGTCGCGGGTTCGAAGCCCACACAGTCCAAAAATTGGAAAATTTTCTGACTGGGTTTTCATTCGAACGACCTATGTGGGATGGTTGCCAGTTACCAACGGAAGGTCGTGGGTTTCCTCTGGGCATAGTGCCCGGTTTCCTCCCACAATAAAACTGGCAACGCCGCCATATTAGTGAAATAATCTTGAGCGCGGCGTAAAACACCAACTCCCTGTTGATTTGTCAACTGCAACTGTGGAAACCATATCTCGGAAACATTTTCGAACAATATTTGGATAGTTCTCTTTAGCGTTAGTGTGTCCATCTAACCTTATGGTTTTGGCGAGTATCTATGATCTGGGAACATCCTCAAATAATTTTTTTCGAACTCCAATCTTGTCACCAAGAGTGATGCGCCATACGTCAATTTCGCCCATATTCTGTAAATGTTAAAAGACGATGTAGATCTACATGTATCTAAAATGAACAAGCAGGTCCCCCACGTCAACAAAACATTTTGAAGGTCGTAGATGTAGAAGTTTGTGTTTACCTGAGCATGCATACAAACATTTGAAATTTAACAAGTTGAAATTAAACAAAACATCCCTTAAATGGATCTTAACGCCCGCCGTCATCTATCCATATTAAAGATTGTTACAGCAATATAGGATATACTGGATATAGGAATTGGGGACGACAGTGAATTTAATGTATATATTATGTGATATTGGACCTACATAAAAAAAATCTTATTCCAGGGAGATAACTATTGTTGAGTAAAATTAAATTGTGAATTACAAAGTAAGCTCTGTTGCAACGAGTTTTGTCACAACGTACGAGTTTTATTCCAACTCACGAGTTTTGTTACAAGGTCGACGCGTTTTGTCACAAAAGGTTACGAGTTTTGTCACAAGAGCGCCATGTTTTGTTACATGTCCCAACTTGTGTTCCAACCCTGCCGAGTTTTGTTTCAAAATCAATGTTACGAGTTTTGAAACAAACCGTCAACAGCTTTTGTAACAATTTTAATAGGACACGAGTTTTGATACAAAGAGTCGACAGCTTTTGTCCCAAATGTCAGCTGTAGGCAATTTGATAGTGACTGGTAGCTTGGCTCTATAAAAAACCTTCGACGGAGCATTTAGTCGCAACTTTGTCCGTCCGTCGTGATTTCTTGTCCTGACCATGTTTCGGTAATATTTTGAGGATTGCTTGGAAATTTGGCTGGTACATACTTACAATCAAGTAGTAGGCTACAGTGTTACTTTTTTGAACATTTGTTCAGAGTTGTTGCCCTTTATGTGGTAATGGTCACTTTCTGCTGATATTTTTGTCCTGCTCACATTTCGATTAATATTTAGAGGATTATTTTGAAACTTAGCTGGTACAAACTCACTACCAAGTAGTTATGTCATGTTATGTCATGTGCATTCGAGCTCATTTTCATTTCGCTTTTCAGTTCCCTGGTTTCAACAGTAATTAAGTCGGGTTATGAGCCTATAGGAACGTCTACGTATTATGGAAGATATTCCACAATCAAGCATAAAGTCCTCCTATCCTCTTTCAATTCATAACATAAATAAGAACCGAGATGGAAATTTTATATATTGTTCGAACGCTTTCTTTAATTCAACAAACACAATACACCAAATATGATTGAAAACAGTTAGATAAACAGAAGATAACTCATGTTTTGCGTAAAATACTGTCACAAATGGACTTCTTACTTAAAATCAAATTTTTTGTAACTTCATCTGATATATGATTGATAAGATAGTTGTCAATTGCTTAAAATTCCTCCTCAAAACAACAACAAAAGATTTCGAAAATATATTTCTTTTAAAAATATGCTTAAGCGTTGTTTCACTAAAAATACTTTTTGTCTCACTAGAAATACAGCAAAATATGGGTACTAGATCTAGATAGACCAATCGGGTCCAATTGAAAACCATAACTTAAATATTAACTATTGGGCTCTCCCTGGTCATCATTTAGTCTCCTTTAACATTTTCTAAACAGATCAGCAAAAACCACTGGTCTTTAAACAAACCTAAAAAAAACTATGAATCAAAGGCACATTCACCGTTAAAACCCCAGATGGAACAAATAGATTACACGTTTTGATAACTGGTAAAAAAAATTGTGAAAATATTTCACCCACATAGCCACTCAAAAAACCGGTAACATTATAATTTGACACAGGATAGCGAGACTATATTTATGGCTCCGCAAAGCGAAAGCGGAGCCATTATGTTTTCGGGTCTTCCGTTCGTCCGTCCGTCTGTCCGTCCGTCCATCCGTCCGTCCGTCCACCTTTCCATCCTTGTCCGTACAATAACTCATGAATGATTCATCCGGTCAACTTCAAACTTGGGGTGTGCCTTGACATCGGGCAGAGGACGGTTGGGATTGATTTTCAGCAATGTGCGCAATCCAATATGGCCGCTATCCGTCATATTGGATTATGAGCATGATTTTCTTGTCCGGGCAATAACTTGTGGATGATTCATCCGATGAACTTCAAACTTGGGGTGTGCCTTGACATCGGGCAGAGGACGGTTGGGATTGATTTTCAATGTGCGCAATCCAATATCAAACCTGCGGCGTGCTTTGACATTGAGGAAAGGGCGATTGGGATCAATTTTCAGCTATGTGCCCAATACAAGATGGCTGCCATGAAGCATATTAGATTATGGGCAATATTTTATCGGGAGTAAACTTGTGATAAGGCATTATTTGTTATAAGTTTTCAGCCATCTTTTCTGGCAGCCATCTTTTAAAGTAATTAATGCCAAGAATATCATACATCATCTTTATTGTTTCATTTCTTCTTTATGTCACCTCTCAAACCACACTGCCGGTTCTAATACTCTTGTCAATCAGTTCCCCTCCTTCGCGGAGCCATCTCCAGTGATTGCGTGCAATCACTTAATCTCTATTTTCGATATGTAATTACTTTGCCCCATCCTAAAAAAAACCAATCGGGTGCTATTGAGTCCTAACTGGGGCTTAATAAGGATCTTCCTTAGCCACCATTTAGTAACCCCCTTCGACATTTCACGAATAGAGCAGCTGAGGCCACTTGTCTTGCCAGCCATACCTATTAATCACAAGACAGACACAGAACTAGGACCAACATCACTTACACCAAGTTTCTCTTTCAGGATGTATGATATGTGGATTAATCTTAAATGTTTATATGCTGAAAATAAACATGAACATTTGGAGCATTTTAGTATGTGCATCTTAACACTGTGGTTAAAAAATGTGTTCACGGGTAACAGCCGTCCCACCGAAGCTATCTGCATGGACAGACTTTTCTATTATTATAGCCCAAATCTCGGAGGGGAGCTGATAACCCCAGTCCTTGTCTTCGTACATGTCGTACCAATCTGTATGTCTTGTCTCGCCGTTGTCGTCATATTTCTACCCATCGTTTTGTCCTGTCTCGCCGTTGTTGTCGTGTTCGTACCTTTCTTTATGGCTTATCCCACCGCTGCTGACTTAAGGGGATACTACGATATGGTATACGTCATCGTTAGTATGTGTAGCAAATTTGGACTTTCTATCTTGAATAATAGGCCTAAGCAAAAAACAAACCGGACAGTTATTAAGACAGTTATCCAAAAAGCGCCCTCTGGCGGGTAATTCATAAACTAAATCTACTACTATATACATGTAGTGTACGTCATCGTTAGTATGTGTAGCAAATTTGGACTTTCTAGCTTGAATAATAAGCTAATAACAGACCAGACAGTTATTCAGACAGTTATTCAAAAAAACGCCCCCTGGTGGGTAATCCATAAACTAAAGCTAATACTATATAGTATACGTCATCACTAGTATGTGTAGCAAATTTGGACTTTCTATCTTGAATACTAAGCGAATAACAGACCAGACAGTTATTCAGACAGTTATTAAAAAAGCGCCCTCTGGCGGGTAATCCATAAACTAAAGCTACTACTATATAGTATGTACCATCCTAAGTATGTGTAGTAAATTTGGACTTTCTATCTTGAATAATAAGCAAATAACAAACCAGACAGTTATTCAGACATTTATTCAAAAAAGCGCCCCGTGGTGGGTAATCTATCAACTAAAGCTACTACTATATAGTATACGTCATCACTAGTATCTGTAGCAAATTTTGACTTTCTATCTTGAATAATAAGCGAATAACAAACCAGACAGTTATTCAGACAGTTATTCAAAAAGCGCCCCCTGGTGGGTAATCTATCAACTAAAGCTACTACTATATAGTATACGCCCTTGTAAGTATGTGTAGTGAATGTAACCTTTTTATCTGCATTAATAAGCCAATTGGTATATCAGTCAGAAAAATGACTGCTCCCTCTCGAATAACGAACTGCTAACCATGAACTGCTGTGTAACTTATCATACGTGAAAAAAAAAACAATAAAACATATCGCTACTTCGAACTTTCCAGTGTCACCGCCTATGTGATATATTACTAATTGGTCGATCATAGGAAAATAAAGAAATAGCATTTGGATTTTTTTTACTTTTTGTTGATTTAATGCGTTCTCAAAACAAATAATGGTAATCTAATTTACTCCTAACTTCATCTACTTTTTCAAAGTGGTTAAAAACATCAGCCAAAAGTTGTTACAAATCATGTCGACTGTTTGTATCAAAACTCGTGACATGTAAAATTTGGTACAAAAGCTGTCGCCTGTTTGTATCAAAACACGTGACGTGTTTAGAACAAAACTCGTCAAGATTGGAACAAAACCCGTGAGTTGTGACAAAACGCGTCGACCTTGTAACAAAACTCGTGAGTTGGAATAAAACTCGTACGTTGTGACAAAACTCGTTGCAACAGCTCCCCTTTAAATTTTAGTTGAAAACAACATTGCCACCAGTCGCATTGCCAGAACTCGCTTCGGCTATCTTCGCTCGCTACCGATCGGCTTTGACCAAAGAGAGTAGATTGACAAGAGTGGTCACTTCGTCCAATCAGCATTGCCGGCATGTTTTTCGGCCCCCTAGCGGAAGGGTGTTCCGACTGTACACGATTCGACTGTAAAGCGCCCCCTAGAGAAAGGAGGTTCCTAATAATCAAACCGCGTCCGTGTCAGCGGGTACTTTAGTTACCATTGTAAATATTTCCAAGTTATGATTGTTACACTTTTTGTTGTTTGTATTCTGCTTTGTTCAAGTGCCAAGTACAATAGAATTGAATTAAATTGAAATTTTTCAAATTCAACATGGCGCGGACGAAGTGACCACTCTTGTCAATCTACTCTCTTTGCTTTGACACGCCTCGGGCACACTCTGAAACTTCGGGGATTTACGTGCGTGAAATACCCTCTGATAGACTGCAGGTCATTTTGAATGTGGCGACCAAAAAGGTAGCCGTGTAACGTACAATTTCCATATCCTCTTCAGGGCCCATTGAAAGTGTCCTCGTGATAATGCAAGGGGCCGAAATACTATCTTTGTTAACTTCCAGGCGCGATCAGTTTTATAATTGAAGTATTGGAGGATTCCTGGAATGTACCGAAACTGCGTCTCTTCTTTGCGTTACACAACATGTGCTTTACCGGGCTAAATATAATATATGAACAAATATCTTTCTAAATGATATTAGCATTTAATAAATTTATAATTATTTTTATTTTATTTTTTCGTCTGTAGTATAACATTTTGATATTTACTTTCGACGCCATTTTTATTCAGCCCCAAAATACGGCGATTTACCGTATAGAAAGCGCAGACTGTCCGAGGCCAATCTCATTCTCGCGAGATCCCCTGCTACTACGTGAACGTGACGGACCTCTCAGGCCGTTACAAGCCATTTGCCTTAGTCTGCTAGGGGGAATCCCCTTTTGCCAGAGCTGCGGAGAAATACTCTCACTACAATCACGTGACGTAGACATACACAATAGCATGTTATACGCTGGCCTGTTCACAATCGCGGAGGGTAGAAATATAGTCCCTGTATCTCCTCAACGATAATTCAAAACTTAAGGGCGTTTACCAAAAACGAAATACAAGCCAACATATAGAATCAGGTAAAGATCACGTACAAATCAATTTTGGAAGTAAGTTTGATTACCCAAATTTTGGGTAAAATGGCTTGGAACGGCCTGAGAGGTCCGTCGCGTTCACGTAGTAGCAGGGGATCTCGCGAGAATGAGATTGGTCCGAGGCGTGTCAAAGCCGACCGGTAGCGAGCGAAGATAGCCGAAGGATGTTCCGAGTGGCCTCGGGCAGTCTGCGCTTTTTATACGGTAAATCACCGCTGAATAAAAATGGCGTCGAAAATAAATATTAGAATGTTTCACTGCAGACGAAAAAAGAAAATAATAATAAATTTATTAAATTCTAATATCATTTAGAAAGATATTTGTTTATATATACTTAGCGCCATTAAAAACGCACGGTTGAATTTTATGTTTCTACCCCAGTAAAGTTATTGGCCATTTACGTTTTGTTGTTTATTGTTAGTTCGAGTCGAGTTGCAATAACTGGATAACCTGTGGTGTACTTCCCGACGCGCCTGTCGTGAACGTTACGCAACATTTCCTAAGAACGTCCATTGAGTGTTTCACCGTCACTGAGAACAGCTTTCAGGGCTCACTTGTCGTGGGTTCAACACTTTACACGAAGCTCAGCATAGAGACGGGGAAAAAATCAGAAAACGTTACCATGCTCCGACTTACGACACAACAAAGGGAACGTGCCATTGGCATGTTACAGGCGGGTCTCAGTTGTGCCGCTGTAGGACGTCACATGCAGTGTCATTCCTCCACAATTAGGTTTACCCAACCGACGTGAATTGATCCAGGTAGTGCAGGAAGAGTGGGACCGGATCCCACAGCACAGAATAGCCACACTCATCAGGTCCTTGCGTATCAGATGTACTGCTTGCGTTGATGCCCGAGATGGACATACCCATCATTGTGACCAATGCCTTGTTCTTCAATTTAAGAGTAGGCCTACTTACAATATTTTACACTTTACATTTCTCAAAATATTTTACATTCTTTGGGTCGTGCGTTTTTAATGGCGCTAAGTATTTTATTTAGCCCGGAAAACCACAAGTTGTAGACAGACTCAGTTTCGGTACATATCATAAATCCTCCAATGCTTCAATTATATAACTGATCGAGGCTGAAAGTTAACAAACCGAGTGTTTCAGTCCCTTACATTATCACGGGGACACTTTTGTGAGGTCCTCAAGAAGATTTGGAAATTGTACGCTTCACGGCTACTTATTTGGTAAGATGACAAAGATAAGAACAGTCCGATGGGGTATTGACTGAAGGAGAAGATCGACCTAAAGACAAAGATCGCCCGTGACGTCGAGTGTCCTTAAATAGCGGTAGGTTCTCTTTTCAGACAATTAATTTTGTCGTTTGTTCTCATCGAAAACTGGCCTCCTAGTAACCTGTGTCTGTGGCCCATGCACTGATCAGTACTTAGTTTTCTAAATATAAATAGTGCATTCAAATAACAGATTATAAAACATAATAACAGACAACAAACTTGTTGAAGCACTGGTAGGTCCAGTATTCAAATTTTAAAACTTCATGTTTGTATTAGTGTGCCATATGGTGTAATTGAACATGTTAAATCCGACATATGATATCAGATTATTAAAACAACGAGTCAGGTAAGGAATTTACTTTTGGTGAATTGTAGTATGGTGATGATTTCTCTTTCAGTGAGGTGTCGGTTTGGAGGGGGGGGGGGGGGGGGGGTAATAATAATATATTTTTAATATGGTAATTACTTACAATATTATTATTAATGTACTCAATGAGTACAGTCAAAAGTAATGAATTGATTTCATTTTCAATTTATTGATGTGCCTATTTATTTCACCAGGTGTCAATCTGTCACCAACTTAAATACACATGGATAATACTCGGAGAATTACAGC
Organism: Lepidochitona cinerea; assembly: GCA_963971465.1. NCBI lineage: Eukaryota > Metazoa > Mollusca > Polyplacophora > Chitonida > Tonicellidae > Lepidochitona > Lepidochitona cinerea. Next base: position 20,853,326 of record OZ020560.1, on the reverse strand, counting down.
ACCCAAATCCTCGAGCTATCTTCAAAGGTAAACTATTTTTGACTATGACTCTTGTGAGAAAACATTTTGGAATAAATTATAAAAAAGATTTCAGCTAAATCCATTATTATCCTGCTTTTGGAGTTTTTATACCCCAAAAGTCTGAAATCAGGAAATGGGCTATGTGTGAATTAGTGATGTTATCTTAGTTGTCACCACAGAATGTGAAGACCCCTTTGTAATTTTGAAAGATAAAGAACGATATTTTTATCAAATTTGTATTTAAGTGGACCATATCTTGGAACATTTACATATACGCTTTTGAACATGAATTTGTATTTTCTCTGTCTTTTAAATTTGTCCGAGTTAAGATTATCATTAAAGGAAACACTTAAGGTAAAATACATTATACTTCATCTTAAAGACAATATCTACCTGGTCCCAAAATCTGTTTTATTTATTTGTTATGACTTTCCTACATAAAAGCTATGGTTAATTATTCTCATATGTTAAGGTGACTGGATGTCACTGAAACATGTGCACACCTGGTATGCTGAACTGCTATTGGTGTATTTAGGTCAAATAAACCAATCATATTGCCAGTTGCAAGGTGTGCACATGTTTCAGTGACATCCAGTCACCTTAACATATGAGAATAATTAACCATAGCTTCTTGTAGGAAAGTCATAAAAAAATAAATAAAACATATTTTGGGACCAGGTAGATATTGTCTTTAAGATGAAGTATGATGTATTTTACCTTAAGTGTTCCTTTTAATACATAATGATCTAACAATGTCTTTTCTATTTTTTTCCTCAGAAGTTGGACATCCTCTCATTAATAGCCATTAAAAACGAAGGATTTCCAATCATTTCCTACCCATCATGATCCTGTTACTGGCTCTGGCCCTGGTCAAGAAATGAACATTTTTGTAGAGAGAGAAATGTTGTGATCTAATAAGACATTCAATAAGACTATTGTCACAATTCTGTTGACAAGAATAGTTTAATGCTGACAAATATATTTTGTTTTATATTACACTTTTTATCCTTCACTGAACTTTTATATTTGAATGAGTCTGGTAACCTAAAGACAGACATTTAAAATTAATTGACAAATTTTATTGAAGTACAATGTAGCATATTGAACGTGAACCATCTAAGTATTTGTTTGGTGCTTTTTTTAAAAGAGCTGCATGGAAAGTTGTCAAAATTAACAAAACCTGATGAACACTTTTTAAATACTATTTATGTCTAACGCTTTGGTGAATTTGTAATATAATCCAATGAGATTCAACGCTTATGACACCTGTAAATTTTTCCATTGTTGTTTTTCACTTTTAATTGGAAATAAACAAGTTTAATAGGTATATTTCTGTCTTTGTCTTATAGTTGATTGATAATGATTGGTTGATGTTTTAAGTCACACTCAACATTACATTATTTCACTTATAAATATGGATTTGTCCGGTTTTAGGGGGGGGGGGGGGGGGTGAAGGCTCTTTGCTTTAAGGACGAGCATCTGGTAACTCTTTATATCTGACCCTCGGAATGCTCAACTTTTTTGTTTTTACATTCAGAACATTTTCTAATGCCGTCTATATGAGTGGAATGATTTTGATAGTCATCGATAAACATAATCAACGGTTTACTACTGCGTAGTTCTGGTGTAGAACTTAAGATATATCCAACGTTGATGTTTGCATACAAGTGAAAAAAGATCTTGAATGCAGCAGTTAAAAAATCTGTCAAATGAAATTTCTACTCAAAAATCTTAATTGATCGATTGGTTGTTTTGAAATGTCAATCGCAAAATTAGAATATTCAATTTCAACGATAGGAGAAAATTCCTTTGTTCAAAGCGCAGCCGCCTTGCAGGTAGCTTTAATCCGTATCCAAGCTTTATATAACACGTGACGCTTATGAAAGTTTTGACTGGTCATCCATCAAGACATGGATACCGGATTAGTCCACGGAAAACCACAGTGTGAACACCACACGCCTGATCAGTTATCCGTCCTGGATTCCGGTGGCCGGACGGGATTCAGGGCTAGGTGTGAACGTACCTTTAAGGTCGGTTTTGTGCAACGTGGACTCATCTTCTGTGAACATTGCAAGGAGGATATCATCCATTTGCAAGTACATCTTTGAAGCGCCAATGGCTGCCCAACCGGCGTCTGTGCCCAAGAACCGTGAGAAACCGATTGAAAGCTGCAGGTCTGAGGAAAAGGAGTCATCAAACGCCCCCTATTTTCAGATCGCCATCAACGGATACGTTTGGCTTGGAGTTTAGAACGACGAGGTTGGAATTTGAGGACCTGGCGAAGAATCCATTGGTCGGACGAAAGTCGTTTCTTGCTCAACGTCACGAATGGGCGAACGGATGTAGTTCTTACATCGTTATCAAAGTCAATGACAAACAACAAAATTTATTCATTTATAATTATATATCAGATGAGAGAATTACAATTTGGGGCGAGTACGTAATAGAAACGTCGTCACCCAATAAACCAAGAAGTTGTTATCCATAAGTAATTCTTCTCCTTATCGGATTTTAATCCTTTAGTTTAGAGCACATTTGGGATAGGATGGGCAAAAACATTCAAGCCCTAGAGTCTCCTATACAAAATCTGCAGGAATTGGAAGCCGTATTACATCGGTATTGGCGGCAGTTACCCCTTCAACAGATCCGACGTCTCACTGGAGGGATAAGACGCAAGTTGGAGGCTTCTGCTGACCTTCTGCTCTAGGGATGTGTTCTACACGCAAAGTGACCTTTTTACTTCAATGTGTTCGCCCTGTGAAGCCAGATGGACTCTTTAGTTTCATACTTGCAAACATCTTTTTTTTGTTAAAATGCACTTTTGATTTGACCTAACGATATCATGAATAAATTGTATAGCTTATTGCCATTAATGGGGATTTCTTATCGCCAGAATGTTGCCCTTTATGATCACAATCGTTTCTGCAACATCAGTTTGCCAACAATCTCCCTACACCAATGATTTCATCGGTCGATAAAGACTTTCCAGGGGGGTACTAAACTGTTTCCAAGAGCTTCCAACCTACGTTTCAACCCTCCAGTGAGACGTCGGATTTGTTGAAGGGGTAACTGCGCGGATTTGAATCCTTTAGAGCACATTTGGGATAGGATGGACAGAAACATTCAAGCCCTAGAGCCTTCTGAATAAAATCTGGCGGCAGTTACCCCTTCAACAGATCCGACGTCTAAGTAGATTGATTGATTGATTGATTGGTGTTTTACGCCACGCTCAAGATTATTTCACTTATATGGCGGCGTTGCCAGTTTTATTGTAGCAGGAAACCCGGCTCTATGCCCGGAGGAAACCCACGACCTTCCGTTGGTAACTGGCAACCATCCCACATAGGTCGTTCGAGTGAAAACCCAGTCAGCAAATTTTCCAATTTTTGGACTGAGTGGGATTCGAACCCGCGACCCATTGGTGGAAGGCTGTTTGGATCGAGCGTCGAACGCTCTACCTACTGAGCCACGGAGGCCCCCGTCTAAGTAGAGGGTTGAGAAATCACATAAACTTAGGCATGATATTTCATAGATTAGGTCTTACTTTTTCAATATGTCAACCGATGAAGTGAGGATGAAAAATGCTCACAGATACAAAGCATTTGTAATCGGATTGGCTGAAATAAATTCTGCAATATATCCCAATTTAGCCCTTGTCTCATTTCACGTAATTTTTGTCTGACGCGGAAGAAAATTCTAAAAGCAGAAATTCATTGAAGACTATCAAGAAGAGATGTACCCTAATTGTTCGGCAGTATAAAAGGTTTGTTATAGAATGAAGGAAATATGTTTTTCAGAACTCCATCCGGCTCTGTCAAGAATAACGTTCATATCAGTTGATATTTATAGTAATGCCGCGATTAAAATTAACACAGAACTTGAGAAGATGTCCAAATGGGCTGAAGATTGGCTGGTCGAATTTAGCCCTGCTAACACGCAATCCTAATTATTTTCTACGAAAAAAAATGTTCAACCATTACCACCGTTGTATACACAAAGAAAATAGTTATCATTGACAAATCATTGGTGTAGGATTAATAACTTTCGCACGTTAGTCTTTTGAGGGTAGATTTTGTCTTTCTCTTCTTTTTAGACGACATGTTTGGAATTGTTTACAAAGACTCAGCTTTATCCATGTACGGTTCATTTTTCCGTTGCGTCAAATCCCGACGTTTTTTATTGGCTACTAACTCTTGATAAATAATTATATCCTAAGTCCCTTGAAGAATATTTCCCAGCCGTTCGGAGATGTATGATGACGTTGTCTCACAGCGTCAGTGTCATATGACATTTGTATTGGGACCGACGCTCTGGTCGACCATTAATTCTCCTCTATCGTTCCACTTTATATCACTGCGTTGTTTAATCTCATCTAGCTATAATTTTGTTTTGTTTTTGACTGTGGGTGGCACGCTGTCTAAAATAGCCGATTCGATTTTTTCGCCGAGGGGCTAGTTCCCTGATGTCGATTCATTTGTTTGGTTATTATTTAAAATAATCGCCGTTATCGGTGGCTGTTTGAAAAGATGTTTGTCACCGTATACATGTATAAAACATTTAAGGGGCAGTACACTGAATTTGCGTAATTGCACGAAAAAAACACTTCATGTCGCATTACATGCAGTTTTGCGTTATCATCATCATAACTGGCATTAATGCAGATTTATAATAATTAATGCGGGGATTCCTTCGGTGATGCCAAATCGTTCAGCCTATGGTGGATGGATTGGTCAGGTTGTTCATGAATATGCGCGTGTCTACAACTGTCAAATAAGAGAGTGCGTATGCCTATGTGAAAGCGGGTCACTGTCAGTTAGGGTCGTGCGCATAATGGAGGGGGGGGGGGGGGGGGGGGGGGGCTCTCTTAAAAAACCCACCTGACATGGGGAAATTCCCAACAAGCTGCGGGTCACGTGATACATTGTAGCGGTACGAGGAGATTTTGAAATATGTCGGACAAATTTTTACACTGTTTTTACAGAGGGATTTAGCAGTTTAACAACACAATCCGAAGAAATCAACCGGTACAATGAACAGATTGATTGATTGTTTGGTGTTTTACGCCGCGTTCAAGATTATTTCACTTATGTGGCCGCGTTGCCAGTTTTTATTGTGGGAGAAAACCGGCTCTATGCCCGGAGAAAACCCACGGCCTTCCGGTGGTAACTGGCAACTATCCCAAATTAAGTGCGCATTCCCTGTCCAAGGCTCTCCCACTTTCTCAGAAAACAAATTTAGGAACGGTCCATTTATCCCAAAAAAGCAGAACTGTTGACATCATATATTAATTTAAAATTAAACACTTCATTTTTCATAACCCCCCCCCCCCTCCCCGCCACTCCACCCTGCAAGAAATTTTCAAATAAAAAAATAGGCCTATGAGATCTGTTTTGGGAAAGTTCGATAACGTCTTCTTTCAGAGAGAAATACAGAAACACACATCTTTTTACAATGTAAACAGGTTTTGGTATTATGAATATTATTATTATTTGGGGGAAAATAACGATATTGAATATAATGACAGAAGGAAAAAGAAGAGCACAGCTAACTGAAAAAATGCAGAAACACAATTTTCTTTTCGCTATACGATTTAGGCTGAAAGCCAAGAAAAAGCACCACCATAGACTTACTTGAAGGCAGCGATTTATTTATGAACACTAAAACACACGGACACAGGGAAAATCTTCTTCTCTAAAATAACCATGGAGACAAGTTTCTAATTGTGTTAAAAAGAGGTATATCATTTAGACATTTACACCCCATAAATTGTTGTAACAAACCAAACCTATATTTCATTAGGTTGACGACTGACAAGAGCTTAGTCTTGGTCAGTAGAATTTCTGGAATCCTTTTATAACACATTGACAATGGTTACGCATCTTAACTATGGCAAGAACATCGGTGGACTGAGATTAACCCCCATAAATTTTGCTTTCTCCACCCCCCCCCCCCCCCCCACCCCCGGGACAGACAAAACTATGTAACAAACAACGAACAAAACAACCATAAACTCCATCTCACAACCGCCAAACTACAAGGTTATAAACTCCATCTTACAACCTACAACCAACAAACAACAAGGTTTTAAACTCCATCCCATAACCTTTTTCTAGCAAACAACAAGGTTATAAACTACATCTCATAACCTACAACCAACACAAAAAGAAAGGTTATAAACTCCATCTCATAACCTACAGCTAGCAAACATCAAGGTTATAAAATCCATCTCATAACCTACTTCTAGCAAGCAACAAGGCTATGACGATTTATTTGATAGGCCTATATAATTTTTGCTAACATTGAAGGCAACAAAACAAAAGAAAGGAACCCCCCCCACCCCCCCCCCCCCCCCACTCCCTCCAATGTAGGCTCACTCGCAGGCAACCAAACAAAAGCGAGGGCAACAAACATTTCTTATCTGGTCGGAAAGAATAGTAATAGATCACTAACTCGTACTTTTGGATAGCCTGTGTTCGACTCAAACGTTCAAAACCTTCGAAGGTGGCATGCCGATCCTCTATCTCGGCACAAATCTGCGATAAGTGTATGTCATCACAATCCTTTGGTTGATCAAACATAGACAAGGGTCTATCGAGTACATCTTGATGTTCTATTCTGAACTCAAATCTTTCACCAAATCACCAAATTTCATTTTGGCTTATGTTGTAAACTTTTCTGATTGGCCAACGTTTAAACACGTGCTAGTTGATTGACAACGTCATTCACTCGTACCACGATACAAGCACGTTATCGAATGGCTCCCTCGAGTATGGAAGAAATCCTGAGAGGTGTGGACTCGTGCTTCGCACTCGTTCAACTTCTCAAAACATCTTCTATACCCTCGGGAAGCCATTCAATAACTGTAACTTTTATGTATGTGCACCTAAAGAACAACATGCGTATCATGTACGAAGAGAAATAGAACCAAGAGTTTCGGGAAACCCAAAATACGCCCGGAAAGGCACAGTAACTTAAGCCATACCAAAACAAATCCTTCCATATATACTGAGACGCAATGAAAACGCACCACCGATTTTGATTAAGTGTGCTGGTGAGGCATTAATCTTCTGAAATCTGATTGTCGGCATATTTGTAGGACGATCAATTACCAATGCACAAAAAACAACAACACCTCACAGAGACTTTAAGAACTTTAATTGAAGTGACACGTGAACACAAGGGGTACAAACTGTCAGTATTGGTCCAACATACGGCCGTCTGGCATGAAGTCCGGCTGAGCGTAGTCGGCGACGTACAGTTTCCGCACTGATGTTCCAATGCCTCCCCATCTCAGCAACAGCAATACGGGTAGCTGACAATGTGCGGTCCTGTAGGTGCTGTAATGTGCCGATCTTGCCGAGGCGTTGTCACACGTTCCCGTCCCGGTCTTGGTCGATCCCTGGTTGACCCCGTTTGCTGGATGGTCAAATGATGACCTCCAAACCTTCGGGCAATTGCTCTGCTGGGCAAACCTTCCTCGGTTAATGCCATGGCGCGTTCTCTATACTCGGGTGTCAATCTTGGCATATCGCTACGTCTTCACCAGAACAGTAGGAGGTGTAATGACCCTAGTTTCTGAAAGGCCACATCTTATACCCCATATACGCATGAAAATTTCATGTAACGCGACATAATCATTGAGCCACGTTTACATTTTCGTGTTTCGGCAACATGTTCAGTGTTGCGTTTCCTCGATCGCTGAAATACCACCTTTACATGTTTTGGCATTGATCTGACGTGGCTTCAATCGGATTAGCAAGATTGATGTACAATAATTGGACTGTATTCGAAATATACCAAATTTCAAAATTCAGAGGAACGATGTTAAGCTTGGTAAAAGGCCATGTAATGTCAACAAAATGAAATGTTATCACTAAAACCTTAAGCCATTTGTATCAAATTCAAAGGGGCTATTTGGATCAACAATCATTAACTAGAATTGTACTCGGTACTTGTCATGAATTCTCGCTTGCTGCTAAATCGCGATGTTAAACATTCAGTTTGTTCACATCTATAAACTAAAATGTTTCACTTTTTGAGAAAAACAGTTCATAATTTACTAATCACAGCTAAACAAATGTAATTAATTGGCAATTTCACAGCTCACACCACTTCAAGTGGATTTGAAAATCGTTCTCATAATATCATTAATCTATATTATTTGGCTACAAAAATATATAACAGTGGAGTATGGCTATGAAAAGTGAAACATTCCAGAGCTACATGCATAAACACTTAATGTTAGAATTTCCGCTGACTAACTTGACATAATAAAGTAGAATGAGCAATCCCTAGTATAAACACCTTGACTCTATATAGAGGAAAATCCTATAAACAACATAGATGTATATATAGAGGTTAACTAACGAGAGCCCGTTTGTTACGATGAATATCACTCGAGTCTATTAATTTTCAAAGTCACGAGCCTCTGGCGAGTGACTTTGGAAATTAATAGATGAGAGTGATATTCATTGTAACAAACGGACTCGAGTTGGTTAATCTTTTTCTCACAATACACAAAAATACTGCATTTTATTCTGAAATGCAGAGCATCGCATCGTTCAACCCAGCCAACCTTTCTGGATTCTAATGAGGTCAAACGCTTTACCGCGTTGACATGGAGACGGTATTCATTACGCTACACAAGAAAGGTCTCTAAAATCAAACAGTTTTGTTGCTCACGAATTCTTAAGAATAAAGAGATAAAACATTTATCCTACAAATGAATGGCACTTCTTAGAATAAAACAAAAATAAACATATCAATAGTTTAATGTCTGCAATCCGATGACGAAGTCAGGTTTTGCTGTGACCTCTATACAATGCATCTTCCTTGAGAAATCTGCGAGACGCCAGTTTGGGTAGATTGATTGATTGAATATAATTATCCCGTGTTTAATTATTGATACAGAAAGTGTCATCGTTTGCAGTTAGGAGTAAATACGGCTATGATATATTCGTATTCAATCATAATTTGTAAGAAAAACGGAAGCAGGCAGACGAAGTAGTTTGTTTATGCCAAGAAGTATGTCATGTACGGTACATTCAAATGTTTTCCTTATATGGAAGTGGCTATGACGTGATCGTGGGAAAATCGTACTATTTTGCATAAATGTAGTCCGTTGTATGTAAGCCATAACATGATTGGCTACCGACTCGCATAGTTGTGAATTATACTGCCAATCACTTGTAATCTAACAAGGATGTCTTCAAGTTATTACATAAAAGGAAAACGAACGTATTATCCCTACGCTGAGAATGCAAGCTTGTGTTTTGATTAGTTGAACTTGGAAAATCATGTTTGTTAACCAATTAGCAGTAAGTTGGACCATAATTTCACTAGTTGATTATGACAAAAATAACACACTGCCTAGAAGTGAAATTATGGGGGGTGTAGTGTGAGAAAGTACCATAAATACTGATAAGGGCCAGTGTATGTGTGTGTACATGTTAAATAGAACAAGGCTAAGCTACTTATCTCTTTGTGTGTAGATAAAACTTAAATCCTTATCTGTATTTTTATTTGATTAAAACGTTATTTATTGATCCAAGAACAGTTTTAATCAATTTAGAAACATTATTGCAGTTTGAAAAAAATCATATTTGATGAGATTCGGACAAGTAGAACCCATTTCACAATTTAAAGGTTATTATCATGAAATCAAAATTTCGAATAAAAGGGAATATTACATAATCCAATAATATGCACTAGTTGATGTTATAAACAATTTAAGCAACACAGTCTGTTTGTATGGTATATATGTTAAAAAAATTAAAAACATTAGATTATATTTGTTTTGGAGTTATGGAGCAAACAAGTAAATATTATATAATCCAATATGGCTGCAATATTATGCAACTTATGAGGTCGTAAATAGTTTGTAACACACATACTGTCCATATATATGTATAAAACCAGATTGTATCAAAACTGTAAAAATTATATGGCAAAAAGGGATTATAACATAACCAAATATGGTTGCTGTATTATGCAACAGGTGATGTCCTAACACAATTTTGACACACCATGTGAAAGAATTGAAAACATCGGATCATAATTGTTAAAGGAGAGAAAGAGTAAATATTACATAATCCAATATGGCTGCCATATTACGCAATGTATGATGTCAAAAATAGTTCGCGACACACCTTCAACCCATAAGGTATATACTCAAGATGGAATCAAAACTTTGGAAGTTATGGAGACGAAGGGACTATTACATAATCCAATATAACTGCCATAGCCGAGATTCGGCGCTCTGCCGATTTTTTTCCTATTCGTCATAGCCCAGATTACTTCCATAATGGAACAAGAGTTTCGGGAAACCCAAAACGCCCGGAAAGGCACAGTAACTGCGGCCATACCAAAACAAATCCTTCCATATTTATTTAAATTTAATTTTCAAAATTCAGAGGAAGGAAGTTGAAGCTTGGTAAAAGGTGATGTAATGTCAACAAAATGAAATCTTACCACTAAAACCTATTTGGATCAAAGATTATTAACAAGATTTGTACTCGGTACAAGTCATCAATTCTCGCTGCTGTTAAATCGTGATGTTAAACATTGCTTGTTGTCAATATAGTTTGGACTAAAATGTTTCAATTTTTTAGAAGAGTAGTTTATAATTTACTAATCATACTTAAACAAAGGCAATTAATTGGCAATTTTGCAGCTCACACCAATTCAAGTAGATTTGAAAATGTTTCTCATAATATCATTTTTCTATATTATTTGGCTACAAAAAAAAAACAATTGAGCATGGCATGGCCATGTAGTATGGAGGACCGTAAAACTGTCAACACTTGTAGTGATAAGAGACTTAGAGCTTTAGAGTCTGTTTAAATAGAGTACTGGTAAGTAAATAGAACAAGGCTGGGTTACTCATCTCTTTGTCTGTAGATAAAACTTTAATCCTTATATGTATTTTTCATTTGATTAAAACGTTATATATTGATTTAAGAATAGTTTTAATCAATTTAGAAACATTATTGCAATTTGAAAAAATCCTTTTTTGATGAGAATCGGAAAAGTAGAAGCCATTTTATAATTTAAAGGTTATTTTCATGAAAATGAAAGTAAGAATAAAAGGGAATGTACATAATCCAATAATTTGCAATAGTTGATATCATAAACAATTTTTTTACACACTGTCTGTTAATATGGTATGTAACATGAAAGATTTGAAAACATCGGATCATATTTGTTAAAGTTATGGAGAGAAAAAGTAAATATTACATAACCCATTATGGCTGCCATATTACGCAATGTATGATGTCAAAAATAGTTCGCGACACACCTTCCACCCATAAGGTATATACTCAGAAAAAATTGTGCAGATGGAATCAAAACTTTGGAAGTTATGGAGCGGAAGGGAATATTACATAATCCAATATAACTCACATATTATGTAACCAGTGATGTTAACAATAGTTTGCGACACACCTTCTACTCATAAGGTATATACTTAGAAAAAATTGTCCAGATGGAATCAAAACTTTGGAAGTTATGAAGCGGAAGGGAAAGCGGACGCCGGACTGCCGGACTTCCGGACTGCCGGACTGCCGTCCTGCCGGCCGGACGGAGATGATACCATAATACAGCCCGCTTTTCAAGCCGGGCGTATAAAAACTATATTTTTTAATTTCTCCCGCCGAAAGAAAAACGGCGACACAAATTTCACAACAAATAAGCAAAGAATAAAATATTTACCACTGCGTTCCGATAGTAAAGACCACGAAGAAGGAGTTTGTCAAACTTACGCCGCTGTAAAGTGGTGAGCTTTCCCTTATGCAGTCAATATTTGTTTCGAAGTCCACTGGCTTTCAACTTGACGTAACCGCCATAGTAAAACATTTGAACGGCCAGTTAAACTGGGCGGGGCGTCGTAGAAATACGTCACTCATATATCTTCAGCCATGACCTACTTCCGCCCTGCACCAGTGACAGATCTCCATTTTTACAAACGTCAATGGGCCGTTTGTTCGGTACCACCAGAGGGAGCTGTGAGGAGCATGCGCAATTTGAAAATTAGTTCAACTATGTCCGCTTTTTTGTCACTTTTGTCTCTAAGGGGAATCGTCCCCAAAACAACAGTTACGTGCAGGCCGTGTGCTTGAAAATCTTGCCTAAGATCAATTTCCAGCAATTGGCATCAGTTAAAAATTATCGTGTGCAGTCATTTTCGGAAGTGTGTCGATTAACATAAGACTTATATCGATATCATTCCGTGCTAGTACTTCGTGCTAGGGGGTGATTCACATTATCAGCCAAATATAAAATAAGTCAAGATGAAATCAAAACTTTGGAAGTTATGGAGCGGAAGGGAAAGCGGACAGCCGGACTGCCGGAGATGATACCATAATACAGCCCGCTTTTCAAGCCGGGCGTATACAAAATGGTAACGGGTAAAGAAAGTTAAAATATGCAATTTGGTTCCTAGGTAGAAGACAGACAAATATATCTTTCAAACTCTTTTATAAGCGATCACTGGCCGTTGGCTCAGAGGATAAGCCATTTTACTCTGAAGCACTCTGTATTCTTCTTTTAAAATCTTGGCAATATTCAGGCTGACCTTATCGTACTGAAACATAAATGGTATAATGCTTTTTTCACGACACCTTCCGGGTCCAAGTTTAAATACAAAGACTGAACCGTTTGTAAGAATTGAACTCAAAAGCTTTTCCTTTCCAAATGTTTGTGCTGAGTATCTTCAGGGGAAGTGAGAAAATGTTTTTTTTTTCAATAGGCAGTCCTTAAGCGAATGACCGGGGTAAAGTGGGGTGTGTGTGCGGGTGGGCGTGCGTGCGTGTGTGTGTGGGTGTGGGGGAGGGGGTATCAAAATGCTGTGCCACGGGACAGCATGTCCAGGTCTAATACCAGATAAATGGTTGGCGGCTCTATGTCGTAGGGAGTTCTGAATTTCTCCTACGTACTACTTGCGAAATTTCTTTGCACGTAATAACATAAACGATGTTATATGAGTCGACATATACCACCACAATTTAAGAGAACATGTGCTTAATTTTACAATTTTTGTGCATTAATTCCCCCCAGTCTTAATAGCATACCTATAGGTCAGTAAGTCGTTTAACACACATGCTTAGAGTTTTGGACATTTCCTTCAAAAAAGGTTTTCCTTGAATGAATATTTCACAGTATGGTTTTTCGGCGACTGGATGAAAACCAACAGAATCAAAAATGTGCTTTGATGCTGGTGTGGTTGTCTCAACTCTAGCCAGAGAAATGCCGGTGGATTTCCAAAAGCAAGCAGCTTTTTTAACTAGCGACTTAGCAATACCTCTCCCCTGATATTCTTCCAAAACACACAGTATAGTAAAATAAAATACTGTTTCTACGCCGAATCTCTGAAAGTAATTAAGGTCTTCACTGACTTGAGAAAAAACGTCATAATAATCTTTAATACTTCCAGTCAAATTTGCGCGTTCTTCTAAGTCTTCGCTGTATTTGGCAGAATCTTCTATGTAACATAGCATCATTCCAATAACCTTGTCTGTTGACTTGTCCACAGCAACTGTTGAAACCAGATTGCAGAAAGCTTTGCTGACAGCCGTCCCATAGATAAACTCTAGGTCTGAGCCTTCCTGAATGTTTAACTCTTTGGCGATTGTCTCTGTTTTCGAGAAAACATCAAAGGCCATTCGTTGAATAGCAGGTCTGTCTTCCAATTGTATTCGTCTGATTTCAATTTCATCCATGTTTGTAATACCTCTGGAATTAGAGAGATACAGAGTCAAAATTTTTAAAACAAAGTCTCAAATCTCAATATGCGAGTAATCCGGGCTGCGACGACCTAATTCAATCTTTATTCGTAAATAGGAACAAACCATATGGCTTTTCTCCCTTACAAGAATTGCATTTATGTTTGGCAGAAGATGGTCAGTAAAACAATGCGATCCATATAATCTTATATAACTGATTTACGTAAATCCAGAGCTTCGGAAATAAAATGCGCAACCTTGAGCAGCTGCAGTTTAGTTACAGGATTCATTAGTTTTGTGAATTTATGTACAGTTGGCCACGACCAAAAATATCTTTTTAAATATATTTTCCTTAGGTCGGAATATAATGGACAACAGAGTAAAAAGTGATATTCATCTTCGATATATCGTGGACATATAAAGCATTTTCTATCCTCTTTTTTAATATTTGTATACCGTCCTACCTCTACATTCAATCTGTGGTAACCACAACGAAATCTACAAAAAAATCTGAACAATCTCGGTCTCAAATCCAAGGAAAAATCAATAAAGGACGAGATTTCAAATCGTGATTTTAAGGTAACATATGTATAATATCTAGAAGAATTATGTAAATTTGCAAACAAATGGTGAACGAAACTGTCTCTTAAAATCTGAAAACAACGCTTCAGTGGTACCTTGGGTTCTTCTAAAAATAAAAGGTAAGTACAACCATTTGTTCTCAAAACATTCTCAATTTCCAAGCTCCAGTTATAAATTTTCTTATTTCGTACCCTTTGGTTACATTGTAATGAGTATAACTTAAACATAAGACTCTCTTTATTACAGGTTATTTTACCCCAGTACTGTAAGGCTCTTTACATTCTAATTCTAAACTAAAACATCCTAATTCCGCATATATAAGTACATTTGGACAATTTTTCGGGAGACAAAGTATTTTTTTACAATACTGAAGAAAAATGGTTTCAATACTTTTCACATCAGCCAGACCCCAAATTTTGCATCCATATAAAAGAATGGGCTTGACTGCAGTATTGAGGATTCTTAATTTTGCGGTGACACTCAGATTTAACAAATAAAAACATTTCCACAATTCAAATAAAGATCTCTTAGATTTTTGGATAAGTACATGTTGGCATTCCTTCATATTTAAATTAAATTTTAATGTTATTCCAAGGTAACAAAAGCTATCTAATTTCTCCAAAGTATCATTACCACAAATCCATACATAGTTTCCTTTATATTTACATGCCCCAAAGACGACAATTTTGGTTTTATTTGAATTAACTTTTAGACCCCATTCTTTACAATAGATAACCATTTTATCTAACATAGTTTGGAGTTCGTCGTCTAACCGTATCGTCAGCAAATAATAATAAGAATAACTGTAATCCATTGAGCTCATCTGTTATTAAACCAGAAGAAATTTCGTCATACAAATCATTAATATAAAAAGAAAACAATAATGGCGAGAGTGGTTCCCCTTGTTTTACACCTTTATACTGTTCAAAGAAGTAAGACAACGTGCCTGCATTTTTAACACAAATTCTTACTTTCCGATAAATTGATTAAAATGCATTCAAAAACAAACTACTGCATCCCACTAACAAAAGTTTATGCCATAATGCTGATCTTTGGATGGAATCAAATGCTCGTTGCAAATCGACAAAGGCACAGTATAACTTACTCTTGTGTTGGATGGCATTGAATATAATAAACAAGAGTAAATCGCAATAACTGCTACCGCAAGGCTAGCAATATTTGCAGGCTGCACGTGAACCCTTTATTCAATTGGGCGAGTTTGAGGTAATATGGACAATGCCAACTGGAATCCCTCACGATTTTCATCCTTTTCATCTAAATGTGAACAGACTGCTAACAGCCAGTGGCAATATATGATTAGAAATCAGCCTTCTTCCTAGATATATACAGAAAGGGGATGTCAATTCAGAACAGAAACCAACCGGTTCTCTGTTAGAAATGCTGTTTTTTGCGTTGCCATCTGTTTTGAAAATTGTTCACAATTTGAAGCAGTTAATTGAAAAAGTCTCCTTAACATTCTGGGCACATGCGGTGGCTGTGAATATAAACTGAGAAAAAAAACCCACAACAAATGCATGCTTCTGTGGCTAAGAAGGCATCTGTCGTAATTACAAATTTCATAAGAACAACTTTTAAGAATGACAAAATTTCATAACTGAAGAAAAATTGAAAACTAAAAAACTTAAAACTAAAAAGTCCTATTTAAGGCACCGCAATAATGCGCACTTCAAATTATAGAACTATATTGTAGTTTTAAAATACGCATCCATCTCCTCCAGCCAAGCTTTTCGTTAGACTCAACTGGGGAAATGTACGAGCACAAGTTGACTTGTTTTCATTGGAAATGACACTTTACGCGGACTCGTATGTTTATCAAGAAAATCCGTAAGGGAGGCTCAAAAGGTCAACTTATGCTCGTACATTTCCCCAGTTTAGTCTAATGGAAACGAGGAGGCCAGCTGTCAATCGAAAAACGACGAGGATGCAACACAGATGTGAGTGTTTGAACGCTTTTTGTTAGGGTGGAACGGCGAACTAAAGGATCGAACTGAATGTGTGTAAAGTTGGGGCCGGTTGGGTTGCTTAAATTAGGAGAAATTGAAAGAAAATCAGCGAACAATAGAGTTACATGTTTTCCAACATGGCGGGTCCTTCAACTCTGTTTGCCGCCCATCATCAATATTTTGGCAACAGAGTTTGAAGAACTTCAACTAGAAAGCTTACCGCTGTCAGTGATATTAATTAAAAGGATTAATACTCCTTCGTTGTATGTTAAATTTTGATTTTAAAAAAATTAAAAAAAAAACTCAAATAGCCGGAAGTTGAATGCCGCGATAACGAAACGAAGTCATCCATTGGGCTACAGTCGAGCCAAATATCAACGTCACATTCGCGGCAAAGGGGAAGTCTGAAGGCTAGTAGATGTACAGCGAGAATAAAGTTTAGTTGGTTCGCTTTTTTGATGCATTTTCGATTACTTTATTTTCTTTCACTTTTTAAGCTGATCATAAAAAAAATTCGGAAGGTAAAATTTTTAGACGAGCGGTCGCAGGATTTTGGTCGTCTTAAATTGTGTTCAGACGAGCGGAGACGTTGTATAATATGCTTTTTTTCTAAACATCTTTATTTTGTTTATTGACTGTACACTTAAGCCCTAGGCTTGTGATGTGTAACAATAAGGAATATATTTAAATCAAACAAGCGAAAAGAACATATTTACAAATGTTTGATCCTTAAACACAAAGTGGAAGCATTACTGTTCAAGTTGGTATATGTAATTATATGTAAACACATTTCAAGAATGAAGTAACTCTTACAGTGAATAAATTTGCATAGAACGGTTGAAATTACAGGAGCTTACACAGTACAAGGTTTTGTTGGAGATTAGAATTTGTTGGATCTTTTATTACTAGGTGGAACACATTCAGACGATGAATCCTGCGGCGCATACTAAGTGTATGGAAACCAGTTTCCTCGTAAAGAAGTGAACTGGCTACGCTTTTCGTTAAACCGCTAATGATCCGGAGGCAATCCTTTTGCAGACTTTCAAAAACTTTACTAGAACAGCCAAGTAAAGAAATATGTCGATAGTTCGAAGTACAGCTTGGATCCCCAGATTTGATTGATTGGTTGATTTTTTATGTTTTACGCCGCGCTCAAGATTATTTCACTTATATGGCGGCGTTGCCAGTTTTATTATGGGAGGAAACCGCGCTCTGTGCCCGGACGAAATCCACGAGCTTCTGCTGGTAACTGGCCACTGGCAACCATCCCACATAGGTCGTTCGAGTGAAAACCCAGTCAGAAAATTTGCCAATTTTTGGACTGAGTGGGATTCGAACCCGCGACCCATTGGTGAAAGGCTGTTGGGATTGAGCGTCCAACGCTCTACCTACTGAGCCACGGAGGCCCCCAAAGGTGGTATGTGATTGAAATTCAAGTTGGAGTTTGAGAAACGTTTTACATAATTTCCACCAAAATG
This sequence comes from Lepidochitona cinerea, assembly GCA_963971465.1. Taxonomy (NCBI): domain Eukaryota; kingdom Metazoa; phylum Mollusca; class Polyplacophora; order Chitonida; family Tonicellidae; genus Lepidochitona; species Lepidochitona cinerea. Next base: position 20,835,563 of record OZ020560.1, on the reverse strand, counting down.
TTCTGTTAGTGTTGCCTTCAGAGATTTGCGTCGCAAGTTTCTCGTCATGAATGCGTTTCGCCTAATTATTGATGTTACGTGGTTGCGTTGTTTTTTTGTATTTGTTTATGTTTTCAGTGGTCTTAAATTTTCTCGATCGTCTAAATAAATTATCTCTTTCATTCTTAATGTCTTTCGTCATCCACCCCTTATCCATAGGATTAATTGTTACTAAATGGTTTGGTATAGCTCGATTAGCGGCCTCCACTATGGCACTATTTACGAAGGAGCACATCTCGTCTACATCCACATCGTCCGCCAAACCCCGGTCCCAATCTACATTATTAAGTATGTCACGAAAAGAATCCCAATTAGCTTTTTTATAGTGCCACACACGACGTTTGAAACTATAGAGATTCTTGGGACCGACGATTGTAGTACGACAAATACAGGGCAATGGTCACTGCAAAAATTAGTCATTACACCGGATTGTTTTACAAAAGATCTATGGCTGCATGCAATGGGATCTAATAAGGTGTCTGATACAGGTCGGGTAGGTTCAGATATAAGTTGTGTTAAACCATGCGAAGTCAAAATATTAATCAGATGTTTTCTATTCGAATCCATGGCATTTGTAATGTTGTTGTCCAAGCTACATTGTACTCCATAGCTCCATCCCACTACCAGGTGGTCTGTAGATTACGCATATTAATGACGATGGTTTATCGTACACTTCCACCCAGATCATTTCTATGTTAGGGTCTTCAAGCTCGGGGCGACGACGAAATGACAATCTATACAATAGTTCGACATAACATGATCGTAAGACACACAAGCTATTATTCAAACACAAGCAAGCATATTATAGAAGGTATGTACAGTAGTTGGGCATAACATGATCTATAAACACACAAACTATTATTCAAACACAAGCAAGCAGATTAGACAAGGTATATACAGTAGTTGGGCATAACATGATCTTTAAACACACAAACTATTGTTCAAACACAAGCAAGCATATTATGCAAGGTATATTGTTACGGTCAACCAGTATCGCAAAATTGAAATAATGAAATATTTGATCGACCGGTCAGGATAGCGATTTAGTTTTTGTGATTAAAATCCTATCGCGATAATCAGTTCTGACACCACCGGAATATCCGGAAAAGATAAGTATATTTCCTATACGTATTGTAGTAGTATTGAGAGAGTAAAGATTGCTTGCTTCAATTCAATCGTATTTTATTTGTAACCTTTTATATCATAACAATAAACGAACAGTAAATAATATTGAATCCTTGTCAGTCCGTATACGCTCCGAAAGTGAATGTATATAAGTAAGACGCCTCTATCCCGTGTTCGTATACGCAGATGTAATGTCCGTTGTTGTCCGATTCTGTGTGATGTGATGGGAAGCTGTGTAATTGAACCTTGTTCTTAGTGTTGTATGTGAGATATTTATGATAATAAACAGTTCTTTCCACTTCTGTATATAAGGTATAATAATCTCCCGATCTCCGTTTTAACGACATAAACATCCGTTATGGACATCCACTGATCATCTAGAGGTTTATTTACGGGCAATGCTTAAAATGATAAATCGTACAATTTCGGACGTTTAAATAGCGTTTTGGTTCCCCTGTAAGGTTAAACAGGAGTGAACGTAGGTTAATTAGTCCAGGTCGGGTACGCATAGCATCAAGCCCTTCCCATATCAAAACGTAGTGACAGTAATATCCTTTGGTGAGATTATCACCCAGAGGTTAATCCACGGGCAATGCTTTAGATTAATTCAAGTACAAGTTGTTGATAAAATAAGCAGTTTATGTTCCCCTATGACGTGAGTCAGGATTAAATGTCTGCTAATTAATCGGTAGCAAGCACAGTTTTTAATCAAGCCCTTCCCGTATCAAAACGTACTGATAATGTATTCCTCTTTATTTCGTTAAAATAATTCCTATATGATCATATGATAGCAGTAAATACTTCCTTTGTGAAATGCTCACTGGTTACATTTACTTGTAACTCTAGAGGTTTACCCCAACTTTTATCGTGGGGTGGAACCCCAACTTTTATCGTGGATGTAGAACCCCAAGTTAAATCGTAAGGTAAGAGAAGTAGCTCTGATATGCCTTTGTGCGCTGAGATTATCGTTGTAATTAATAAGGTTACTGAACGGTGTGAGCTTAATTCCCTTTTATTTGAAAGTTTTGTCGATTGAGATAATTCTGCAATCAATACCTACAATAAGGTTTGCGAACACGACCGTTTCTTGACTCAGCTCAGGCTTGAGTGATGTTTCTGCTGTCGTCTGCAGAATTTATACCTTCGCGCCATGTAAAGCGCCCATTGTCGGAAGTTCTGCACATAGATCCATTACTCTCCAACAGAAAGTGGTTAAGCGTATACGAGTTAAATAAGGAAATTAATCCCAGTTTAACCGATAGCTAAATGTATCCCTCTGCAGTTGTCTTCGTAATAAATCTGTCTTGAATCATATTAGCTCTTTCTTACGGTAAAAGATCGCCGTGTGCTTTATTAGAGTATAAATCAGATAACTCAAAGATGGCGGACATCGTTGGCTCGCCTATCGAAAGCTCGTGTAAAATTTGACTCTACAAGGCAATAAAGGTCTGTTCTGTTGAAAACTCATTATTCCCAGTATCTATACATCCCTTGATATCTAAATAATTATTGTCAAACAAAATCGGTTTCGTATTTGTCGTCACTTTTGGAATTCTTAACCGCTGCTGAAGTTTCGTGTGTTAGACATAATACTTCAGGCGTTTGACATTTAAACTAGAAGAATAACTCTGTGAACTCCAGATCTAGTCATCACATTATCCCCCTTTTAATTTTTCAATGCCCTCATTGAACGTTAAAATATATACAAGTCCCCAGAAAGTCGAATAAAAGAACATGAAACGATGCTATTTAGAAGAACAAGAAAAACGATTCATAAACAGGAAATTGAAGAAAGAAAGAATGTCCAAGTATATTTATAGCTCTGGCTTACGGACGACTCGTCGCTCAGGACTAGGACTTTTCCTTCGTTTCCCATGAAAAGGGCGACGAATCCACGGTTGTCTGTATGTACTGCTTGAACGAAAATATGCTTATCATGCTATCTCAGCTCTTGACCTTTTTCTTCCCACCCCCTTGGATGGCGATCTGTGTCGCTTACTGTCGGGGTGGCTTCTGCTTACTTGAGGCTGGGTTGTTGAAGACTGGGTGGCTTGAGGCTGAATGGGTTGAGGCTTGTTGACTTGAGGTTGAGACTGGTTGACTTGAGGTTGAGACTGGTTGACTTGGGGTTGAATAAGTTGAGGCTTAAATGTTTGAGGTTGGAAGGAGGTGTGTTGTTTCGAATTCTCTGTTAGTTTTCCAGTTTTTGCAGATGGTTAGGCAGATGTTGGTACGATAGGTTCTGTCGGGAATACAGACTTTTTTTAAGCTACCAGAAGATTTCGGGGAGACTTGATTGATCTGGATATATGATGCAGTGGAAGATGAAGAGGATCTAGAACAAGATGAACTTGTTGCCGAGGAAGAACTGGATCTAGATGTACTTGGCATTTCTTCATCCTCAAGAATCTCTATTAATTCATCTTCTTGTGGATGTAATTCTATTTCATCTGACCCATTAGTTATAGAATCAACAGCTTGTTTAAGTTCTATCAAATGTTTAACTTCAGACATCACCTTCGGAAATTCCTCAAATACTTGCATGACTTCGCCCATATCGCAAGGATGTTTCGATTTTGTAGGGATATATATGGGGATGAGTGGAGGCATTGATTTTCCAGGAGGTGGTACATATTCTTCAACTTCTGGGATGGGTGTTGATTTTACTGTTTCTTTGGGTTCTGGTATAGATGTTGGGTTTTCAGTTTTTCCGGGTTCTGGAATGATTGATGGGTTTTCGGAAATTATTTCACTCTCAGATGCAGATTCTGGTTTTGCTTTAGATGATTTGCCCTCAAAAAATCTTAAAGAGTCTTCTCTTGATAAAATTTCCGCGTCCTCTTCTGTTAGGGTATATGGAAATTTTGTCCCTAGGACCGCTTCCCATTTTATCCTCTCCTGGTGTTTGGCGGTCAGGTACTTCTTCATCTCCTCACCTTTTAAGGTTATCTTGTAGCACCCTGGACACGAAAATGGAGCCTTATCCCGGTCCAGATGATTTATCACCACATGCCTAAGGACTTGCTGTTTTACCCCGACGTAACAACATCTCTTACAGCTATACACTGCTCCCCTCTTATTAAATGTTTTCTGGGCTTTCTCCGACATGGTTCTGGAAATATAAATAAAACAATTATTGACAAAATCATCAGAACAATATCAAGTGTATGATATGTTTATTGTGTTTGTTGTCTCCCAGCATGTCTAAGTGCTTTCTTTGCCCAATATAGAAGTTGTGTGCCCAGGTATGGTTTGAGTTTGTTGTGGTGTATGACTTTTGTTGTCCCTTGTTCATTCATTTGGATTGCACAATCCAGGTCATTTAGTTTTTTAACAACTAAAAATGGACCACTGTATGGAAGTTGCAATTTTGAACTTATACCCTTTTCTCGTTTCTCACTGTAATACCATACATAATCACCCACTTTGTATGTGTGTGTCTGAGCCTTCCCGTCGTAAATTGTCTTCTGTCTCTTAGCTGCGGTTTCTAAATGTTGACGTGCAATATCGTGTGTGAGTTGCAGTTTATCCCTAACTTTCGTTATGTATTCGCCACAATTACTGATTTTCTCTTCAGCGTTAGCTGTACCGAAAACAACTTCTGCTGGTAATCGGATTTCTCGACCAAGCATAAGAAGATTTGGGGTAAGACCGGTGGCGTCATGAGGAGTAGCCCGATACGCGCTTGCTAAACATCCAAGATAAAGATCCCATTCATCTTGAGAATCTCTAAGATATGTCCGAATCATTCGAATCAGCGTCCGATTAAATCTTTCTACTTTCCCGTTGCATTGGGGATGACGAGGCGATGTCCTCGTTTTACGTATCACGATGACACATCTGCTTTATTATTTCACTTGCAAAGTTTAATGCCTGGTCACTATGTAGGTCAAGTGGGCAACCATATCTACTTATAACCCCATTAAGTAAAACCCGTGCAGTAGTAATGGCTGTCTGATCAGGTATGGGAAATATTCCAACACAGTTGGTGAAATGATCAGCCACTACAAGCACATATTTATTTCCGCGTTCAGTTTCAGGAAAAGGCCCCAAAATATCAGTTGATAGCCTATCCATAGGTGCTCCAACCCGCATGTCACCAAGCGGTGCTCGAAACGATTTTGTTGGTGCTTTATTAGCTCCACAGATATCACATTTCCTTATCCAATTATCTATATCCTGCCTTATGTTCCCCCAATAGTATCGTTGCAAAGTTTTCTCCCTGGTTTTCTTTCGTCCTAAATGTCCTCCAAGAACAGAATTGTGCATTTGGGACAGGATTTGCTCCCTCATGCTTCTAGGAACTAGAAATTGCCAGTGAACTCCTGACATATCTTTCCGAACAAATTTTCTAAATAACACACCTTTTAGTTTTATGTCATCCCATAGATTCAAATACAGTCGTGAAGCTGGACTGGCTGCAACCACTTCAGGTCCGTTTGGCCGTTCGCCTGCTACAAACCATCTCAACACTTTTCCTATGTCTGGGTCCTTTAGCTGTTTCCCTCTCAAAGTAGACATCGAATAACCCTGCATACATGTTGATTCGGTAATCTTTCGACTGCTTTCTGTTGAATCATCTCCGTTCTCTTCTTTGTCCGAGTGCTGCTCATTACTTTGGACTTTATTTAGATACATCCTATCCAGTTCATCTAATACATAAAAGTTCCTAAAAGTAACAATGCTTAACACGAACAATATCAGCATCCTTACCATAGAATGCAATTTTCCAACTATGTCCTCGAAATCACCTTTCTCAAACTCTTGTGTCATATTATCTAAGTTAACCCTTCGCGTTTCCCCAGGTTTTTTTTTCACTTGGCTGCGTGTTTGTGTGTTTAGGTGTTGTATTTAGATATGTAGGTTCATCATGTGATGTGTTGCTACTATCTGTATCGTCGTTTCCAATCCCTTGCATTTCCAATGTCCGTTTCTAACATTTAGAGCATGGTCCACATTTCAAGACAGCATTCTCGTTGCATTGACAATGTCTTGTTTCTGGACAGCGAGACAAAGCATCAGCGTTTTGATGTTTCTTCCCTGGCCGGTACTCTATTTCAAATTCAAAGGCTGACAACGTCTCTATCCATCTGGCGATTCTGTTTTTTGGTTATTTTAATGTAAAGAGCCATTTCAAGGCTTCATGGTCAAATCTGACAAGAAATTTTCTTCCTAAAAGATAATGTCGGAAGTATTCCATGAAATGTTTAACAGCCAGTAATTCTTTGTCAGTTACACAATAGTTCTTCTCGGATTTATTCGTAGTTCGACTAGCATATGCGATAACTCTTTCTCTTCCATCTTGGATTTGTGATAAAACTGCTCCAATACTTACATCACATGCATCTGTGTCTAATATGAAGGAACAGCCATCTTTTGGATACCCCATAATTTCAGATCCTGTTAAAGCCGTTTTAAGGTTTACGAATGCTTCTTCGCATTTTGAAGTCCATTTGAAAGGAACATATTTCTTGGTTGATTCAGTTAGAGGACTAACACGTTTTGAGAAATATTTTACTCATCGTCTGTAGTAGCTTCCCAACCCTAAAATCCCTCTAACTTCAGTTACGTTTTTCGGAGTTGGCCACTCCGCCAATTTTTTTATGTTATCCTTATTTGGCTGTACTCCCTTTTGAGATATAACATGTCCCAAAAATTCGACTTCTCTTTTCGTTAACTGGCATTTTCCTGGTTTTAACTTCATGTTAGCTGTCCTTATTTTCTGCAATACTTGACGTAATCTATCTTGAGATTCTTTCCGAAAATCACCACGTCGTCCAAATATAGTAGACATGAGACCCATTGGAGTCCTGAGAGAGCCAGTTCAATGCATCTTTGAAAAGTGGATGGAGCTGTACATAATCCAAATGGCATTTTAGTGAACTCCATACTTTGTTACAAAAGCTGTTTTTGAAATGTCGGACTCTTTCACGGGAATTTGATTATAAGCTGATATGAGGTCTAATGTCGAAAACCATGTCCCCTTCCACTGCGTCAAGGCACTCTTGAATCCTTGGTAATGGGAAAGCGTCTTTCTTTGTAACAGCATTTAAGCGTCGGTAGTCAACACAAGGATGGATTGATCCATTTTTCTTTCTCACCAGAACAATGGGGGATGCCCATGGAGAAGTTGACGGTCGAATACAGCCTTGTTTCTGGAGATTTTCTCCTTCCTGTCTTCCCCCGCAAATGCCATAGGTAATCTTCTTGGAGGCTGCTTGATAGGATTTGCATTCCCAGTTTCGATCGTGTGTTCCACAAGATTTGTGCAACCGATGTCAAATTCGTTTTTCGAAAATATATCTTGATACTCGGCTAGTAGTGAGGCTAAGTGTCCGTGCTTGTCCGCTGGCAATCTTTCCGTTGTGGCTTCGTATAGTTCAGACAAATGTGGAGGGAGTTTAATTTTGTCATTAGTTTTAATTTCTGTATGTTTTTGTGATGAGGCCTGAATTTTTGTTTCACTCAAATTATTATCTAGTTGAATTTTGCGAACTGTGTCAAAGTTATGCGTCGACTCTGATTCGTTTTCCAGTAGCGTTAATACGTCAGCAGTAATTGGCTCAGCATATCCAAGACAGGTATCGTGATGAATTATTTTGGAATCCATGAATGGATTAAGTATTCTAACTTTAACTTCCACACTTCCTGAAAAATCTATCAGGCATGGTGTAACCACTAATCGATTCTTTGCTGTAAATCCTTGATCCCTCTCTAAGAGAAAATCTATCGTTTCTGTAGCCTGATTGGCCAGTGTTACATATACGTCAGTTATAACCTCTGTCATTCCAGGGATATGCATGTCGTTCTTTACAAAAACTTTTCGTATTCTTGGTGATGGAATTTGTACTAAGTCAATGGTGACACCATCCAATATCATTTTTCCCTGTGATAGGAGAATGTCAGCTGGTCCTTCAGATCCCTTTTGTAAAATGGCAGTTCCTAGTAATATGTCATCTTCAATATCAGCTATCAATAATTCTTTTCCACTTTTAGTGTACCCAAAGTTATTTGAAATTTTCCTCTCCCCGTGAAATTCAAAATCCTCCCATCAGCACATGAGAGGCGTTGTTTGCCTGTTTTTATAAGTTTAGGCTGTCGTGATTCTGGTAATTCAGAAAATATCCGGTCGGATACAATTGTTCTCGTTGCTCCGGTGTCCACCGTGTAAGGTTTATTCCATTTAATGCGCCGTTTATGTATACTCCATCGTATTTCGGAATTTCTCGTCTAATTGATTGTTTTTCCCCCATGTTTAATTTATTTTCCTGGCCGTTTAAATTGAGGATCGTCCCCTGGCCTACTGAGCCGACCCATTCTCGTTTGTTTGAAAACGGTTGATTTCGTCAATTTTCTCCGTGTGTGGGTGAAACCTTTGATAACCCGCTTGAGGGACAAACGGTGCTGCATGGTGGTTCACTGAACTGTTAACATACGTTCGGCAATTTCTTGCATAATGATTCCCGCCACAATTAAAACATCCTGTGAAACTTCTATTATCCTGTGATGTCCCGTTCCCGTGATATTTGTTAAATTGGTTAGGACGAGACGGAGAGTGTTTAGAATCAGATTTTTCCATTTTCTCCAACCGCTGGCTCAGATTATTTACTAACTCCTTTATTTCTTTATGCTTGGAATCTGTTTTATTTTCTGTTGTGTGTTTGTTTCTATAATTGGTTGAATACATTCTTTTGGGAATAGTTTTTGTCCTGTTTTTCAACATTGGATTTTAATTTTTCTTTATTTTCTAACTCCCTGTTCTCCCCTGTGTTGTAGTTCTCACATTCTATTTTTAAAACCCGCATTGGTTTTTTGGCCATGATATTACTTCTTCTCCGAGTTTCCGGAAAATTCACAACTTCATAGACGGCAGTGTCGATATCATCGGGCTCTTTGACATATTCTACGTGAAATCTAGCATTTTCATCGTACAATCCATCTAAAAATCAGCGCAGTGAATCGTCACGTCTTGTAGAATTATTCCGATGAGGATAAGCCATGTTGTACAGTCGTTTTAAATCGGCGCCAAAATCTTCAACTTTCTCTCCATTTTTTTACTTCTATTGCCAAAGGCCGCTCCGTATGCCTTTGGGGTCTCTACGGTTCTATACCTATGTCCCAACTCGTTAATTAAGGCATCGTAATTTCCTCTTATTTCCCTTGAAAGTTGTCCATAAACAAATTCTCCTGCTTTGCCCTGTAATCTCGGCAAAAGTTCGGCCAACTTGTCTTGCTTTCCCCAGCCTTTGATTTCTGCCACATCTATAAATCTATTAAACCAAACTCCCCACTTCTCGATTCCTGTAAAAGGCGGAAGTTTAGTGTTTGACTGTTGGAATCGCCTGGTAATATCTTTATGTCAAAAGCCTTCGTTTGACGCTTCCTCATAATCTGTATCTTCTTGTTCTGAACTGGAGATATCAGGTATATCATGGGGAAATGTGGCGTTGTGAGAGCTTTGTTTGATTTTCTTTCTTGTGTTTTCCTCCCGTTCGGTTTCGTTTTATCAGTGACGTTTGTGGTTTTCAAAGTGTGCAGCGCACCGGTCATAGCTTCCTTCATGGAATAGGTTACTTCCTTCATTCCAGCTTTTATTGCCTGCTCAATGCTACTTGAGATCTCCATTTTTATATTTATTAAATCTTTATTATTATTTCCCCCTGGTTCATTCCCAAGAACAACACTCTCAACAGATTTGATTTCTTTATTTAGCATTATTTCATTTGTACATTCTACATCAATTTCAGCTTCGTCCGCCGTAGTTTCCTCGGTTGATAATTGTGTTGAGTTGAACTTGGACGTTCGCCGACTTCTTCTTGGTGCTGGTATTTTGGAAACGTCGTTATTTCCCTCCTGTAAATGGATGTCAGTTTCCATTGTTGTAGGTATTCGATCCCTGGATTCACCTGTTTGTAAATCCCACTTCTGACACTAAAATGTTACGTCAACCAGTATCGCAAAATTGAAAGAATGAAATATTTGATCGACCGGTCAGGATAGCGATTTAGTTTTTGTGATTAAAATCCTATCGCGATAATCAGTTCTGACACCACCGGAATATCCGGAAAAGATAAGTATATTTCCTATACTTATTGTAGTAGTATTGGGAGAGTAAAGATTGCTTGCTTTAATTCAATCGTATTTTGTTTGTAACCTTTTATATCATAACAATAAACGAACAGTAAATAATATTGAATCCGTGTCAGTCCGTATACGCTCCGAAAGTGAATGTATATAAGTAAGACGCCTCTATCCCGTGTTCGTATGCGCAGATGTAATGTCCGTTGTTGTCCGATTCTGTGTGATGTGATGGAAAGCTGTGTAATTGAACCTTGTTCTGAGTGTTGTATGTGAGATATTTATGATAATAAACAGTTCTCTCCACTTCTGTATATAAGGTATAATAATCTCCCGACCTCCGTTTTAACGACATAAACATCCGTTATGGACATCCACTGATCATCTAGAGGTTTATTTACGCGCAATGCTTAAAATGATAAATCGTACAATTTCGGACGTTTAAATAGCGTTTTGGTTCCCCTGTGAGGTTAATCAGGAGTGAACGTAGGCTAATTAGTCCAGGTCGGGTACGCATAGCATCAAGCCCTTCCCATATCAAAACGTAGTGACAGTAATATTCTTTGGTGAGATTATCACTCAGAAGTTAATCCACGGGCAATGCTTTAGATTAATTCAAGTCAGGTTGTTGATAACATAAGCAGTTTATGTTCCCCTATGACGTGAGTCAGGATTAAACGTCTGCTAATTAATCGGTAACAAGCACAGTTTTTAATCAAGCCCTTCCCGTATCAAAACGTACTGATAATGTATTCCTCTTCTTTATTTCGTTAAAATAATTCCTATATGATCATATGATAGCAGTAAATACTTCCTTTGTGAAATGCTCACTGGTTACATTTACTTATAACTCTAGAGGTTTACCCCAACTTTTATCGTGGGGTGGAACCCCAACTTTTATCGTGGATATAGAACCCCAAGTTAAATCGTAAGGTAAGAGAAGGAGCTCTGATATGCCTTTGTGCGCTGAGATTATCGTTGTAATTAATTAGGTTACTGAACGGTGTGAGCTTAATTCCCTTTTATTTGAAAGTTTTGTAGATTGAGATAATTCTGCAATCAATACTTACAATAAGGTTTGCGAACACGACCGTTTCTTGACTCAGCTCAGGCTTGAGTGATGTTTCTGCTGTCGTCTGCAGAATTTATACCTTCGCGCCATGTAAAGCGCCATCTGTCGGAAGTTCTTTACATAGTTCCATTACTCTCCAACAGAAAGTGGTTAAGCGTATACGAGTTAAATAAGGAAATTAATCCCAGTTTAACCGATAGCTAAATGTATCCCTCTGCAGTTGTCTTCGTAATAAATCTGTCTTGAATCATATTAGCTCTTTCTTACGGTAAAAGATCGCCGTGTGCTTTATCAGAGTATAAATCAGATAACTCCAAGATGGCGGACATCGTTGGCTCGCCTATCGAAAGCTCGTGTAAAGTTTGACATGGCAATAAAGGTCTGTTCTGTTGAAAACTCATTATTCCCAGTATCTATACATCCCTTGATATCTAAATAATTATTGTCAAACAAAATCGGTTTCGTATTTGTCGTCACTTTTTGAATTCTTAACCGCTGTTGAAGTTTCGTGTGTTAGACATAATACTTCACTCGTTTGACATTTAAACTAGAAGAATAACTCTGTGAACTTTCAGATCTAGTCATCACATTATACAGTAGTTGGGCATAGCATGATCTTTAAACACACAAACTATTATTCAAACACAAGCAAGCATATTATAGGAGGTACATGTATATAAGACAATGTACATAGCATCACACATAAAATACTATTCAGGCACAGGCAACTAAATTATACAAATCATATTCAGACAATGGTCATTACATGGTATTTAAACACACAAACTATTATTCAAACACAAGCAAGCATATCATAGGAGGTACATGTATATAAGACAATGTACATAGCATAACACATAAAATATTATTCAAACACAGGCAAGTAAATAGCACAAGACATATACAGTAACTTAGCATAGCATGAACATAAAACACACAGAATATTATTCAAACACAGGCAAACATATTATGGAAGTTATATACAGTAGTTGGGCATAACATGATCTTTAAACACACAGAATATTATTTAAACACACGCAAGCATATTATACAAGGTATATACAGTAGTTGGGCATAACATGGTATTTAAACACACAGAATATTTTTCAAACACAACCAAGCATATTATAAGAGGTATATACAGACAGTGTACACAGAAAGGTCATTAAACGCATAAAATATTATTCAAACACATGAAAGTAAATAACACAAGATATATACAGTAACTTGGCATAGCATGAACATAAAACACACAGAATATTATTCAAACACAGGCAAACATATTATGGAAGTTATATACAGTAGTTGGGCATAACATGATCTTTAAACACACAAACTATTATCCAAACAAAAGCAAGCAGATTATACAAGGTATACACAGTAGTTGGGCATAACATGATCTTTAAACACATTAAATATTATTCAAACACAGGCAAGTAAATTATACAAGACATATACAGTAACTTGGCATAACATTAACAAAAAACACACAGAATATTATTCAAACACATGCAAACATATTTTGGCACACAGGACAGGGTCGCGGAGGCTCGCACGGTTGTCTCGATGTTTGAACATAGACAATGCGTAACGATCTAGTAAGCTACCGTGCGTCCATATGTCTCTTTGGGATGGTTATTGGTACATCGATAATACGCGAATTTAAATGTACACCCAGCAGCTATAGAATTATTATTATTCCAAGCTGGTTTTTGGCGTCACTTTAAAATTCTCTCCGCCGGCCAGTTTTTGGTTGAATCTCTATACAGTGTAAGTATTTTTCTAATAGTTATAAATTTTCTGCTCCTGTAATCTGGCGACATTGAACTTAACCCCGGTCTCCGTCTAGATAATAGTCATTCGTTTTCCCTCCTCCACTTGAACGCTCGCGGTATTAAAAACAAGTTAGATCTAATATACGCAAACCTTTCGGACTTTGACATTTTATCATTCACAGAGAGCCATCTAACCACCAATACTCCAAGTTGCTCTATAGCTCTATCTGGCTACCATGAACCACTACGTCGTGATCGGGACCAAGCATGGGGAGGTGTGTGTATTTATGTCTCACAAAGATGGTCATCAACAGACCACCTGGTAGTGGGGTGGAGCTATGGAGTAAGCTTGGGCAACAACATTACAAATGTCATGGATTCTAATAGAAAACACAACATTTGATTCACAGGCGATTTGAATGAAAATCTTTTGAATAATAAAAACCGACATCTGATTAATATTTTGACTTCGCATGGTTTAACACAACTTATATCTGAACCTACAAACGTAAAGCGTAGCCAGTTCACTTCTTTACGAGGAAACTGGTTTTCATAGTACTTAGTATGCACCGCAGGATTCATTGTCTGAATGTGTTCCACCTAGTAATTACAGATCCAACAAATTCTAATCTCCAACAAAAATTACCCGTTCGCGTATCATCCAGAGATCCATATCCTCAAAGGTTTCAAATAACTACACAACATTTTTCTGCAGAACCGCGGCATTCAGCAAATCTTTTTTTCCTTTAACTGTACTTGACTGGAATACGCTACCAGATTATATTAAATCCCTAACCGATCACTCTGAGTTTAAATCCAAACTAAACCGTGTGTTTCGACTGACACGACCTCCACTTTGGTACTACATAGGTGGTCGCTTACCAAACATCCTCCTCTGTCGAATGCGAAACGGTTGCAGTTCCCTGAATGATGATTTATTCAACAACTTCATAACCGACTCTCCCTAATGTAATTGTCTACACCCAACTGAGACAGCCCACCACTACCTTCTTCACTGCAAACTATTTTCTGTGCAAAGGTTAAAGTTAATAGAAGAGATTCGTAATGGCGGTTTCAATGAAGAAATAAGTACGACACTCCTCTCGCTATACGGATCTGTTGAGCTGTCATTTCTCCAAAACCAATTAATACTGGAATCCGTTTGCAAATATATCACGGCAAGCAAACGCTTCACGTAACCACCCCCCCCCCCCCCCACCCCCTGAGAGATCAACCAGACCTTGTACTGTATAAGCTTCTGTAATTTCAACCGTTCTATGCACATTTATTCACTGTAAGAGTTACTTCATTCTTGAAATATGTTTACATATAATTACATATACCAACTTGGACAGTAATGCTTCCACTTTGTGTTTAAGGATCAAACATTTGTAAATATGTTCTTTTCGCTTGTTTGATTTAAATATATCCCTTATTGGTACACATCACAAGCCTAGGGCTTAAGTGTACAGTCATAAAAAAATAAAGATGTTTAGAAAAAAAAAAATTATGATTGTAAGGGGGGGCTTGCCCCCCTAGAACCCCCAAGATTTCTTTTTCTTTTTTTCATGAATTCTTAATAAAGAAAAAATATAAAAGGAAATAGGCCTAGCCCCCCCCCCCCCCCCCCTTACATGTAGGCCTACGGACGAGAAATGGCCATGTGGTAGAAAGAAGGCAATAAAGGTCTCACAGCACTTGAGATAAGAGCTAGTGTAAAAAGAACAAGGCTGAGTTACTTATCTCTTTGTCTGTAGATAAAACTATAATCCTTATAATTATTTTTCATTTGATTCGAATGTTATATATTGATATAAGAATAGTTTTAATCCATTTAGAAACATTATTGCAGTTTGAAAAAATCCTTTTTTGATGAGAATCGGACAAGTAGAAGCCATTTTATAATTTAAATGATTTTTTCATGAAAATGAAAGTAAGAATAAAAGGGAATAAACATAATCCAATAATTTGCAATAGTTGATATCATAAACAATTTTTTACACACTGTCTATATAGTATGTAACATGAAAGATTTGAAAACATCGGATCAGATATTTGTTAAAGTTATGGAGAGAAAAAGTAAATATTACATAACCCAATATGGTTGCCATATTACTCAATAAATGATGTCAAAAATAGTTCGCGACACACCTTCTACCCATTAGAAATATAACTCAGAAAAAATTGTTAAGATGTAATCAAAACTTTGGAAGTTATGGAGCGGAAAGAAATATTGCATAATCCAATATAACTGCCATATCATGTAACGAGTGATGTCAAAAATAGTTCGCGACACACCTTCTACCCATAAGGTATATAGGCCTACTCAAAAATTGTCAAGTTGGAATCAAAACTTTTGAAGTTATGGAGCGGAAGGGAAAGCGGACGCCGGAGAACCGGACTGCCGGAGATGATACCGTAATACAGCCCGCTTTTCAAGCCGGGCGTATAAAAAGAAATAACCCTGAAGACTGAAGTCACCGTAAATAAAAAGGTCGATGGTGTTGATGTAGAGTATGGGAGCCGTATCGGCTGTATGTTGAAGTTGAACACTGACTGAGAGAGTCGTATTTAGACAAGCTCGTACATTGTCCTGTCTCATGCATTAAACGAGAGTAGGGTCTACCACATGATCATCTGTGGAGCCTTCATTTTCAGGGCGGTCTCACATCACTTGTGGGCCTGTACCAAGGAGTATATACTCCTTGGCCTGTACGCTAATATCGTGTTCAGTTATACTCGTATATTTCTCAGGACTTATGTTCACTCGTACTTTTTGGGGTTAAAAATGCGAAAACTAGGACCTGTTTTAAGTACGAAGGGGAACTGTTTACTAATCTTTCTCATCTCTTTCTCCTGATAAAATAAATATATTTTGCAATTTTCTTTTTTTTATCTTTTTGAGTTTGCATTTAGTGATTGAATACGTCGGCAATTGTATTTACCCTTTGTAGGAAAAAAACCTCAAGCACTGAAACATGATAATTTATTTTTATTTGCATATCTATGCAAAAGCATAACATGAATCGATAGATTCTCAAGCATGTAGGTCTATCATAATAATCACACTTTTAAGTAAAACAATTATCAAATAAATTCAAAAATCATTTAAAAAACGGCAAAAAGTTTTAACTACAGGCAGACAGATTCAAAATGAGTTTTTGTCCAATTTAAATTTACCAATGTTGTTTTAAATTGTGGTTGTCTAGTTCGGGCTTTAATTTCTATGGATGTTTGTACGCACCCATTTACATCTTTTGAATATACTTGGACATACACAATATGACCCATATTGAATTTTAGTTGTTTTAATGTACTGTATATTATAATTTATATTTCTTATCATACGGCAGAAAGGCCATGTGCGCGCCGAGACAGCCCTGAAAGTGATGTAGGTCAAAGCCCTGAAAATGATGCCCTACAGATGATTCTGGGCTGAGTAGCCTACTGTTGCATACAGGATAAAGTGCACCAAAACCATTATGTACAAAGCATAGCTAGCCAATATAAAAATAGCCATCCAATACATGTTTTTGTAGCTTTTGTATGATATCATTTTGTTTTTACCCCTTACATTTAGAAACACCAAACTATTTACAAACAAAGTAAAGGCCATAATTCCATTATCTACAGAAACAAGAAACAACATACCCCTGTACACTCAGGTCCCCACCAACACAGCCTGCTAACACAGCAAGCAGCTAACCAGGCCTCAATACAATGCAGAAGTGAAAAACATGGTCAAAGCCCTTGCCTGTCTACACCTTAGACCTATCCTACTTCTATACATAGGGTACTTGGGTCAGACAATTGACTCACCCAGCTGACTGCAGGACACAGGAGCTCCAAGACCTAACTCATGAGGCTCTAATGTGGGGTACCCACCACCAATAGCTGGAACTAACTACTATGGCTATCAGCTTAACATTGTGTACTTACAATTCACAGAAAGAGTATTTACAAAACTTACCTAAATCTAACACCTGGCCACATGTGTACGCCCCAATTTACATCTTTTGAATATACTTGGACATCCATATTGAATTTTAGTTGTGTTAATGTAGGCCTACTGTATAATATCTTTCTTATCACACAGCAGAAAGACCATGGCAGCGAGTACGTCTTTAGAGTGTTCTTTTTTTTTTTCGTGATTTCCAATTGTCAAAAGAATTTCAGCGTTTAAAGTATCTTGAAAAACTATAGGATTGACGTTGAAATGAAATATAGTAAAGCCAGTAACCCGTAGTAACTCAGGATGTGTGAAAATAAAGAACAGAATATAAATAGCCAGGATGTACGAGTACATTTTGAGCTGGGTTTTTTTAATTTATTTTTTGTTCGTTTTTTTTACTTATAACACTGCATGCCTAAACGTAGCCTGCATCTGCAAGATGGGTATCAACCTTAAGCTGCCCATAGAATTAGGATAGGTCCTATAGGAGCCTACTTACTTATCATGAACTTATATAAATTTTATTTCTTCCCAAATTATCTCACAATGGGTTGGTCGGCCATTGGCCTTACAAATTGCTGTGGATTGGTCGTTATATTTACATTAGATCTAATCTTTTTATCCAGATAAAAAAGCCAACAGAATACACCCATGCACCTAGTCTGTTTTCCAGTAAACTTATCTTAAAGACCTCAGTTTAATGAATGGGCTCTGACTTTTGATTGAATTTGTGCTCCTAATGGACACTCAAGACTTGAAGTTTGCTTTAAGAGATTTTCTTTCTTCAAATATATAGATCTATAACAAGAAAACAGACATGAGAAGAAAACAAAACTTAAAACAGAGATAGTAGTCCCGCATAAATCAGGTTAGTGGCATGAGCTACGGAGCCTTATTTACGGCTCAGGCATATTAATAAATTAGCCAATTGTTCATGCTAATGAATTTGACCACTAAGTCTCACGTTCCGTGTTATACTACATGGAATAGAGAAGAATATATTAGCTTCCAAATCTATGAAACAGAAAATGGTATACGTTCTAGCAGCTCAGTTGGTAGAGTGGTGGGACGGTAGCCCTATGAATGTAAGCCACCAATTGATGATTCATCTCCACGAAGCTCTCTTTAAACGTAACACGAGTAAAATAGTCTTGTGTGTATAATAAAAATAAATGTAATTGATTAAAAACACTTCTTCGATTTAAACTGAAAAATCGAGAACCACATCTAATTGTAGGGTAAACCCTAATTTTAATGCAAATGTTGTATTTGTCTCATGTTACACAGACCATAAAATAATTTCAGTTCATTAAAGCAATCCGCATTTTTAATACTTTTTATAAGAGAACAAATGTAAAGTCTTGCTAAATGAATATCCTCCATGTTCAGAAGACCCATTTAAGAAGGAATGATAAAAGACCAATTGATACGTTTAATACGAAAGAAGGAATGATAAATCACTTCTATAAATTTCGTCAGCTTTTCTACGGAAATGAACCATGCACGGACAGGCAAACGACTGTCCAAATGCATACCTGGTAGCAAATAACCCCAAGCACGAATTGTCTCGTATGATTTCGATCAAACCCGAAAAGGGCCTATATGTATTTACAATGTTTTCTAAAAAATATACTCTGTTTTACATAAATACAAATAACCAATTGACACATACGCTCAAATGACACTATCAACGGTATAATGGCAATATGGACTGTTTTTCAATCATGAGAATCTGCAAAAATGAGATGACAAGTTACGAACAGCCCCAAGAGTGACAAACAGCCCCACAGGTGATGTTGGACCCCATAGTGCATCCGGGGGTAATTTAATGGATACCAGTGAGCTTTTTTCACTTGACCACACTTACAAAAGTGTATTGATGGCTTTTTGTAGTGATGAGAATCTCCAAAAATGAGGTATAGCCCCAAAAGTGACTAACAGCCCCACAGGTGATGTTGGGCCCCAAGGTGCATCTGGGGGTAAATTAATAGATACATGTACCAAAAGCCACCAATACACTTTAGTAAGTGTGATCAAGTGAAAAAGCTCACTGGTACAGCATTGATGAGAATCTCCAAAAACGAGATATAGCCATGTAAGTGACGAACAGCCCCACGGGTGATGTTGGGCCCAAGAGTGTATCTGGAGGTGAGTTGATGGAGACCAGTGAGCTTTTTCAGTCTATTACACTTACAAAAGTGTATTGATGGCTTTTTGTATTGATGAGAATCTCCAAAAACGAGGTACAGCCCTACAAGTGACGAACAGCCCCACAGGTGATGCTGTACACCAGAGTGCATGTGAGGGTTAGTTGATATATACCAGTAAGCTTTTTCAGTTGATAACACTTACAAAAGTGTATTAATGGCTATTTTTAGTGACGAGAATCTCAAAAAACGAGGTATAGCCCCACAATTGACGAAAAGCCCCACATGCGATGTTGGGCCCAAGAGTGCATCTGGGGTAATTTAATGGATACCAGTGAGCTTATTTGCTTGATCGCGCTCACAAAAGTGTAATAATGGCTTTTTGTAGTGATGAGAATCTCCAACAAGAGTTTCGGGAAACCCAAAATACGCCCGGAAAGGCACAGTAACTGCAGCTATACCAAAACAAATTCTTCAGAGGAGGAGGTTGAAGCTTGGTTAAAGGTGAAGTAATGTCAACAAAATGAAAGCTTACCATTAAAACCTTTAAAATCAATCTGTATCAAATTTTAAATGGGCTATTTGGATCAACGATTATTACCTAGATTTGTACTTTAACTAGATTTGTACTCGGTACAAGTCATCAATTCTCGCTGAGCTGTTAAATCGCGATGTTAAACATTGTTTGCTGTCAATATAGGTTGGACTAAAATGTTTCAATTTTTATACGCCCGACTTAAAAAAAGTCGGTCGTATTATGGTATCACCAGCGCCGTCCGCCCGTCCGTCCGTCCCGGATTCCCTTCCGCTCCATAACTTGAAGAGTTTTGATCTAATCTTTACAATTCTTTCACAACATATACCTTGTGGGTTGAAGGTGTGTCATGAACCATTTATGACATCGTCGATTGCATAATGTGGCTTCTACATTGGATTGTGTAGTATTCTGTCTAGGTCTAGATCTTCGTTCCCTTCCGCTCCATAACTTGAAGAGTTTTGATATGATCTTGAAGATTCTTTCAGAGTATATACCTTATGGACAGACGGTGTTTCCCGTACCATTTCTGACATCACCTGTTGCATAATATGACAGCCCTATTGGGTTATGTAATATTCCCTTTCGGCTCCAGAACTTCTTTCGTTTTGATATAATCTCCGATTCTTTTATAGTACATATACCTTATAGATAGATAGGTAGATGATGTGTCGCATACCAAATTTGATTTGGGTACACATATTTTTTTGTCTGTTTTCAAGAGTTTTATTTATCAGAAATGTGTACCTGATGTTTAATATATATATATTGATATATATCAATGCTTTTTGGAGTACGCTTGGTCCAGAGTAATACTGGAAGCCAATTAATTTATACATTCAGAGACTGTTTTCTTGGATAGTCTAATGTGCACTATAATAACAAAAAAATACCATTTTCCCACTTTATTACCCATCTGGTATTTATCAGAGTGGCTGTTTAAATAGAGATAAGGGGACAATGACATCCACTGAAGGTTTGTATATTTACACACCATCATATCAGTGGTCAGCCTGAAGATTGTTTGCTTTGTAATAAAACTATTACATCCAAGTCCAATAGAACAGTGTCCCAGTCAAAACTGTTAAAATTCAAGAATTGTAAGCTATTGTATTGATTGCTTCTTCCCAATTATGGAACATAACAGCAATGTCAAAACAGCCGCAATATTTCAGTTTTTGCAATTAAAATGTGATTGAAATTACCTGAACAGATAATATATGTGTACTATAATGTACTGGTATTTAGTTGCAGCTTCATTAAATTCAGAAAAGAAAAACTTTTAATGTGAACAATAAATTCGAATTGATGAAATTACAACAAATGTTATATTAAATGTAAATTTGTTAATAGTAACGGTTCGACTTTGCCATGGCGGGCGTATGTTGAGTTTACTAAAACTCTTTGTTTTAGAAAAGCAGTTTATAATTTACTAATCATACTTAAACAAATGTAATTAATTGGCAATTTCGCAGCTCACACCACTTCAAGTAGATTTGGAAATTTTTCTCATAATGTCATTTATGTATATTATTTCGCTACAAAAAAAATATATAAAAGTTGAGCATGGCTATGAAAAGGCAAAAATTAATACAAAGCCTACATTTAATTTTATGGAGGCTATGTGGTAGGTCTCAGCACTTGAGATAAGGGCTAATCCAGAGACTACAAGGGCTGTATGTTTACATGGTAAATAGAACAAGGCTGAGGTACTGATCTCTTTGTCTGTAGATAAAACTTTAATCCTTATAAGTATTTTTCATTTGATTTAAATGTTATAAATTTATTTAAGAATAGTTTTAATCAATTTAAAAACATTATTGCAGTTTAAAAAATCCTTTTTTTAAGAGAATCGGACAAGTAGAAGCCATTTTATAATTTAAAGGTTATTTTCATGAAAAGGAAAGTAAGAATAAAAGGGAATATACATAATCCAATAATTTTCAACAGTTGATATCATAAACAATTTTTTACACACTGTCTATTAATATGGCCCCAAACCTGAGAAAGTTATCTTGAATATTGGTATCAATAACAAGACAACTACTGAGCCAAACACTTCGTTAACTCAAATGCGCAACATGATGACAGCGGTTAGGAAGACTTTTTCCAACTCGCTCATTTACTTTGTAGAGATCCAGTCATCCACCAAACTGCCGGCCAGTGAAGTTTCGAACCGGAACCTATATAACTCTTCTGCTTCCAAGATGAAGAGAGTTATGGTCATACCAAAAATCCCCAATTCAAAATTTAGAGTATCCACGGACAAAATTCACTGGACCGAAGATACAGCAAATTGTTTGTATACCCACTGGCTTCCGACACTAGATTTAAACTAAATTTGGGACAGGGCATGTGCCACCCTACTTTCGGCTTAGGAAGTATATTGTTAATCTTAGTAACGAGGAACTCACTGCTGATGATATATCTCTACTCAATAGAGGACTCTCATTTGTGCCTTGCCCTAAATCATTATCTGATAGGGACTTTTCTATTAGTAAATTAGTGCATGTTATGGAGTTCTCCAGAAATCTTAGTCTGGCTGATATCTACCGAGATTCGAGTGGGGTACGCAAGCCGTTTACATCTAAAAGCGGCTATACACCCCCTTCTCACATGTATGATCCAGAAATAAAGATTAGTCGTGACTCTGTATCAAGGAAGTTTGATGCTTTAACTAATCAGAGAAACCAACATAACCTTACTCATTCAGAATGTCTTGCCTTAAGTAAGCTAAGGAGAAATCCAAACATAGTTATTAAACCTGCTGATAAAGGTTCGGCAACAGTTATTATGTCAAAACAGGATTATATTGAAGAGATAGAACAGTAGCTAAGCAACCCTCTTCATTACAAAAACTTGATAAGGAAATTTGGCCTGAAAATGTTAGGAAGTTTAATAAAATTCTTGTTTCTCTTCAAGATAAAGGCTTACTTAATGAAAAACAGTATCGCTATTTGGAATCTGATCATAACTCTAAAAACAGGGTCTTCCATATTCTTCCGAAAATTCACAAACCCATCGAAAAATGGCCGAAGCCTACAATGCCCCCCTGGCCGACCTATTATCCCAGATTGTGGCAGTGAAAGTTATATCAGAGCTAATTGATTACTATCTAAAACCTATAGCGAATCGGCATCCTAGCTTTATAAAATATACGGATGATTTATTGGCCAAATTGTCTGAGAAATCCATTCCACAAGATGTGATTTTGGTTACTCTGGATGTGGAGTCTATGTATACAAACATTGACATAGATTTGAGTCTTAAATCCATAAAATCAGCATTCCAAAGATATCCTGACCACCGTCGTCCGGATAAAGAAATTTTAGAATTGCTGGAACTTAGCTTAAAAGGTAACGATTTTGAATTCAATGGGGAGATCTTTCAGCAAATTAAAGGGTGTGCTATGGGGAAACGTTTTAGTCCTAACTTTGCCTCTATTTTTATGGCTGAGAGGGAGAGTGATATTCTTCACAAATGTCACTAGCAACCTTTTATTTACCTTCGGTATCTGGATGACATTTTTATCATTTGGCAACATACGTTGGAAGACCTTCATGTTTTCATTGATACTCTTAATTATCACGACTCAAGCATTAAATTACAGCCTACTATTGATCACACTTCTGTGGATTTTTTGGATGTAACTATTTACAAGGGTCATACATATCATACTATTGGGTATCTAGATTACAAAGTATTCTTCAAACCTACTGACACGCATCAGCTACTACATGCTGGGTCATACCATCCTCCTCACACTTTCAAGGGAGTCATTAAATCTCAGATTTTTAGATTCTATAGAAACTGTAGTTCTTTAGATGTTTTTAACAAGGCTTGTTCTGTTCTTTTTAAAGCTCTCCTCCCTAGGAAGTATTCTATTAGATTACTCCGAAGGATCAAATCTAACTCAGTAAGACAAATCATGTTTCCCCCTTCATCCCCCGATACACTTACCTCCCCTTCACGAGTGTACCATTATCGTCCAACATTTCTCTCAGGTACATCAATGAAATGCCTTAAGACGCGATGCAAACTCGATATATACGTACCCGATCGCGGAACCTTTTTCGGAGAACAAACTCGCAACAAATATCAAATGGCAGAGAATCTTAATTGTGACTCCTCAATATCGTGTATGTAATCACGTGCAAAAAATGTCGCAAACAGTACGTCCGAGAAACTCAGAATTCTCTACGACAAAGAGCAGCCAACCATTTATCTAGTATAAGACTTAAACATGATGTACCCGTGGCACAACATTTCAATACTCAAGGTCATTCGGTCAAGGACCATTTCGAAATCATGCCTATTGAGAAAATCCCATTTCTCACTTCCGCTGCAGATACCAAGCACAAACGTTTGGAAAGGGAAAGTTTTTAGATTCAAACATTACAAACTATTTATCCTTTGGGTTTGAACTTGGACCCCGGAAGATGTCGTGAAAAAACTATAATACCATTTGTGTTTCAGTATAACAAAGCTAGCATCGCTATGGCCAAGATTATAGTAGAAGAATACAAACTACTTCAAAGTAAACTTGCTCGACCTCTGACCCAAAGGCCAGTCATTGCTTATAAAAAGAACAAGACTTTGAAAGACATACTGGTCAGGGCTAAACTCCCCTGTCTGCCTTCTACCTAGGTTTTCTGGGAAAGGGGTATGGGGGGGGGGGGCAAATTTTTACTGTCTTTTCCCATGACCCCATAATATATAGTCTGACGATATTGTTACTATAGCTTAAGATGCGTAAGCATTGTCAATGTAATACAAAGTGTTCCAGAAAATTCTACTGACTAAGCTCCTGTCAGTCGTCAACCTAATGAAATATCATAGGTTTACTTTATTACAACAATTTATGATGGGGTATAAAGGTCTAAATGATATACCTCTTTTTAACACAATTAGAAACTTGTCTCCCTGGTTATTTTAGACAAAAAGATTTTCCCTGTGCCCGTGTGTTTTAGTGTTCATAAATATGGTATTTAACATGAAAGATTTGAAAACATGGGCTGTTCGTCACTTGTGGGGCTATACCTCATTTTTGGAGATTCCTATCACTAAAAAAACCACCAATACACTTCTGTAAGTGTAATCAACTGAAAAAGCTTACTGGTACCCATCAACTTGCCCCCAGATGCACTTTAGGGCCCAATATCACCTGTGGGGCTGTTCGTCATTTATGGGGCTGTTCGTCCATTTTTGGAGACTACAAATATTGTCAGAAACCGTAATTAAATATATTTCCTCACCAGTATTTCGCTAGCCCATTGGAGCTGAGCAGCGCCTGTGGGGCGTTTTCCAGAGTGCTGCACTTTGATATCGCAAAAATATCTGAATTTATTATTGCATGCCCAACAAATTCTCGATTACTGCTCATTCTTTGTTTTAGCTACAGCTACCAGTACAAGTATTGGAAGTATCCGGTAGGGGCCTATAACAGATAATGCCCCACATAGAGGGCAGATATATTTTCAAGGAAATCTTGATTAAGTTTTGAACGTCGATTTTTTTCACTACAGCTATACACAGAACATTATTAACATCACAGAAAACTTCAGTCCAAAAATGTCGAAAAATGGGTTATTTGAAAATATTTCAATTGAGAAACAAGTTACGATTTTAAATATTTGCTTACGTTAAAAATGCGCGCACCGAGACAGCCCTGAAAGTGATGTAGGTCAAAGTCCTCAAAATTATGCTCTACAGATGATTCTGGGCTGGGTACTGTTGTTAAGCGAAGCAAAGATGGCGAGGCGAATGTTTGAAATTGCTTGTGTGTAGAGTGAAATCGGTGAATTTAGTAAATATGAGCGATTTTTGTGCAAAATATGTTTTGGAACTTCCTGAGGTAAAAGTTTGAAAACAAATGTGGCGAACAGTATTAAATGCACTTTAGACCTTCGTGATTGATAACTGTGATAAAAATGCGAAAATTGGTTAGAACCCAAAACTAGGCTTATAAGCCTCTGAGGAGCCGCCTACCGGTAAAACACAGTTTTACTTAATTTCTAAAAGCATGGATGCAGTGTGCCTTACTTATCACCTCAGTGTGTATCTGAGTGAAGGCCATTCGAAGTTGTTGTGAAAAATTGGTTACATCGGCCAAAATTGACAAAACTAAATCAACCTGGCCCCAATGGGCTACCATAGGCTTTGTACGAAAATTAAACCAAACGCTAGATATAGTGTCACGGTTTCGGTGTGTACAAACATGATGTTTACCTCTCGCTAACCGGAATGGGAATGAGGAAGGCATGCGCGAGAACCGTGTGACGTTACGTTTTGTTGGTTGTTGAAAGCACGGCGTTGATTGGTCGGCTACAGTATATAAGCAGCCGACGTTCTTGATTTCTTCAGTTGGTGGGCGAGCTTCGACGCCTGCAGATGACTGGTAAGGAAGTAGCTTAAACGCACAGGAACTTCAGCGATACCTATAGGTGAGCCGTAATCCTACATTCTTTTCTTATTGTATCTTATGTTAATAAATAACAGACGGAGAAAACAGGTGTAATTCTTGGACGGTCATTCCATACAGTGACTGATGATAAGATGGTTCCTGTACGACTCATGAACCCAAGCAATACTGCTGTTGTGTTGAGAACTGGTACGATTTGTGGAGAACTGAGCTCTGTGTCTCTTGCGGAGACAGAATACAAGGCTTCTAAAGTGAATTTTCCTTCTCATATTGAGCCGTTAATACACAAGGCATCAAGGAAACTCGACGCTCAACAACGAGCCGATCTTCAGAACGTACTAATGGAGTATGCGGACATATTTGCCATGGGTGACACGGACATGGGTAGAACTAAAACCATAAAACACCAAATTAAGACAGGAGATGCCCCACCCATACGAATACCGCTCCGTGGAACACCTATTCACAAAAGAGATGAGGTAGATCGACAGGTTTCGGACATGCTTAAAAGGGAAATCATCGAGCCATCAGACAGCCCATGGGCCGCGTGGTTCTTGTAAGGAAGAAGTACGGCAAAATGCGATTCTGCGTAGACTATCGAGCTCTTAACCGTGTGACCGAAAAGGGCGCATTGGTGGAGTACGTTGGATCTGATGGCCGGATACTGGCAGGTCGAATTAGAAGACGGTGATAAGAAGAAGACAGCGTTCGCAACACGCCAAGGCCTTTACCCCTTCAAGGTTATGCCCTTTGGGTTATGCAACGCCCCAGGTACATTTGAGAGACTTATGGAGGCTGTACTGGCGGGACTCCACTACACAATCTGTCTTGTGTACCTGGACGACGTAATCGTGTTCGGAAAATCATTTGCAGAGATGATGGATAATTTGAAAGAGGTCTTCCTTAGGTTTCGTACACATGGGTTGAAGCTGAAGCCTTCAAAATGTACGATTGCAGTAGAAGAGGTAAAGTACTTGGGTCATGTTGTCTCTGCGAGAGGTATAGAGACGGATCCGGAAAAGATTTGTGCCGTGAAAGAGTGGGCGACACCATGTTCGCAGACCGAAATTAGAAGCTTTTTAGGCCTCTTCGGTTACTATCGACGATTTGTAAAAGATTATGCCTCTATTGCAGCACCTCTGCATAAGTTGACTGAGAAAGGAAGAAGCTTTGTTTGGACGGAGACTTGTCAAATTGCATTTGATCAATTGAAACAATGTCTTATTAGTAGTCCTGTGCTGACTATTCCATCAAGCACAGCGACCTTTTTACTGGATACCGATGCGAGTAACACCGGCATAGGAGCAGTAATATCGCAAATGATGGATGGAAAGGAACATGTGATCGCCTATGGGAGCAGGGTCCTGACAAAGTCGGAACGGGCATATTCAGTGACTAGGAAGGAACTGCTTCTTTTTCATGAAGAACTTCCGACACTATTTATATGGCAGAAAGTTCCTTCTCAGAACTGACCATGCATCGCTTAGGTGGCTTCTCAACTTTAAGGAGCCAGAGGGACAAATCGCCAGGTGGCTTGAGACACTTAGCATTTATGAGTTTGATATTGAGCATAGACCAGGTCGTAAGCACTGTAATGCCGACCCATTGAGTCGTATTCCTCACCCGATAGATGAGTCAAGTACTGACCATGCTGTTAGAGAATTTCATCTGAAGTCATCTAACAATGACTTCCGCACTTCTCAAGAGAAGGATGTTTCTATAAGTACCCTAACAGAATGGATCAGGAACAGGAAACGACCTGAGTGGGACGAAATTGCGCACTTGGACCATGCTACAAAGACGTTATGGGGGATGTTTCGGTGCTTGAGCATCAAGGATGGCCTACTTACCAGATGTTGGTACAATAGGAAGGGTAAGGCAATTCGACATTTGCTCGTGGTACCAGAGGTACTCAGAAACGCAGTTTTGGAGGAATGTCACGATAAGCAGGCTGGAGGACATCTGGGTGTTCGCAAAACACTTTCAAAAGCACAGCAGTCATACTCTTGGTCTGGTATGCGGATGACGTAAGACACTGGTGCAAAAGTTGTCAAATTTTAATTTGAGGACGAAGGAAACACTCTGGGAAGAAACGGAGGAACCACCATAAAGGTTTTGCAACTGGCGTTCCCGGAGAACGCGTGGCGATTGACATCATGGAACCTCTACCTAAAACCGTTAGAGGTAATGCGTACGTCCTAGTGATTGGCGATCACTTTACCAAATGGATCGAGGCGGTTGCTATTCCAAACCAAGAAGCAACTACGATAGCCTCAGCTGTGTTAGATCACTATGTTACGAGGTTTGGAGTTCCGACAGTAATCCATACTGATCAAGGGAAACAATTTGAAAGTCAGGTGTTCCATGGCATGTGTGATATATTAGGAGTAAAGAAAACCAGGACATGCGCTTACCATTCTCAATCAAATGGTATGATTGAGAGGTTCAATCAGACTCTAGCTCAAATGTTGAACAGTCTGAGCGACAGGAACCAACAGGACTGGGATTTAAACATCCCATTAACGCTGATGGCGTATAGGTCAGCTGTGCATGAATCAACATGCCATACCCCAAACATGATGATGTTGGGCAGAGAAGTGCAGCTACCTATGCACTTGGTGATAGGAAGTCCGCCGGGAGAGGACAGGGAAGTCAACGAATGGGTAGAGACTCTTCGTGAGAGGCTAGTCGAGGTTCATGCCGACGCACGAGAGCAATTACAAAGCAGTCTAAAGCACCATAAAAAGGTGTATGACCTTAAACTAAGGGAAGAACGATACCAGCCTGGGTACCAAGTGTATGTGCACACTACGGTCAAGCGCAAAGGCGTGTCACCCAAGCTACAGGATCGTTGGGAAGGTCCCTACGAAGTTGTTGATTGTCTCTCTGATGTGACCTATAGGATCAAGCGCTCGGACGGAAAAATGCAAATAATCCACCATGACAGACTAAAACCTGCATTCACGCGACCTGTTCTTACTGAAATAAATAACGAGGAACCGTCAGGGGATGACGAGGAGACAGTTGAATTTGGGGAGCCATATGTAATTGCTCCCCAGTTTGCATTTGGGGAAGATCAACCAGGGACAGACGATGTACAATCCGGTCGACGGAAGAGACGACCGGCTAAGTTAGATAATTATGTTTTGTTCTAAGACGTTGTGGTGGGGGAAGTTGTAATCTCTTTGTGCTTTGTTTCGGACAATGGATGAGTACAACATTGAGGAGAAGATGGAATCCAATTGCCCGTATTGTGAAAGTGGATTTACCCTGCGAAAGGATCTCATTGAGCATTTGAGACGAACTCATGGATGGCCGAAGGGGGGGGGGGCTACCCTATCCCCATGAGAAAGGAAGAACCGCTGAGAACTGTACCTGTTTTTACAAAAGACCCAACTGTTAGAAAGGCGACGAGTCCTATGATGTATACTGGTACTAAGGGACGGATTGGGACAAAACAGAACTCACCTGTAAAACGGATACGGTCATCTCCTGGGAGCCCTCGCTCTCAAGCGAAGCCTTTGGTTCGAGGACCACCTTCGACGGTGTTCCCTATTAACCCTGCGCCTGCAGTTCGTCATCTGAGCATGCACAAGGGACAAGATTCTTTGGCAGGAGTAATAACCCTGGACCATCCATCGGTGTCAGTTGACATTGCGCCGGACGAAAGCACAAAGGTAAAGCCTCTTCCCGTGGAACAGGGAAAAGTTCAAGTGAACTTTGAACGCGTTACTAAGACATACGAAAGGGGTAGTGACGGCAAGAAGAAGAAAGTGACAGTGTTGACTGAAACTTGGGTAGATTGGCGTTAATATATTTTATCCTCCAGACCTTTGTTTTAACAAACGACGGGACGTCGTTTAGAGAGGAGGGGGTAGTGTCACGGTTTCGGTGTGTATAAACAGGATGTTTACCTCTCGCTAACCGGAATTGGAATGAGGAAGGCATGCGCGAGAACCGTGTGACGTTACGTTTTATTGGTTGTTGAAAGCACGGCGTTGATTGGTTGGCTACAGTATATAAGCAGCCGACGCTCTTGATTTCTTCAGTTGGTGGGCAGGCTTCGACGCCTGCCGAGAACTGGTAAGGAAGTAGCTTAAACGCACAGGAACTTCAGCGATACCTATAGGTGAGCCGTAGGGCTATTAACTAGACGGGTTAATCGGGCTGAGCTGGCTTCAGAGCTACCTTTGGGTTGTGTGAAAGATATTTTATACTCTCTATGATATCCTACATTCTTTTCTTATTGTATCTTATGTTAATAAAGTGTTTAAACTTATATCTGTTGTTATCCATCGTAAACCCATCCCTACACTCCTCGTATAGGAATTAGGGTTAATCTCAGAGAAAGAGGTATTCTGGGTAACCGCAATCTTAAGCTTTGTTGTCTACAGCCTCACGCTACCAATATATGTAGGCTGCACGTGACAATATTATTTATAGTCTTCTTGTTGATGAAGCTATTGAAAGGCAGATGGTTGTTTTGAACATGAAAATGAATAGAATGTCTGACAACTGTCTGCTGATCAAATTACAATAAAAACGTCTATATGTTAGTCAGGATCTGACTAACGTCAGGATTGATTTAATCAACGAAACGGTTTTTAATGTTATTTCCAGTTTTTGATAACATTTACCAATTGTCCAGATTTCGTGCTAATCAGCCATAAAATGTTAAAGAATCCTCGTTTAGTTTTAAAAAGGAAAATACATAATCGAAGAACATCGTCAAGAAGAGAGTGCATTCATACATTCTACCGTAATTACCAATTTGCTGGCCTCCAGCAGGATGAGAGCGGTGAAAAAAAAACATTGCGTCATGCACGTAAATGTACACGGCGGACCACGACTTTGCATATTGTTAATATTCAAATACATATAGTAGTTGGTTATCAATTTGTGCCATTTGTTGTCGGTCGAACAATGAAATTTCACATCACGATGCAAGGATAACTGTTCATTTGTGCTGATTTTCACTTACGTAGGCCTATTCGTTGAAAGAAATAATGTAAAAATCTCACATTATTTAATAAAATGAGCCTCCAAACGTTTGATACTTGTTTGATTTTTCTGCTAGGCCTAATATTACATTTAACATGATCTTCGTAGGAATGACCACATACTTTGGTTAAAAAAGCGCACACATATTATACAGGACCTAATATTTTTAAACTTTAAGTTTTTGTAATTTTGTTTGGCGAAAGACTTTGGACCACGGTACTTATTTACGAAATGTTCGCCTCAGCTCAACGCGTTTCCGTTTAAATCTAACGTGTTGGTCACTTTGTGAAGTTTACTTCAGTATGGGACTATGGGATGGGTGGATTTAAATCTAATAAATAGCTGTAAAAATTACGAACCTCTCTCGAGCGTTTTCGCCCGGCTTCCCATTCGAAACTACTTGCTAACATCAAAACCGCGCCAGTCTAGCAGGCTACAACTTAGCCCCAGGTGACTATCCTGCCGTATCCTGCCATTCTGTTGTATAGTCACAGATCGGTACCATTTGGCTCTGTAGGACGGTTCTAAAGTTTGGTCTTGTATCTTTATTGGACCTTTCTATGATAAAATAACATACTTTAATAACTGTTTGGGTGTCCCGCTTGTATTCCCAATGGTAAACCTCCAAATAAAAGTCTAAATACTCTTTTTATGGTCCATTTTGACCTAAAACATAGACCAAATTATCGCTACGCCATCACGTTCACTGGCGGAGGGATAAAGAAAATTTGTACATAATAACGTTGGCAGTAAGTTGGTGACATCGTGAATTCGCTACTATTCTCATATAACTTCGAGTCAGACTTTTTCTCTCTACATGCCCCTAAAGGAACCTTGTTCCGCTGCGTTTCACGGCGGCTCCAAAAATAGTTGTTATTTAATGTTTAAGGGACAAAGAGAGATAACTATTAGTTGCCTTGTGCGGGAATATTAGATTAAAAGCGCGGTTATTTTGGAAGCCACGGTAAATCAACACAGTCAGTCCCTGAGATATATGAGTGATTCGAGCGATTTTGAAGATCTTGTTCTTCCTAAAAAGAGAACAAGGCGTAATGAGGAGGGGGTGCAAAAGAAGAGAAGAGAGCAGACATGGAAGAAACATCGTGTGAGTGTGGGAATACATGTTCCCAACGACAGGGCTGTGAGCTACAACAAGGTAGCCCAGTATCTAACTTTCACTTCTCTTGTGACGATGTTTTTTTTATGGAAGCTACCCTTGAATTTTGTTTTACCCACCAGCTGATTCCCAGGAGTTGTCCAGAGTGTGGCAAAGCTATGTCCCTGATAAATGCAGCCTCTGTCAGCGACGGAAAAAGGTGGTATTGTCGGGGTAAAATCAACGGCAAGCGTCACGAGAAAGGACTTAGCATTCGTTCCGGGACGTTCTTCGAGCAGAGCAAGATGACGCTGGAGGAAATACTAAAGTTTGTGTATCTCTGGGTGCACGGAAATCCTCTAAAGACAATTCACCATGAGCTAGGGCTAAGTTCCAAGACTGGCGTGGACTGGGCTAGTTTCTGCAGGGAAGTTACAGAGATGGCTGTCAGCTCATCCAGTCGCCAGATCGGTGGCCCCGGAATTAGCGGGATGACAAGACCAAGGTGTTCATGGAGTGTATAGAAGACCGAACAGCAGCTACCCTATTGGGCTTAATTCAGAAATGGATGAAGCCCGGTTCTGTCATCTGGAGCGATTGCTGGAAAGCGTATGGAAATATTCCTACCCTCCCGGAAGGATACACTCATGGGACCGTTAACCACAACGAGAGCTTTGTGAACCCTGAGACAGGAGTCTGCACAAACCGAATTGAAAGCGACTGGGGCAAAGCGAAGGCTACATTACCACGCTTCGGAGTTAAGGAGGCCAATCTCCCTGGATACCTGGCGACTTTCATGTGGAAAAGAATGCATACTGGAGATCTTTTCCTGCGGCTCCTGTCCGACATCAGTACCTGCTACCCTGGATTACAGGGATAAAAAGTCCTAATTAAGGACTACTTCCAAAGGCCCTTTTCATGGCCACATGGCCAAAACTAACCCTCCTCTGTCCATAAAAAACGGTCCCTAACCCTAAAGTCCATCGATCTTGGGCGTTTATTTAAAACACATGGCTAAAACTAACCTTCCTCTGTCCATAAAAAACGGTCCTTAACCCTAAAGTCCATCGATCTTGGGCGTTTTTTTAAAACACATGGCTAAAACTAACCTTTCTCTGTCAATAAAAATGGTCCTTAACCCTAAAGTCCATCGATTTTGGGCGTTTTTTGAAAACCCATGGCTAAAACTGACCTTTCTCTGTCAATAAAAACGGTCTTAACCCTAAAGTCTATCGATTTTGGGCGTTTTTTTAAAACACATGGTTACAACTAACCTTCCTCTGTCCATAAAAACGATCCCTAACCCTAAAATCCATCGATCTTGGACGTTTTTTTGAAAACACATGGCTAAAACTAACCTTCCTCTGTCCATAAAATTGGTCCCTTACCCTAAAGTCCATCGATGTTGGGCGATTTTTGAAAATACATGGCTAAAACTAACCTTCCTCTGTCCATAAAAACGGTCCCTAACCCTAAAGTCCATCGATCTTGGGCGTTTTTTTAAAACACATGGCTAAAACTAACCTTCCTCTGTCCATAAAAACGGTCCCTAACCCTAAAGTCCATCGATTTTGGGCGTTTTTTGAAAACACATGGCTAAAACTAACTTTTCTCTGTGAATAAAAACGGTCCTTAATCCTAGTCCATCGACTTTGGGCGTTTTTTGAAAACACATGGCTAAAACTAACCTTCCTCTGTCCATAAAAAACGGTCCCTAACCTTAAAGTCCATCGATCGTGGGCGTTTTTTGAAAACACATGGCTAAAACTAACCTTCTTGTCCATAAAAACAGTCCCTAACCCTAAAGTCCATCGATCTTGGGCGTTTTTTGAAAACACATGGCTAAAACTAACCTTCCTCTGTCAATAAAAACGGTCCGTAACCCTAAAGTCCATCGATCCTGTGTATTCTTGATAACATTTTAGATAACACATGGGTAAATCTAACCTTTCTGTATCAATAAAAACGTAACATGGCTAAATTTGACCCTGTCGCTAACCTAATAATAATAGTGAGCAAAGCCGGTCCGGTCGTTCGCGTAGCGAACTCTATACACAACATATGCGTACGTAATGACGTCACTATAGTCTACTCACTTGGAAGTCGGGTCAACTTTGTTTTTTGTCTAAACGTTCCATTCGGGCGTTCGAAACGTCCGCCATTTTTGTTCAAATACTGATTCCGCTTTCGCGCCTCTTTTTACAGAAGAGTACATATGATGGGTTGTTTAAAAAAACTACACCGAGATAAATTATGAACTTTAAGTTTACTTTTAAGTTATTTTCTGCGCTCACTTCTAGGCTCGGAAGACATTTGAGGGCTGAAAATCTCTGCAGCTAGGTATAACACTACTAAAAGCAGAAAATTGGTTAGCTACTAACTTTAATGCATCTATAATAATAAATCAACAGCGCGCCGAAACATTTACACTGCCCCGTGTGCGAAGCGAAAGGAATCCCCTTGGTCGCCAAGGGTTTCTGTCACGTGACGTATGCAAGAACGCGTCGTCTGCTAAGTGCTGGCTATGAATATTCAATTCAGGTGCGACAATTTTTGACAGCTGAATTTTTCGTCCAAAAAGGTCAGATTAGATGTACTTATCTCAGTGTTGACATGATCTCTTCTTTTAAATACTAAATAGTATTTTAAAATTTTTAACTGCAGTGTTTTTCCTATTTTTTCGGCGAAGTAAAAACACACGCTAAATCATTGCAAATTGTATTGGGGGTGGTTCCACCATCATCAATATTCATGAATCATTGAATGTGGGACGAACACGCGAGTCAAGTTATTTTTAGATAGTCGACTGCATCAATTTTAAATCTTATCATAAAATCATTCATAAAATGCAAAATTAATGTTCATTGGGTGCTGGAGGTTATTTGCTTGAAAAGCCCAACTGCTATATTTCATTATTCTGTTTTTACACATTTCATAACCACAGGATTAATACAATAGCCCTATTGGTATTACTCAATTCTTTTAAGCTTAATTCCGATCCTTTTTCAAGTTTTTGGAATGGAAGAGCTAAAGACGGCATACTTTAATTAGTAGGCCCTATATATTTTTATTTGTTCTCAACATCTTGTAAATTACGAAGGCTATTATAATAATTAGCTTTTATTCCAGTGGTGGAAAATCTTTCCGCAGATCGATTTGCTTCATGATTGGATCAAGATTTAATTAAAAATATTTTAAACTTCGGTAATAACAGAGCAGACAGACAGGCAGAAATCATAAAGTTTAGATCAGTAGGCGATATGCCTATTTGTAAAAATTAAAATACAGCATAAATATAAGGCCGCTATGCCATAATTTTTACGATATTGCTATTGTTCTAAAATCTGTACGTAATTTAAATAACACCACCTTATTATTACTATTATCAGGTGTGTTGGATGTTCTGTAAGCTTTTTTTAGTGGTCAAAACACATATTTCAACTATTCATTCAATTTGATTTATGATTGGGCTTTTAATGTGGTCAGATTAGATTTGGAAGATTAGATAGCGTTGTTTATTTCGAAATAGATATAAATAAAAAACAGATTAAAAATTTAATTCTTGTTATTGTTCTAATAAGCCAGCAACTGAACTGACTTTCAAGTCTCTTATTCTTTCCTGGTTAAATAAAGTGGGAGGTAAGTTGAATTATTCCCCCTGAATTAGAAATATTTGATGGGACATGTGCATGTATTTTTAAGTCTTGTTAATAATATTGGAAGTTTCTGAAACATTTCTAAAAATAAAAACAAAGAAATCACGAAGTTCAATAAGTCAATAGGTCTGGGAATATGGCAGATCACAACTATGCAAAAAGCTCATAAAACAAATATACTGTAGGCTCTAGACTGAACCCATTTATTTTACCACAATGTACAGTTTTAGATCACAATTATTGTAAACATTTTAAATCGACCAAACGACACACCTACACAGCAAAAACATCTGTCCCTCCCCCAGGATAAATCCATCTCTTTTACCACCCTGTACAGATGGAAACTGTTTTTTCCATTGCATTAGCTTGGCTCTCCATGGTGACATTTCAGGACATATGTATTTTAGACACATAATATGTCGATATGTTTACGACAACTGGTCAGAAACAGAAAATGGTGTAGATATTCATCACGACTTACAATCCCACTGTCAGCAAGGTTACTGGAAAAATATGGTATTGGGAAATGGCTGGGCAACTGCGTGTGAAATACATGCAGCAACTAAAGTCCTGCAGTATAATCTCCATATATGGCTTAAGGGATCAAAATACAACCCGCTTTTAACATCGCATAAATACTCTAATGATGTAATTGAAGCAGAAACAATAAACGTTCTATTGAACGTTTGTCACTTCAAGCTTATGACAGATGTTATTGCCCCATCAAACCGAAAACGCTCTATCACTGCATCAACTGAACAATTAAAGCCCCCCAAAATCCGCCATGGATAATTAAACTGAATCTTCATCTTCTGGGTTAACAACATCCACATCATTTAAACAAAGCTCAAATAATTTCCAAATAAACGAAGAACCACAAAACAAAATAGCTCGGCCTAATCGAGACTCATCAACGTCATCAAAGCCAGGCGACCTTGATGAACTAAAAGTACACTGTAGGAAGCTTGGTATCAATTTTAACCCCCCAGATTTACCAAAAGAAAAATATTTCTGGAAACGAAAACTTCTTACAGAAATACGGAAGAAAACAGAAAAATTAAACACAACTGTAGAAGAACTGCCAGAACCCCACCCCATGAGTTTTGATAGGCAGCTGAACACAGCAATGGATTCTATTCGATCTTTCGAACTCCGACAAATGAATTACACATTTAGTCAGTGTGAAATCTGTAATGAGAGCAGACTCGACATGAAAATGGCACCCCAAAATACAAATATGTGTATGTTATAAAGATGATGATTCTTCGACAGCAACGGCTAAACACTTTGTACAAAGCTTCTAATGGGAACTGTTAAGAGGGATATTTCTGCTGTTGAAGCCTCCTTTGAGCTTTCAGCTTTACCCCTTTTCCGGTCTAGTCATCAGTTTCAATCTGTTAGTATGTCTGGTTCAAGAGTTTTGGAACGTACTGCTTCTACAGCAACAAAGTCTACTAATTTGGACAAATATTTAACTCGAGGCGATGAAGATGAGAGTTCATGGTATGACTTTGTGTGTAAAATGGGTAGAGTGCCCGTTATTTCTGGTGGCAATACACAAGCCACATGGCCACTTCAGGAGGACTATTGCAGAACGATGTTGTTACTGCACAAATTCTTCACCTGAACAAATCTTACCCCATAGCCAAAATCAACGCTGTCACAGATGGTATCCACTCCAAAAGTTCATCTGGTGATAAGGCAGGTGGCCTATCTCTGCAAAGGTGCCAAAGTTATCTTAACTGGGAATTTAAATGTAAAATATGGCTTATTCAATGGATCATTTGGAAAAGTCATTGACATCCTTTATGGACCAGGTGCATCCCCCAAGGACTCCCTTCCCCTTGCTGTCATGACTGCCTTCCCCTTGCTGAATTCCCCAAATACACTGGGCCACCATTTCTGGAAAGTCAACCAAACCTTGTTCCGATTGAAAGGAGGTTGGACTGCAGATGTCATAGGTGTAAGAGAAAACAAATACCATTGCGACTTGCATGGGGCACAACGATTCATCGGTGTCAGGGCATGACGATTGGTAACAATGAACCAAATCGATTTATTGTTATTCATCCAGGGACTAACAATTTCCAGTCAAACAACCCTGGTGCTCTTTTTGTTGCACTTTCACGAGCAAAATCTGCAGGTGGACATGACACAAATCCGGATTTTGCCTGGCACCCTGACGTCCTCTTGAATGAAGATAGACTCTGCCATGTTGTGAATACTGCAACGACTAAAGCAAGAGGACAAGAAATCAGCAGGATAAACAAGCTTGCTACTAAAACAATGTCAGATTTTCAATATCTGGATAGCCATGGTAATGTAGAGGAATAATTGCTCTTTTCAATAAATTAGTGAGGGGTGATAGGACAACCCGCCAACTCCAGAAAGAGAAAAAAAAACTGAGATCTTTCTAACGTGTTTAAACAAAATAATATGTATTATTGCCAACTGTAATTTATATCTGCCATTTAACCAAACCCGTTACATATATATGCATTATAATGGCTATGCATCACTAGTATTTGATTGCAGTATTATATCCAGACAGAAAATTTTGGCGTTTGATTTCTGGAGAAAACTGGTTTTTTTTAATTTCTCCTTTCCCAAATATTTAATTTTAATGGCAGTTGCCATAACCAAAAAAAGCCATCCATACACTTTTGTAAGTGTTATGAACCTAAATAGCTTAATTGTATTCATTAATTTACCCCCATATGCACTCTTGGGCCCAACATCACCTATGGGGCTGTTCGTCACTTGTAGGGCTATACCTCGTTTTTGGAGATTCTCATCAACACAAAAAGCCACCAATACAGTTTTGTAAGTGTGATCAAGTGAAAAAGCTTATTGGTAACCATCAACTTACCCCCAGATGCACTCTTGGGCCCAACATCACCTGTGGGGCTGTTCGTCACTTGTAGGGCTATACCTCGTTTTTGGAGATTCTGATCAACACAAAAAGCCACCATGCAATACACTTTTGTAAGTGTGGTCAAGTGAAAAAGCTCACTGGTATGCATTAAATTACCCCCAGATGCACTATGGGGCCCAACATCACCTGTGGGACTGTTTGTCACTCTTGGGGCTCTTCGTCACTTGTTATCTCATTTTGGCAGATTCTCATCATTGAAAAACAGTCCATATTGCCATTATACCATTGATAGTGTCATTTTAGCGTATGTGTCAATTGGTTATTTGTATTCATGTAAAACAGAGTATATTTTTAGAAAACATTGTAAATACATATAAGCCCTTTTCGAGTTTGACTGAAATCATACGAGACAATTCGTGCTTGGGGGTATTTGCCACCAGGTATGCATTTGAACAGTCGTTTGCCTGTCCGCGCATGGTTCATTTTCGTACAAAAGCTGACGAAATTTATAGAAGTGATTTATCATTCCTTCTTTCGTATTAAACGTATCAATTGGTCTTTTGAACATGGGTGATATTCATTTAGCAAAAATTTACCTTTGTTCTCTTATAAAAGTATTAAAAATTCTGATTGCTTTAATGACTTTAAATTAGTATATGGTCTGTGTAACATGAGACAAATTTAAATTGGACAAAACTCATTTTGAATATGTCTGTCTGTCACGTTGAGTTAAAACTTTTTGCAGTTTTTTAAATAATTTTTGAATTTATTTG
Organism: Lepidochitona cinerea; assembly: GCA_963971465.1. NCBI lineage: Eukaryota > Metazoa > Mollusca > Polyplacophora > Chitonida > Tonicellidae > Lepidochitona > Lepidochitona cinerea. The sequence goes on along the minus strand of OZ020560.1, from coordinate 20,796,018 downwards.
ATAATTGTTTTACTTAAAAGTGTGATTATTATGATAGACCTACATGCTTGAGAATCTATCGATTCATGTTATGCTGTTGCATATGCAAATAGAAGTAAAATATCATGTTTTAGTGCTTGGGTCTTTTTTCCTACAAAGGGTAAATAAAATTGCCGACGTATTCAATCACTAAATGCAAACTCGAAAAGATAAAAAAAGAAAATTGCAAAATATATTTATTTTATCAGGAGAAAGAGATCAGAAAGATTAGTAATGTTCCCCTTCGTACTTAAAACAGGTCCTAGTTTTTGCATTTTTAACCAAAAAAAGTACGAGCGAACATAAGTCCTGAGAAATATACGAGTGTACATAACCGAACAGCGTACTGGAAAATGTACGAGTCAGCCCCACAAGTGATGTGAGAGCGCCCTGAATATGAAGGTTCCACAGATGATCCTGTGGTAGACCCTTCTCCAAACATGTCGGATAAAATGTGAGTGTTGCTTTGGGCACAGGCACACGGAGTGCTCTCCCTTATCCACCCTCTGTTATACTATAAATATGTCCATATTTATAGTATAACAGAGGGTGGATAAGGGAGAGCACTCCGTGTGCCTGTGCTTTGGGTATAGAAATAAATCGACCAATGGTGTATTTATGGGGGGGGGGGGGTAATCTTTCAATTAAACGCGTGATTTTGACATGAAATCCTAAAAGATTATCTACAGGAACTTTGAATGAAAACCTTGCGATCTATTGGGTTATCTAAGTGACGGACCAGTTCTAAATTCGCACCCCACAGGCACACGGAGTGCTCTCCCTTATCCACCCTCTGTTAGTTCAATTCAATTCAAAGTTTATTGTACGAATACAAAGCCCACAAAGGGGCGGGTACAACATGGCAATACAATAACAATAACAATATAACAATAACAAATAATCAAGATATATTATTGACTGCTTCTCATTTGAAAACAGTCATGAATAAATTTAGAGATCATCGTAGCTATTTCACTGGGAGGGTCTAATAAAAGAGAGAACAATTCATTTTGTGTCAGGTGCACAATAGATGGCCAGGATGTTATTAGAGTAGCAAAAAGGTTTTGGCGGAGGCATGCATAGAGAGGGCACTCTAAGAGAAAGTGCCACTCACTTTCTATCTTCCCATCTTGGCACTGGGGACATAATCTTTTATCTAAAGGGCATTTGGTGTAGCGGCCGGTTTCAATAGCTAAGGGATGGGTGCTTAATCTAAGAGAGGTTAAAGCTTTCCTGTAGTTAAGGTTTTTTACGGATTTGAGGTAGTTAGAGAGTTTTATAGTTTTTTTTATCATACCATATGTCCTCAGTTTGACAGAGTGTTCTGGATTACAGGAGTTTAGAAATAGTTGGCAGAATTTTTGTTTAAGTTCGGTCATAAAAGTTATATGATTAACATGATGAGCTGAGAGGTTCAGTGTAGTGAAAATGCGGTGGATAGAGTCCGACCACCCAAGGTGTTTCAGACCTTTATCCAATTGATAAGCTTTAAAAAGAAGATATCTGGATGGTCGGATTTGTTCAAGTCTTTGCCAGTACTTAAACATATTACCGAAGATGTACAATGAGGATGGGTATAGTCCCAGTTCGGCTAGGGCACCAATGTTGCTACCACGTTTAGAGAGACACAATATTGATTTACTGACCTTAACCATAGCAGAATTACACAAGGATTTCGCCCAGTTAGTAAATATGTTCTGTTTTCGATTTAGGATTTGACTTCCCCAAATTTCAGATGCGTAGGTGCCAATTGGATGGGTAACTAAGTTGTACATTTTGAGATGTGTCTCAATAGGGGCAGAATCAATTGTACTCAAATGATTTTTAATTTTGAACCATGCCCTAAGAGCTTTGGTTTGTAGCATTTTAATAGCATTTGTAAAATTGCCATCTTGGTGAAAGATAACACCGAGGTAGCAGTAATGAGAAATTATTTCAAGCCTTTCTTTTCCGTACATAAACTGTAGATGTTGTTTGTCGGGTTTTATTCGAGAGTTGAAAACAATGATTTTGGTTTTCTCTAGGTTTATACTGAGTTTCCAGTCTACACAAAATGTATTTAAGTTGTCCAAGTTAGTCTGCAGGCCTAAAGGGCTAGTTCCTAGCAGTATGAGATCATCGACAAATAGCATATGGGAAACGGCTTGACCATCCAATTGCGGAACACAGGAGTTAGATAGGTAATGGTGTAGGTCATTCAGGTATATATTAAATAAAATAGGGCTACATACACAACCTTGTCTCACTCCTATTTCTGATTTAATTGGACGGGAAACCCCTGCGCTAGTTTTGATATTGTATGTATTATGTGAATACATATTTTGGAGTATTCTGAAAATATTACCATTAATTTTGTGTTTCAATAATTTATAGTATAGTCCAGGCCTCCATACATTGTCAAAGGCCTTTGTTATAATACTATAGCCTGAGGGGACCAGTTATCGAGGGTAAATGTGACATTCATCGATCGTCAAATAAAATGGCTTAGGTCATAGTAATATAACTTTGGGAGCGCCAAGATGTACCTGTTTGTTACTTATTTAAAATAATTTAACTTCGCTGGGTGACTGTGTTTTCTTTATCGGAGGGAAAAAGTCAGCCTGGTGTCCGACTGGAAATTCAACAGCGAGGCAACCAGTTATCGAGGGTTGAGGGAAAAGTCAGTTTTTGATAATTTTTTCACAAATTTCCACACATAAGCACGCTTATCGAATATAATGGACATACTACAGTAAACTAGATAAGTTCTTACTTTCTTTTGTTTGAAAAAAGGTCATTTCAAATGCCAAAATCTCACATCGGTAAACTAAAATCATGAACAGAACAAAAACGTTTAGGGAGCAGTCATTTATGTTTTTGCCTATGTTAACACATACTATGAAGGTACTTGGATATCCAAATCAATGAATGGCCCCCACTCGATCAACTGACCTAGATTCTAAAGTCGCGCTTCAAACTCACTTTCCGCGAAATTTTAATAATTATTTTTCATGCAGCATAATGTTCAGTGATTTATGTGGGTTTAGGAGTTAATATTTGTTCAACTTTTTCATACTTTATGGATTTTTAAGACTTCTGTTGCACTGTCTATTTTTTGCCGATGGATTCAACAATATTCGGCTGGAGTGCTCTGCGCTGAGGGCCGTGAGCTCTGCGCTGAGACGGAGACACTAGCTCTGCGCTGAGGGCCGGGTACATTTAAATTCGTAACTTGAAACGCTATCAAACGTGAATAAAAACGAAACCGAGCATGATATAACGTTTAATAATAATAGAGTTTTTGCTTTCTCGCACCATATCGTTAAACTTTTTTCACTGAAACTTAAACTACTGGTTTATTTGTTTTTGGAGATACTAATTTCCTAATGTTTCTTTTAAGAAATAATCGGGGCCTCGGTGGTCCAGTGGGTTAGAGTGATCGTCCGTCAGTGCCACACATACCGGCGCAGGTTCGAATCGCACTCAGACCAAATAAAAATCGAAAAATTTCTGAATGGAGCTGGTTTCTTCGGGCTTAATTACACCTATTTGTGTGGGCCCTGTGTGATGTACTGACAACAGCAACGAAGTTGGGCAGTAGACTATTATATTTTTAGTACAGAAGTCAAGTGTACAGAGGGTCGCGAGTGGGGGTATTCGTATGTCAGGTTATTACAATGTCAATGTATTACATCTCCCCCTTTTGATAAAATAAGAACAATAAAGTTTTTATTATCACGCGAGCTGGATTACCTTTAGTTTTATAGTCCATTTTCAAATAAATTCGAAGGATAAACTTTAACTTGAACAATACAAAAAAATCTAAACTAAATTTGTAGTTGGTATGATACTAATGAATAAACTTGCATAAAACATTCTGGAAAGTTGCAACAAGTGTTCATAACATGTTCGCATTATTGCATTTCAAAGTCAGTAAAGCGTCTGGGTAATTTCACACTCCTTCCACGAGAAGTACGTTTCACTGAAGATAAAGCAGATTGTACTGAGGGGGTTGAATGTTCCATAGGTGGTGATTGATTTTCACTGTCCGAGGGGGGTGAATGTTCAAAATCAGGTGACTGATTTTCACTGTCATCAACTTGGGGTCCTGTAATGACAGGTGGATTTTCTGCTGTCCTGAGTAGATCTCTCCTGTTTCGACGATATTTACTACCATCTGGAGTGGTAACAATGTAGGATCTGGGAGAAGAGTGTTTATCTGTGATAACAGCTGGTAGCCATTCCTTGTCATTCCTTATTCGGGCAGAATCACCTATTTGAAGTTTACTCAGTGGTTTAGTTGACTTGTCAAAGTAGCGTTTTTGTACCGCTTGTCTCTTATTCAGTTGAGCTTTGGCATCCTTGACCAAATTGGGTTTTAGAGTCTTTCGAACCACAGGTAGTTTTGCACGTAGACTCCGGCTCATTAACAACTGGGCTGGGGAGTAAGTCATACCAGTGATAGGAGTATTTCTGTACTCTAATAGAGAGAGATAAACATCGGTATTCTCGGCATCTGCTTTCTTCAGCATTCTCTTTATTGTTTGTATGGTCCTTTCACTTTGGCCATTAGATTGTGGGTAAGTAGGACTTGATGTAGAAATAGTAAAGTTCCAGTTTCTGGCAAACTCGTGCATTTTCCTGCTATTGAAAGGCATGTTGTCGGCGATGATTGTTTCAGGAATGCCATGCCGAGCAAACAATGATTTCAGTATAGTTATAACAGTTGAGGAAGTTTTGTCTTTCATTAGGCAAAGTTCTGGATACTTACTGAAGTAGTCGATTACAACAAGGTAGTCCTTACTTCTGAAAGTCATAATATCCATCCCCACCTTTTGCCAGGGTAATTCTGGGATGGAGTGAGGTAATAAAGGCTCTTTAGAATTTCTTTTCCTGAATCGGGCACAGACAGAACATTTTGATACGATATCCTCAATGTCCTTGTTAATTCCGGGCCAATATAGCACTGACCTAGCCCTGGATTTGCATTTTTCTATCCCCATATGTGTTTCATGCACTAAGGCTAACATTTCTGGCCTTAGCTTAGTGGGAATAATGATTTGAGTTCCTTTTAATAACAGCCCTTCTGCAAAATGAATTTCTTCTCTGAAAGACCAGTATTTGGTGACTAGGGGTGAACAACTGTATTTGTGAGGAGGCCATCCATCCAGGGTTACACTTTTTAACTGTTGTAGTTCAGTGTCCTGTTGTGTGGCTTTGCAGATTTCCTGCACTTTAATGTGAGATACTGGTAAGTTTTTTACAAGGCTGTGTACTGTGACTTCTATTTCATCTTGCATGCTGTTAATTTCAGTTTCAGGTAAGTATGCTCTAGAAAGGGTGTCGGCAACTAGCATGTTTTTACCTGGGGTGTAAATTACATTCACAGAGTATCTTTGCAGTCTTAGTAGCATTCTCTGTAGCCTTGGCGTTGTTCTGCTTAGAGGTTTTTTCATTATTGCCTCAAGGGGTTTGTGGTCGGATTGTACTTCCACTGTGGTACCGTAAATATACTGGTGAAACTTCTCACATGCATACACAATGGCTGCTAACTCCTTCTCTATTTGGGCATAGTTTTGTTCAGCTGGTGTGAGCGATCGTGACGCATAGGCTAAGGGGTGGCCATCTTGAATTAAGCACGATCCTATGCCATTTTGTGAAGCATCAGTCTGTATTCTCAGAGGCAGTTTGGGGTTGAAAAATTTTAGCACTGGATTACTTGTAAGGGCTAGTTTTATTTTCTCCAGGGCTTGTTTGTGTTCACCGTGCCAGTTCCATGCTGTCTCTTTTTTCAATAGGTACCTAAGAGGGGCAGTTATTTCCGAGGCATTCGGGATAAATTTGGATACATAGTTTACCATTCCCAATAGGCGTTGTATATCTGATTTGCAAGTTGGTTGTGGCATTTCTGTAATGGCTCTGATTTTTTCTTGATCAGGTTTATGTCCATCCTTTGACAAAATGAAACCTAGAAATTTGACTTCCGGCACACAGAATTTAAATTTGTCCACATTGAACTTTACATTTTGCTCTCTAGCTCTTTGCAGTAATTTCTTGAGAGCGTCATCATGTTCTTTTTGATTTTTACCTGCCACAATGATGTCATCAAAAAACACTTCTACACCTTCAATGTCACCAAATGTGGCTAAGTTCCGTTTTTGGCAGACTTCGGCAGCGGAGTTGATACCAAAAGGCATTCTTTTGAAGGCATATCTACCAAAGGGTGTGTTGAATGTGGTAAGTAATGAGCTTTCTTCGTCTAGAGGGACTTGCCAATAAGAGTCCTTTTCATCGAGAATGGAAAAAACTGTTTTCCCATTCAATCTACTAGTTATGTCATCTACTGTTGGAATTTGAAAGTGCTCCCTTTGGATTGCTTTATTGAGGTCCTTTGGATCGAGGCAAATTCTCAAGGAACCATTCGGTTTTTCAACAATCACTATACTGTTTACCCAGGAAGTTGGCCTTTCAACTTTCTGAATCACATCTTGTTTCTCCATGTTATTTAAGGTTTTTCTAAGTTCATTTTGGAGAGAGAACGGGACTTTTCTTGGTGGATGGATGACAGGTGTCACAGATGTATCGAGTTGAATATGGTAAGGCTTATCAAAACAACCTAAACCTTTAAACACATCTGAATACTCGTTAATGCATTGCTCTTTGGTGAGGGGTTTAGAAGGGTCACTGTTTATAGTGTTTACTTGTTGAACTAAGTTCAATTTCTTGCAAGCCTTAAGACCTAGTATAGGTGGAGACTCAACGTCTACAACGATGAAATCTAGTTCATATGTTATGTCTTTATGGTTACATTTTAGTTTTGTTTTTCCTTCTGGTTGTATTTTATAGTTACCATATGTTGACAAAACACTGGATGTTTGAGAGAGTTTTGGTCTGTCTGACAGTTTTGTGTACAGGTTTAGTGGTAGTATATTGGTTTCAGCGCCTGTGTCCAGTTTGTACAAGATATCTTTCCCCTGTGTGTTTAATTTAACTGTCCATGATTTAGTCTCTTCACCTGTTTGGACAGTACCGACAAATAAAACAGATTCTGGCTCACTATCAGAATCACTGTGCTCTTTCACTGTGTGAACTTTACGCTTTGTTTTGGATTTGTTTTTAGTAAAGCACAGTGCGGCATAGTGATTTTTCCCCTTACAATTTGGACAGGTACGCCCGTAAGCTGGGCAGCTTCGAGGCCCGTGATTTGTTCCACATCTTGAACAATCAAATGTTTTTAATGAGTTTTGTTTGGGTTTTGGCTTTGGTCTGTCTCTGTGTTTTACTGCATGTATCTGAGCAGTAGCCTGCGTGACCCCTAGTGACCTCATTTGGGCTTTAGTGGTTTCTGCAGCTCTACAGATGTCTATGGCTTTCTGAAGCGTCAAATCCGAGGAATCTCTTAATAGTCGTTCTTTAACCCTTTCATCTGAGTTTCCAAACACTAATCTATCCCGAACCATTTTTTCAGTTTGGTCACCATATTCACATGATTTGACTTTTGTTCGGAGCTCAGTTACAAATTGGTCTACAGTTTTTTCATTTTGTTGACACATCCAAAATACATTTCTATCGAACATAGTACTTTTCCTTGGGTTACAGTATTGTTCAAACTTTGTTATAATTTGTTCCATGTCATTAGAATTCTCACCTTCAGCGAATGAAAATGTGTTATACACTTCCAAACCTTCTTCCCCGACGGAATGCAACAACATGGCGGTTTGGCGATCGGCTGGCTCTTTCGTGGCTCCCGACGCCGAGAGGAACAATCTGAAGCGTTGTATCCATCTCCGCCAATTCTCACTCAAGTTTCCTTCAAGGGATAAGGCTTCTGGAGGCTTGAATGTGTCCATCTTTTAGTCAGTTTGCTATTATTTCCAATTTACTCTGACACCATGTGATGTACTGACAACAGCAACGAAGGTGGGCAGTAGACTATTATATTTTTAGTACAGAAGTCAAGTGTACAGAGGGTCGCGAGTGGGGGTATTCGTATGTCAGGTTATTACAATGTCAATGTATTACACCCTGAGCTCAGAGCTGGTGTCTCCGGGCTAATTTACATGTAATTGTGTGGGTCCTCAGCTCAGAGCTGGTGTCTCCGGGCTATTTTACACCTATTTGTGTGGGTCCTCAGCTCAGAGCTGGTGTCTCCGGGCTAATTTACACCTATTTGCGTCGATCCTCAGCTCAGAGCTGGTGTCTCCGGGCTAATTTACATGTATTTGTGTGGGTCCTCAGTTCAGAGCTGGTGTCTCCGGGCTATTTTACACCTATTTGTGTGGGTCCTCAGCTCAGAGCTGGTGTCTCCGGGCTAATTTACATGTATTTGCGTCGGCCCTCAGTTCAGAGCTGGTGTCTCCGGGCTAATTTACATGTATTTGCGTCGGCCCTCAGCTCAGAGCTGGTGTCTCCGGGCTAATTTACATGCATTGGCGTCGGCCCTCAGCTCAGAGCTGCTGTCTCCGGGCTAATTTACATGTATTTGTGTGGGTCATCAGCTCAGGGCTGGTGTCTCCGGGCTAATTTACACCTATTTGTTTGGGTCCTCAGCTCAGAGCTGGTGTCTCTGGGCTAATTTACACCTATTTGCGTCGACCCTCAGCTCAGAGCTGTTGTCTCCGGGCTATTTTACACCTATTTGTGTGGGTCCTCAGCTCAGAGCTGGTGTCTCCGGGCTAATTTACATGTAATTGTGTGGGTCCTCAGCTCAGAGCTGGTGTCTCCGGGCTATTTTACACCTATTTGTGTGGGTCCTCAGCTCAGAGCTGGTGTCTCCGGGCTAATTTACACCTATTTGCGTCAACCCTCAGCTCAGAGCTGGTGTCTCCGGGCTAATTTACATGTATTTGTGTGGGTCCTTAGTTCAGAGCTGGTGTCTCCGGGCTATTTTACACCTATTTGTGTGGGTCCTCAGCTCAGAGCTGGTGTCTCCGGGCTAATTTACATGTATTTGCGTCGGCCCTCAGCTCAGAGCTGGTGTCTCCGGGCTAATTTACATGCATGGGCGTCGGCCCTCAGCTCAGAGCTGCTGTCTCCGGGCTAATTTACATGTATTTGTGTGGGTCCTCAGCTCAGAGCTGGTGTCTCCGAGCTAATTTACATGTATTTGCGTCGGCCCTCAGCTCAGAGCTGGTGTCTCCGGGCTAATTTACACCTATTTGTTTGGGTCCTCAGCTCAGAGCTGGTGTCTCCGGGCTAATTTACACCTATTTGCGTCAACCCTCAGCTCAGAGCTGTTGTCTCCGTGCTAATTTACACCTATTTGCATGGGTCCTCAGCTCAGAGCTGGTGTCTCCGGGCTAATTTACATGTAATTGCGTCGGTCCTCAGCTCAGAGCTGCTGTCTCCGTGCTAATTTACACCTATTTGCATGGGTCCTCAGCTCAGAGCTGGTGTCTCCGCGCTATTTTACACCTATTTGTGTGGGTCCTCAGCTCAGAGCTTGTGTCTCCGGGCTAATTTACAAGTATTTGCGTCGGCACTCAGCTCAGACCTGGTGTCTCCGGGCTAATTTACATGCATTGGCATCGGCCCTCAGCTCAGAGCCTGAGCCTAATAGGTGTAAATTAGCCCGGAGACACCAGGTCTGAGCTGAGGACCCACACAATTACATGTAAATTAGCCCGGAGACACCAGCTCTGAGCTGAGGACCCACACAAATAGGTATAAAATAGCCCGGAGACACCAGCTCTGAACTGAGGACCCACACAAATACATGTAAATTAGCCCGGAGACACCAGCTCTGAGCTGAGGGTCGACGCAAATAGGTGTAAATTAGCCCGGAGACACCAGCTCTGAGCTGAGGACCCACACAAATAGGTGTAAAATAGCCCGGAGACAACAGCTCTGAGCTGAGGATCCACAAAAATAAGAGTAAATTAGCCCGGAGACACCAGCTCTGGGCTGAGGACCCATACAAATAAGAGTAGATTAGCCCGGAGACAACAGCTCTGAGCTGAGGACCCACTCAGATAGGTGTAAATTAGCCCGGAGACATCAGCTCTGCGCTGAGGACCCACACAAATAGGTGTAAATTAGCCCGGAGACACCAGCTCTGAGCTGAGGACCCACACAAATAAGAGTAAATTAGCCCGGAGACACCAGCTCTGAGCTGAGGACCCACGCAAATAAGAGTTAATTAGCCCGGAGACACCAGCTCTGAGCTGAGGACCCACACAAATAAGAGTAGATTAGCCCGGAGACAACAGCTCTGAGCTGAGGACCCACACAAATAAGAGTAGATTAGCCCGGAGACAACAGCTCTGAGCTGAGGACCCACTCAGATAGGTGTAAATTAGCCCGGAGACCTCAGCTCTGCGCTGAGGACCCACTCAGATAGGTGTAAATTAGCCCGGAGACATCAGCTCTGAGCTGAGGACCCACACAAATAGGTGTAAATTAGCCCGGAGACACCAGCTCTGCGCTGAGGACCCACACAAATAGGTGTAAATTAGCCCGGAGACACCAGCTCTGAGCTGAGGACCCACACAAATAGGTGTAAAATAGCCCGGAGACAACAGCTCTGAGCTGAGGACCCACACAAATAAGAGTAAATTAGCCCGGAGACACCAGCTCTGAGCTGAGGACCCACACAAATAAGAGTAGATTAGCCCGGAGACAACAGCTCTGAGCTGAGGACCCACTCAGATAGGTGTAAATTAGCCCGGAAACAGCAGCTCTGAGCTGAGGGCCCACAAAAATAAGAGTAGATTAGCCCGGAGACAACAGCTCTGAGCTGAGGACCCATGCAAATTTTTTTTTTCATTAATGTTTATTAATCAACTGAATAGCAATGCAATTTGTACAGACACTCTTAATAAGGTTTACATCACAATTTGGGTGGGGTTTGAGATATTTGCAATAGACCTTTATATACATGTAGACTTAAATAAACCAAAGGAAGTATAAATACGTGCAATTCATACTTAACATTTAACTCAAGAGTTAATCACATTTGACAACAGATTCAGAATGCAATAGACAATCAAACAGCTTTATGTGATTTGATCATTATAATACTATAGTTTAATTTTAAGCTTGTCGTTATCAACGGCTAGAAGTGTGTTTATTAGCCCGGAGACACCAACCCTGAGCTGAGGACCCACACAAATAGGATACATTAGGAAATTAGTATCTCCAAAAACAAATAAACCAGTAGATTTAGTTTCAGTGAAAAAAGTTTAACGATGTGGTGCGAGAAAAGAAAAACTTAATTATTATTAAACGTTATATTATGCTCGGTTTCGTTTTTCGTGGTGTCTCTGTCTGATCGGAGAGCTCACGGCCCTCACCACAGAGGTCTGCAGCGGAATATTGTTAGGACAGTCCTTTCCGGTAACTTGATGAGTTATACATTTATATGCAGCCGTTAGATGGTCCTCAGCGCAGAGCTGAGACTGTCTCCGTCTCAGCACAGAGCTGAGAGTCCCTAGCGCAGAGCACTCCAGCCAAAGGCCTATCGATGGATTGATGAAAACATCGTCTGCTCATACAATTTAAATCGCGGACTATATTTCAAAATCTGCACTACGAAAATTAAAGAAACTACGAATTGTAAGTATGTGTGAAATTTTATTTCATTTCTTAAAGGACTTTTCTGTCTACAATCAATAATGTGCCTAACCCTCGATAACTGGTACCCCTCGATAACTGGTAGGCCTACCCCTAGGCTAAATATGGACAAGGAAGGAAACACTTATTCTGAGTGCCTCCAACAAAACCCGTCAGAATTTCTTGAAAATATCTCCTTTGTACATTAAACTTCACACGAGTCTCAGAGAGATCCTTGTCGCGCAATATCGAGGCCTAAGAGCAAACCAAACACCGTTTGCCGAATGATTTATCAAGTTTTCCAGAGAAATTCAAGTTGACAGAATATTCCAACCGAAGTCTCAGACACTTGGCGCTTTGGTAGCCTCGCTTTCACTTCTGGGCTTTACGGAATCTGTAAAACGGTTTGGAATTGGCGCGCACAACCGTAAGATCACGGGTTTTGCTGGAGGGAGTCAGAATAAGTGTTTCCTGTCTTGTCCATATTTATAGTATAACAAAGGGTGGATAAGGAAGAGCACTCCGTGTGCCTGTGGTTATAAACTTATATTATAACACAATGAAACATATAAACGTTCCATACCCTGTGGCGGGTGACACTGAGGCGTATTCCACGTACAAATTTCACAATATGTAGTTGATCAACACAATCCAGACCTGTGTATATAAATAGTCGAAAATATCACACTTACGCACATTCACACTCTCATGCACTCACCTAATATACACATGTAGTATTCATGGTATTGTTAATTGAATGATACCGGTAAACAACTAAACAGAAGTCACTTATAACAACAGGATGCTCCAAGCTTGTAAAGTTCAATAGGGGTTCAAATATAGATGATCTCTAGAAATTGAAATCAGTGCATGGAATCAAAGACATGTAGAATAAAAGTCATGATATCTTTACCTTATTCTGTCCAATGTCCAGTTTAAAAAGTCAGTTGAAAAGGTGCACAGGCATCAAGAAAATTTTTAAGAGGGAAGCTTGGCATAAAATAATTCAAAAATGTTAGTTTGGTGCAACCCTAATCCTCAACCAATCTGAAGCCGACAAGTTGTGGTCAAACTGACCAGGGGTTAGTCCAAACCATACAATAGGTACCTCAGCATACAAACCTCTGTAGGCCTACTAAAATAATACTGAAGACAACATGTAGGCCTAACATATAAAGCTCTGGTCAATCTGACCTCAAATCCCCAGCATATACATGTAACATTCACATGTACCTGTCAATAATATAAAAACACATTTACCTATAAAAGAATATACATTTACAATAAATTCTACCTGTCACACAAGTAAAAAATGATTTTCCGGTTATGGAGTTGCCTAAGGTATTATACAGAATATTTGAAAGGAAACTAGGTGTTTTACTGTAAGTTCCAGGTGACGGACCTATTTTATATTCGCACCCAAGCACCCATCTTTCGTTTCAAACCTTTTTTTTTCATTGTTTCATGTATTTTTTTCATCGGACTCTACATCCCTACCTGTTATAGTGACCGGTCTGCCTCTGGGCAAGTGGAAGGGGATGGGGACCGTGTGGGAGGGGCTTTATGTTTGTGATAAGTGAAAAATAAGAAAAGTGATATTTTACTGCCCGTAACTTTTTGGCAACAAGGTTTTTTTCAATGCTTTGTGTTACTGTATAAACATGTACCATATGGACAATGTAGCAAGTTAAGTACTACATAATGCACTACAAATTAGTCCACTGGTATCGCCCATAACCCTTGATCTCGTGGGATTGCAAGGCTGCTTGTAAAACCGTGATCACCCAATGTCTAAATATATGCACTATATTAAAATGGCATGAGCTGCCAAAATGTTGATATTTTGACGTTGAAACAGAATGTTGAACTTATCGACTATTTTTCTCAAGACGTGTAATTCAGAAGCTTTTTATTGCTTCTAGTCTCGAGAATGTACGATAAAGTATTGTTTTGAACTAACTTTGGCTTAGAATGAATGAATGGTCGTTCCGGTTATTTAAATTTTGTTTACTTTTCGAACACTAAATATTCTGGTTCGTATGGGCCACATACAAAATGGATTTTCCTCATTCCAACGCTAATCATTTAGTTTTTCGATGGCCTTCAAAGCATCTTACTGTCGTGACGATCAGAAATCAAATTATGAAAAAAGTGTGAATTTTGGCAGCTCCTGTCACTTTAAATATTTTATTTGTTTAGAAAATTTTTACTTATTTCATGATTTTTTTGTGGTTGACGCTTGTCGGTCAGGAAGAGCCACACATTAAACCACCATTAAAAGGGTGAGATAACTATTCTCTATCAACATACAGCCCTCTCAATTCGCCTCGGCAATCGGCAATTGCCGAGGTGATTGCCGTAGCACAGCCGGTTCGCCACGGCAAAAAAAAATGCCGTGGCAGGTCTTCAGAAGCGGTTAAATTCGTAGACTGATTATAGTGATTGGCTAATGTTTATTAAAAATGTACATTCGTCACTGCATTCTCCTTTGTCAATTTAATAAAAATAAAAGGTCTAAATACTCTTTCTACGATCCATTTTGACCCACAATATCGATTAAAACAGTTTTGTCAAACGAAATATGGCGACCGTTATTTTTTGGAGAATGTCACCGTTTCGTATCTCAAACTGAAACTTAACAGTGGCGCGCATGTGTGCGCATGGGTATTGTGTCAAATTTGATACGAAACGACAGTACGTCATACAGAGGGATCGATCGCCATTTTGTTTTCCTCATGTGTTTACGGGTATCGTGAATGGACCGTAGAAAGAGTATTTATACTTTTATTTAGATTTTTACCATTGGAAATTCAAGCGGGACACTCAAAGTGTCAATAAAGTATGTTATTTAATCATAGAAAGGCCTAATAAAGGTCACAAGACAAACAGTTTCTGTTTTTTTTATCATCAGTTGAATTTGCCGAGGCAAACAACTTTCTGCCGAGGCAAAATTATTCTGCCACGGCAATTTTTTTTGCCGACGTAAATTTCTGAATTGAGAGGGCTGAACATACTTTTCAAAACCCCGCAGTCATGTGATGCGAGAGTTACGTTGTCACAATTAATGTCACACAATTAATGTTAATGTCACAATTAAGCCGTATTGCCGAGGCTGAAGGCTGAGGGGCCAATATGGCTGTCCGAGCAATTTTTAATTTATCTGATCACATAGACGGAATATTTGTTTTTTTTTAAGTGTACATCGGCTATGTTCTGTTTTTTTCTGTTGGTGATTTCAAGAAAAATGGCATTGGGATAAAATCATTTTGAAGTGATAGCAATGATAGTTACGGCTTTTAAATGGATTATTTGGAAGGACTTCGGCTTTCAGATTTAAACCAAGTCTCAAATATCTATCAATCCTTCCTGCCTTTTAGATTTTACCTTCAACCCACATTTAAAGCATTCCTCTTTTCATTTTACTCATTAATTTGTTTGAATTTCATTGTATATCTACCAAATCCAACTTCATAAGAAGAAAACTTTAAAATTGGCCGGACAGATTTCAAACTCTCCTCGTACAATGACAACCTGTCACATGGTTCGCCAATTGTGATGACGCAGCTATCTACATGTATGCATATCAAGACTAGCCTTGTGTCAATCTAAAATTAGAAGTTACCCTAGGGGCATCTAAGTATGGAAGTTTTCACCATAACCTCTGGGACAAGTGATTTTGACCAACACCATCTACTTCAAATGCTTAAAAAAATGTTTTGAACTTATCAGAGATAAAAGTTTATTTATCTATTTGTATCAACACAATAGCCATATTAACCCATAAAAAAAGAAACCAGAAAGGGAGTTATAGGTGGGTTATTTCTCTGATTAAATCATGGGGACATGAAATTGCAACCTTACTGTAAAATGACCCACGTATACGCAAAAAGTGCCAGGTAAAATTCCATGGTATTGTTCAAAACATGATCAATTCTCCAACCCCATTCCAATGGATATTTCTGATAAAAATGTCAACCATTGGCCTTGGCCGTTAAATCTGGCCTTTATGACTAAGGTAACTTCTAATTTTAGATTTTAGCTGGACAATTTGCAATCGTATTCTCGCGAGATCTTCTTCAGACGTGGCTAAGATAGACTGGCCTTTAGGACTAGGGTCATTTCTAATTTTAGCTTGAACAATTTGATGACAACGTAACTCTCGCATCACATGATTGCGATGTTTTGAAAAGTCTGTTGACTGAGAATAGTTACCCTACCCTTTGTGTGGCTCTTCCTGACCGGCAAGTATTAGCAAGAGTACACAGGAAAGAGACACATGAGTGAGGCTATAGCAATGAAATGGTCGCCATTTTAGATCTTGTATTGGCCCAGTCCGTATTGACCTTCTTTGTTCATATTAGCCTAGTTTGTTGTCTTTTAAAAACAAGACAGAAAACAAATTAACAACTTCTTTTAGAGTTCTAGAGACCATAGACTGATCCAGAGATATGTTGATACCTGTAGACAGGTATGGGCGCCCAAACAATCAAGCAAAAAATCCGCCCATATTCTTAAAACCAACAGATTTTAATGTCAAAATAGCATTAAATGTTGAATTTTGGGCCTGAGATGTTGTTTTGTCTTATTGTGGGAACATTTTGAACCGAAATGGTATGCCCAAATTTTCCCTGGATCAGTCCCTGGAGACCTATATTGCAATAGCCGTACTTCGGCTTTATGTTGGTAATTTTGTAAGATGATTTTGTGATTTAATTTTATATATATATAATAAGCTAGCCTTATTATTTTCTTTTCAGATGAGTGATTCTGTCAATGAATATGAGTGGAAATGTGCTACAGCTAGTCCAAATGGATTGCGTAGAGTGTCTATGTGAGGAGCCTGTTAAGAAAACACATTTAGTCCTGTCCGATCACACGTGTACGATGACCCCTAAAGTTCAGAGGCCAAAAGTTCATGCCATTGTAGATATTGAAGAGGATACTAGAAAAAATAAACCTCAAAGAAAATCAAATGGTTTTGTCAAATCCCACCCGACCACAATAAAGGGAGGTTATCCAGTACGTACTAGTAAAACAAATTTCCAGATGCTGTAAAGGGAGCTCTAAGGGGAATCATACATACTTAAATAAAATAGTATTTATTGTTTTCCTCATCTAAGCCCTACATATGGATAAGTTCTATGGAGGACCAATACATTTTTTAGCCTCCAGGCTTCAACACACATTTATAACGAAAATGTTTATTTTTATGTATCAGTTAGCATCACTTTGTTCACACGCCCTAAAGTTTGAATCGGAAGGTCGAGGCTACAGAGCATGGTGTCATTCTTACCTGTGGCTCAGCCACATCCTATTGCTGCCCAGTTTTACTACATTGTTTTTCCTCAGTCATGAATCTGAATCATAGCTTTTGCAGGTGTCGCGTAAAAAATAACCTTGGATATGTTTGTGTATCATCTGTTGAATTAATGACACCTTAAACAGGAACAGAGAATTCCTAATACATTAGAATTAGCCTGGATTTTCCTGATTCTGTTTTAACTAATATCACATTTTTGTTGTTGATTTTATTTAGCTGAAGTTGCTGATTCCTGAACTGGTTGCTATGGAAACTGGTTGCCCCTGGATTTATCCAATGACATATGGAGGAGGGTTGGTTGCTGGCGACCATATTGAATTACATCTAACTGTTCAATCAAATTGTTGTGCCCTTTTGACGTCCCAGGAATCTCTTAAAGTATGAATATTTAAAATGTTATTTTATAACCTAATTTTTTAAGTGGCAAGAGCTACCAAGTATAGGGAGACAGAACAAGCCAGCTGTACAGCTCCATATTTTTATCAAGAGTACAAATCATGAGATTTCCGCTAATATCAATCAATCTTGGTAATATTTGTTTAGGTAGGTTTTTTAAGCAACAAAATCCCCTAAATATGCCTAGCTATTTAATTGTATTCGGTATTCTTCGGTTCATAAGTTTAACACACTTTTAGGGTATTCCAAAATCTGAAGTTCCTGGGACAATCAGAATTTTGGCAGCGCATAAGAAAGTGGATTTAAAAATAATATTAAGACAAAAATTTAGTAAGAATTAATTAAGAAGAAGCATTTAACAAGTAATACTTGTAGGCATATTGATTACTTTAAAGGGGCATGAGCTGCCAAAATGTTGATATTTTGACGTAAACACAGAATGTTGCAATTATCGGCTATTTTTCTCAAGACGTATAATTCAGAAGCTTTTTAGTACTTCTAGTCTCAAAAATGTACGATAAAGTATTGTTTTGAACTAACTTTGACTTAGAATGAATGAATGGTCGTCCCGGTTATTTAAATTTTGCTACTTTTCGAACACGTTTTCGGTTCGTACAGCGCACATACTGTATGGATTTTCCTCATTCCAACGCCAATCATTTAGTTTTTCGATGGCCTTCAAAGCCTCTTACTGTCGTGACGATTAGAAATTATGAAAAAAGTGTGAATTTCGGCAGCTCATGCCCCTTTAAGTATTTTCTCTTGTATTTCTTTTAAGGTATACCACAGCCCAGATGACTTGGAATCTAAACAGATATTTACATACACCATACAAAAAGGGAGTTTACTGTGTGTGTTACAAGACCCTGTAGTCTGTTACAGAGATGCTAATTATAGGCAGGTCCAGGTAAGCTACAGTTGAGGAGAATTTAATATTTTATCGGACTGTCCATGCATTAGCTCAGAGAGCTTTAGCCCAGAGATGTCAGAGGGCTAAAAAAAAACTGTTTAGCAGAGTAGGCACTTATTAAGCTATTAATGTTATGAACAAATTTAGTGCTTCCTGGGTAAAACTAATCCTCGGACTTCAGCTGGAGGCATTGTGGCAATGTTTTAGCCATGTTTGGTGACCTAACAAAAAGGAACATTATGTACATACATTAGCTTTCCAGACACTCCATATCTATGAAGCCTTAAGCCAAAATTGAGATAGGGATAGGTAGGTTGGGGATTTTTGTTATGGTCGTATGATCCTAGTTGTTGAGTGTGACGTTTAACCCCAATAGATCAAACAACTTAGTAAAACTGCTGACAATGTTTTAAAACCAATGTCAAGGTGTAAATGTCCAAATGGGGTCTACCCTATGTGTCCTGGGTTCTATGTATCCAGGGTTCTATGTGCCTCAGTCTACCCTATGTGTCCAGGGTTCTATGTATCCAGGGTTCTATGTGCCTCAGTCTACCCTAAGTGTCCAGGGTTCTATACATCCAGGGCTCTATGTGCCCGGTCTACCCTATGTGTCCTGGGTTCTATGTGCCCGGTCTACCCTATGTGTCCTGGGTTCTATGCATCCAGGGTTCTATCATCTTCGCAAGCCAAGTTAAAATCTTCATGTCCCCATTCCGTGTTTCACCTTGGCGGACTACTCCACCCCAACCCGTAAATCGAACAGCGCCCACTGGTGAGAATGTAAGAGTTGTCTTTCCTAGACTTACAGGGTCTTGGCCAATCAGCACTCGTTAAACAAAAGTTCAAGGTATACACAGCCGCCATTATGTTATTTTCAGTGTAAGCGCCCGAGGATTTGATTAGCTGCGAGAAGTTTTACTCGCATCCAATCAAAACGAGCTGTTCGATTTACGGGTTCAAGTGGAGTTGTCCGCCAAGGTAAAACACGGAATGGGGACATGCAGATTTTATCTTGGCTAGAGAAGATGGGGTTCTATGTGCCCCGGTCTACCCTACAGTTTGTGTATCTGGTTCTATGCATATAGGGTTCTATGTGCCCCGGTCTACCCTATGTGTCCATTGTTCTATGCATCCAGGGCTCTATGTGCCCCGGTCTACCCTATGTGTATCTGGTTCTATGTGTCCAGGCCATAATCTAGCCCTTCCCCGTGCTGTTCTTATGGTCAGAGTTTGTGATATCTTAGAGGTTTCCAGAGAAAAAATACCCAGTTGATGATATGATATGTTTAGTAACCCAACTCGTTACATCACTAAAAATTGTTACATTAACTATCAACGCTATTCATAGTCATGATACAGCGTGTCGGCATCTATACATAGGTCGTGACACATGTAAAGCGCAACTATTAGATGATTATAAATTTATATATGATAGGGTGCCCCTAGCAACAGGCACCACCCTCTACCCATTAGAGGCTAAATCAGGGCCTGTGTTCATAAATATAATGTACTTGGAATGAATGTGTACATGTATTGGGGTTTAGTGAAAATGTTTGACTTATGTGATTAGGACCGCGATGTTTTAAAAACTTTATGAATTACAATAATTCAGTTTTTGATGATCAACAAAGTTTTTCCTCCCTCTAAAATTTTAGTGTCTTCATGACCGCCACCAGATAAAAAGATTGATGTTTTACACTGCTTTCCAGATAATTTCAAAAAGATGGTAGCATGGGCAGGTTTAGTGGGGGAGGAAACCTGTTTTTTTTTTGTTACGAGGAAACGCCCAACCTTTATCGAGCACCTGGCAACTCTTCCACATATGCTGATCAAGAGAAAAATCCACTAAGAAATGTTTATTATGTCTGATAGGGATTTGAACGCATGCCACATCTATTAAAGTCTGATTTGGAGTAAGGGACTACCACTCTAAATAACCAGAAATAAAAATAGTACATGTCGGGTCCCATACACATTAGGTGGGGTTTATATGCATAAAGTGTACATGTATTTTTTTTTTTCATTTTGTTTACATGCCATTGGACCGGTCGGTTTTCATTACATGATTTGTGTACAAGTGAAAAAATTAGGGTCAGGAGTGCAGGATAAATCCCTGCAAAAAACAATCAAATAATGGTGAAAATCAGAATTCATAAATATGGTGCAAATCTTATAAGATTATGCCCGTTGAACAAATTTATCAAGAAATAAGTTAAATATGTGTAATTTATCACTTGTGGGTTTATAACAACTCATCCTATAAGATGTAGCCTACAGTTCATCTATTATATTCTTTAATTCATTTTCATTGTTGTGAGGTCTGGTGATTGCAATTGTTCAAATTTCATTTTTGTTTAGAGAGTAAAACTGCATCACCATGGTAACCTAGCTCTCTTGGATTGGTTCACAGCTGGTAGAATGGCTAGAGGGGAGAGTTGGGAGTTCTCACGGCAAGTAGACCCAATCAAAATATATATCATCAGGGCATATTTAACACGATTGATTGAGGTTTTATGCCACACTCAAGATTATTTCACTTATATGATGGCAGTCTGGTTTACTGGGGGAGGAAACAACGCTTTTACAGTTGGTCAAATAACAGCTGTCAAAATGCCTATTGGAAGTCTAACTCATGCCAAAACAACTCAACACGAAAAGTACACTCCTCTAGAATTTAAAGGAAAGAAAATCTAGCCAAACGTGTACATTTATTAAATGGAGCAGCCTAATAGCTTTTGATAGACGTGTGCAGTATATTCGTACGATTTTTTGCTGATTTTTGAGAGATTTTTTAATTCAATTTTACCAGTACAAACGACAATAACAGTAGATCAGCCATGTTGATTTCGACAGGCCACCTGCTGACAGAGCGAGCCAATAAAAGTGTAAGTTTCAGTCACGTGTCTCACTTCAGCCCAGGCTGGATTTGAATCCACTTCATGTAAAGGGCTAAACTGATTGCTATTCTCCATTTAAAATACATTAGCGCTAAATCCAAATTGGCCATATTCCATAATTGAGGTGTTTTTGAAATTAGGTCTAGTGTTCATGACCCATTTTACACTACATAGTATACGACTGAATTGGGTTTTATACGCCAAGTAATGAAATATTGAATATTATGAGCATATAAAAAATCAGATATACAGATCGTCGTAGTAAAGCACCGGACAGCCCTTATACGTCAGGCGCGTATTTTGTAGACTTGAGAATGGGGTCACTTATCCGATTTATAGCTATACTTTGAGATGCCGTTTAACTATTGTTGCAAATATCCCTTTATAATTGGTATGGAACTTAAGTGCATTACCCGATATGTATGGTCAGTTTCGACCACTCTGTGTGTTTTCTTTTCTTTTAAATGTACATTTCAGCTACTTTTCTGAAGCAGGCAATTCAGACTGTACATGTATGTGTCATTAAATATAAAAATTAAATGAGTCATAGACCATAAACACTGTTATGCAAGTAAATTCAACATTTCCCACTGAATTGTTTTGAAAATATTCATTTTCCACATTCCCTACATAATTGTGTGTCATTATCCACATTTCCTATACAATTGTGTTCAAATTAGTCATTTTCCACATTCCGTACATAATTGTGTTCAAATTAGTCATTTTCCACATTCCGTACATAATTGTGTTCAAATTAGTCATTTTCCACATTCCCTACATAATTGTGTTCAAATTAGTCATTTTCCACATTCCCTACATAATTGTGTTCAAATTAGTCATTTTCCACGTTCCCTACATAATTGTGTTCAAATTAGTCATTTTTCACATTCCCTACATAATTGTGTTCAAATTAGTCATTTTTCACATTCCCTACATAATTGTGTTCACTTTACCCATGGGACAAGTGCAACCAAATCCGTCCAAAATTGTTATGTATGTAGACTGTGGCGGAAATTTCACCCATCAAAATTGCTATTACTGTACGTAAGCATTCGGGTACGGTAGTGTTCAAAACAAAGATTGACGACTTTTCGGTTTATACCAATGAACTATATACATGGAATGTATGTGAGTTCAAAATAGTCATTTGCCAAATTCCCAACAGAATTGTGTGTTCAAAATAAACTACTTTTGTAACTTATGTTATTAAAATTGCTGGATTATTGAGTGGCAAAATAAGATGAATTTTCACCACATGTGGTGTCCAAAAAAGCGGATACTTCTCTGGATGAAGCTTAGTATGTTTGTAATAAATAACTATTGCATATCTGCCTGTGTACCAATGAATCTATCTTTTTTCAGGTTTCTTAACACATTAGAAATACTTATAGATGATCAAATTGTTCTTAGAGAAAACATAGATCTAAACCATTCCAGTAGTATAGGTCTCCTAAATGCTTTCAAAAATTGTAAGGTAAGTCCAGCTTTTTTATGTTAACATATCTGATTTCTACTGGTTTTGAAGGGGGCTCAGTGGTTCAGTTGGTTAGAGTGATTGGTCCTCAGTCTGACACAGGCCTTCCATCGATGGGGCTCGGGTTCAAATCACAATCAGACCAAATAAAACCGAACAATTTCTGAGTGGATTTTTTCACTCTATCAACTTATTTGGAATCGTTGCCAGGTACTTGCCAAAGTTCAGGGTTTCCTCCCCCAGTGAACCTGGCAACGCCGTCATAGAAGTGAAATAATCTTGAGTGGGGCATAAAAACTCAATCAATCAATCATTTGACACACAATATTAAAGTTAATGATAAAAAATTAAGACATCACCACGTCGTTAGTTGTTTCAAGTGTAACTTGACGAAGACATCGGCACAGGTGTCGAAAGCTTGCGTTGTTCAAAAACAACTGACGACGTGGTGATGTCTTAATTTTTTATCATTAATATGGAACCCATGTTTAAAGAGAGTTTCAAACATTTCTTACATTTAATATCAAAGTTATCATAGAGTGGTATGGGTATTTACTTGTATATAAGGAATTGTTATGTTGATTAAAAAAGTCCCTCTCACAACAGCTTTTAAGGTGTGTTGCAATAGTTATCAGGCCTCCATATTACACGCAGTAATTCCCTTCATTTTCAGGTCATGGGAACTCTTGTGATATTAGGAGAAAAACTTTCCAATTTGTGTTGTAAGTTGTTGAAGCTATACGGACAACCAAAGGAATTTGGTATGAAAAATAAATATATTTATGGCATTATAGGAAAAAATAAATAAAAAATATAAAATGATTTATGATCAGCTTTGTATGTTGTGTTAAACTTCTTAACGACTTTTGATTGATTGATATTTTGGTGTTTTACGCCGCGCTCAAGATTATTTCACTTATATGGCGGCGTTGCCAGTTTTATTGTGGGAGGAAACCGAGCTCTGTGCCCGGAGGAAACCCACGACCTTCCGCTGGTAACTGTAAACCATCCCACATAGGGCGTAACGACTTTTGGGCGTGGAACATGTAAAACCCATACTTTATTTACAAGTGGTCTGTACATTGTATACGCCAAAAAGCGAGATCCTATTTTTTTTTTTCGGGGGGGGGGGGGGGGGGGGGGGGGTTAAAAATATTCATTGAATTAAAGCTGTTGAATTTATGTGCTCTAATACAGTAAAACCTGTCATAACCTAGGCTACAGCTTGATATACCAGGACACAACCTTAACCAACCAACGTCAGATTAGCGTTTATACCAGTTAAATAACCTTAATAAACCGACACCTGTCTTAACAGGCACTCTGCCAGAGGGGTGTCAAGAGCTGTATGATTTCTGTTTATGTATGGGTTCAACCTACGACAAGAGCTGTATGATTTCTGTTTATGTATGGGTTCAACCTACGACAAGAGCTGTATGATTTCTGTTTATGTATGGGTTCAACCTACGACAAGAGCTGTATGATTTCTGTTTATGTATGGGTTCAACCTACGACAAGAGCTGTATGATTTCTGTTTATGTATGGGTTCAACCTACGACAAGAGCTGTATGATTTCTGTTTATGTATGGGTTCAACCTACGACAAGAGCTGTATGATTTCTGTTTATGTATGGGTTCAACCTATGACAAGAGCTGTATGATTTCTGTTTATGTATGCGTTCAACCTATAACAAGAGCTGTATGATTTCTGTTTATGTATGAGTTCAACCTATGACAAGAGCTGTATGATTTCTGTTTATGTATGAGTTCAACCTATTGGAGACATTGGAGTCTTGTCTGGGTGTCGACTTTCTTTCCGCTCCATAGTATTGCTCCAATCTGAACAGTTTTCTGTTTTTTTCCAGGCCTACACATATATTAATGAGATGATAAAGCCACTTTTTGAAGTCATTGGAGGAGATCCATTCGAAACAAAATACTGACAATTTATGACATATACATGTACATGTAGTCAACGCAATGTCCACACTATTTTATCAACTTCGTACAGATAACAAAAATAAATTACTTGGTTATTGTTTTCATCCAACTTGTTTTGAATTAAAGCTGTTGAATTTATGTGCTCTAATACAGTAAAACCTGTCATAACCTAGGCTACAGCTTGATATACCAGGACACAACCTTAACCAACCAACGTCAGATTAGCGTTTATACCAGTTAAATAACCTTAATAAACCGACACCTGTCTTAACAGGCACTCTGCCAGAGGGGTGTCAAGAGCTGTATGATTTCTGTTTATGTATGGGTTCAACCTACGACAAGAGCTGTATGATTTCTGTTTATGTATGGGTTCAACCTACGACAAGAGCTGTATGATTTCTGTTTATGTATGGGTTCAACCTACGACAAGAGCTGTATGATTTCTGTTTATGTATGGGTTCAACCTACGACAAGAGCTGTATGATTTCTGTTTATGTATGGGTTCAACCTACGACAAGAGCTGTATGATTTCTGTTTATGTATGGGTTCAACCTACGACAAGAGCTGTATGATTTCTGTTTATGTATGGGTTCAACCTATGACAAGAGCTGTATGATTTCTGTTTATGTATGCGTTCAACCTATAACAAGAGCTGTATGATTTCTGTTTATGTATGAGTTCAACCTATGACAAGAGCTGTATGATTTCTGTTTATGTATGAGTTCAACCTATGACAAGAGCTGTATGATTTCTGTTTATGTATGAGTTCAACCTATGACAAGAGCTGTATGATTTCTGTTTATGTATGAGTTCAACCTATAACAAGAGCTGTATGATTTCTGTTTATGTATGAGTTCAACCTATGACAAGAGCTGTATGATTTCTGTTTATGTATGAGTTCAACCTATAACAAGAGCTGTATGATTTCTGTTTATGTAGGAGTTCAACCTATAATAAGAGCTGTGTGATTTCTGTTTACGTATAGGTTCAACCTAGAACAAGAACTGTATGATTTCTGTTTATGTATAGGTTCAACATATGTCAGAGCTGTATGATTTCTGTTTATGTATGGGTTCAACCTACGACAAGAGCTGTATGATTTCTGTTTATGTATGAGTTCAACCTATGACTAGAGCTGTATGATTTCTGTTTATGTATGAGTTCAACCTATGACAAGAGCTGTATGATTTCTGTTTATGTATGAGTTCAACCTATAACAAGAGCTGTATGATTTCTGTTTATGTAGGAGTTCAACCTATAATAAGAGCTGTGTGATTTCTGTTTACGTATAGGTTCAACCTAGAACAAGAACTGTATGATTTCTGTTTATGTATAGGTTCAACATATGTCAGAGCTGTATGATTTCTGTTTATGTATGGGTTCAACCTACGACAAGAGCTGTATGATTTCTGTTTATGTATGAGTTCAACCTATGACTAGAGCTGTATGATTTCTGTTTATGTAGGAGTTCAACCTATGACAAGAGCTGTATGATTTCTGTTTATGTATGAGTTCAACCTATAACAAGAGCTGTATGATTTCTGTTTATGTATGAGTTCAACCTATGGCAAGAGCTGTATGATTTCTGTTTATGTATGGGTTCAACCTATGACAAGAGCTGTATGATTTCTGTTTATGTATGAGTTCAACCTATGGCAAGAGCTGTATGTTTTCTGTTTATGTATGAGTTCAACCTATGACAAGAGCTGTATGATTTCTGTTTATGTATGAGTTCAACCTATGACAAGAGCTGTATGTTTTCTGTTTATGTATGAGTTCAACCTATGACAAGAGCTGTATAATTTGTTTATTTATGGGATCAACAAATAACAATAACTGTATGATTAAGGTTTACATGTATGTGTGGGTTCAACCTATGACAAGAACTGTAGCATTTCTGTTTATGTAGGAGTTCAACCTATAATAAGAGCTGTGTGATTTCTGTTTACGTATAGGTTCAACCTAGAACAAGAGCTGTGTGATTTTGTTCATGTATGGGTTCAACATATAACAAGAGCTGTGTGATTTCTGTTTATTTATGGGATCAACAAATAACAAGAACTGTATGATTTCTGTTTATGTATAGGTTCAACATATGTCAGAGCTGTATGATTTCTGTTTATGTATGGGTTCAACCTACGACAAGAGCTGTATGATTTCTGTTTATGTATGAGTTCAACCTATGACTAGAGCTGTATGATTTCTGTTTATGTAGGAGTTCAACCTATGACAAGAGCTGGTATGATTTCTGTTTATGTATGAGTTCAACCTATAACAAGAGCTGTATGATTTCTGTTTATGTATGAGTTCAACCTATGACAAGAGCTGTATGATTTCTGTTTATGTATGAGTTCAACCTATGACAAGAGCTGTATAATTTTCTGTTTATGTATGAGTTCAACCTATGACAAGAGCTGTATGATTTCTGTTTATGTATGGGTTCAACCTATGACAAGAGCTGTATGATTTCTGTGTATGTATGAGTTCAACCTATGGCAAGAGCTGTATGATTTCTGTTTATGTATGGGTTCAACCTATGACAAGAGCTGTATGATTTCTGTTTATGTATGAGTTCAACCTATGGCAAGAGCTGTATGTTTTCTGTTTATGTATGGGTTCAACCTATGACAAGAGCTGTATGATTTCTGTGTATGTATGAGTTCAACCTATGGCAAGAGCTGTATGATTTCTGTTTATGTATGGGTTCAACCTATGACAAGAGCTGTATGATTTCTGTTTATGTATGAGTTCAACCTATGGCAAGAGCTGTATGTTTTCTGTTTATGTATGAGTTCAACCTATGACAAGAGCTGTATGTTTTCTGTTTATGTATGAGTTCAACCTATGACAAGAGCTGTATAATTTGTTTATTTATGGGATCAACAAATAACAATAACTGTATGATTAAGGTTTACATGTATGTGTGGGTTCAACCTATGACAAGAACTGTAGCATTTCTGTTTATGTAGGAGTTCAACCTATAATAAGAGCTGTGTGATTTCTGTTCATGTATAGGTTCAACCTAGAACAAGAGCTGTGTGATTTTGTTCATGTATGGGTTCAACCTATAACAAGAGCTGTGTGATTTCTGTTCATGTATAGGTTCAACCTATAACAAGAGCTGTGTGATTTCTGTTTACGTATAGGTTCAACCTAGAACAAGAGCTGTGTGATTTCTGTTTATTTATGGGATCAACAAATAACAAGAACTGTATGATTTCTGTTTATGTATAGGTTCAACATATAACAAGAGCTGTATGATTTCTGCATCTAAATTATCATTGAAAGGAAAAGAAAACAGTACATGTATCAATGGAGTTTATATCAAAATTATGGCCCAGTCAACAGTGGAGGTAAAACACAATGGCGTTTCTGAAATTAAAAAAATGATCGTTTAAGAACATATTGCTAAGAATAACAATTTACCTGCTAAATAATCTACATTTATGTATACTGGTTGACCTAAAGGAGACTACATGTACTTGCATTTTTCTTCCTTTCTTTTTATTGTATTATACATTGGAGTCTTGTCTGGGTGTCGACTTTCTTTCCGCTCCATAGTATTGCTCCAATCTGAACAGTTTTCTGTTTTTTTCCAGGCCTACACATATATTAATGAGATGATAAAGCCACTTTTTGAAGTCATTGGAGGAGATCCATTCGAAACAAAATACTGACAATTTATGACATATACATGTAGTCAACGCAATGTCCACACTATTTTATCAACTTCGTACAGATAACAAAAATAAATTACTTGGTTATTGTTTTCATCCAACTTGTTGTTTCATTCTTGAAAGTCAATGCAGTTAAATTTGACCCAAATAAACAGTATGACTGGAATGATATACAGTATGCATAAAAGCATTGTGCTATAATATTTTAAGTGACATAAACTGCCAAATACAACATTGATTCATTTTCACGCTTCGCTCAAGATTTTTCGACTTTTACGGCGACTTTGCCAGGTTCAGTGGTGGAGGCCAAATATAAGAAAAATTTAGTCGAAACAGAATTAGCTAATGATTTCTATATTAATCCTAAAGCTACAGTAAGTGCTTTCTGTTGATAACAGTCTTGTAATTGTTTAGGTTGTTTTTGTAAGCAATAAAACCCCTAAAATGAACTTATACATCATGGCTATTGGAATAAGTCCGTTTTTACCACGCAACTTCAATTTGCACACCGTACATTGATAACGATAATGTTTTCAATGCTCTTTAACTGCTCAAATGTAGGCATTGATGTATGCGCACAAGCACCCTGATGATTTATGTGAACGATCTATAATTTTACAAACTTTATCTGAGAAATACAACCAGAGGATTTAGTTTGAGAGACACAAAAAGTCTGCTGATGAATTTTAGAGTGTGTAAACCAATGAACTATATGCGTGGAATGGAGATCATGTGACATTTGAGTTTTAGTGAGGGCCGCCATTATTATGAGATGGCACTACTGAGCTGACATTGCAGAGGAAGCGAAAGAGAACGTCACTAGCCCCTACACGACGACTACTTTATTTACATGACAAATCACTCTTGTGATGTCAATTTGACCGTTCATTTGTGATGTCATAAAAGTGTAGAAAAACGTTATTTGCGTTATGAGAAAGACATCCTCCCATAGTTATGACAGCGATTTTAGCACACCAGTTCCAATCTAACCGATGTAACGTGACCATTCCACGCATATAGTTCATTGGTGTAAACCCCAAACAGGAAGGCCTGAAATGAGGGTAATCCAACACTAAAGCTAACTCGTTTCTGGTCGTTGTTGTTGTAATCTGGCTTCGTACGCTTTACACCCCCTATTTACACATTTTAACCTAACTGGGCATGTATAATGTGTCCTATGTTCAATTTGAGTGGTTTTACTTGTAGTAAGCTTGTGTCAATTGTCTTTCTTCACAATTGTCAGAAAGGCTACTGAGGCAAGTGTGCCTTTAACATGAACTGACAAAAGTTTTCTTCGAGAAGATATTTGCGAACACTAAAACACATGGCACAGGTACCGGTACATGTTTATATGATGATCATGGTGGTCCATTAGTTTATTTACACACAACATACATGTATACAAAACAAATATCAACGGAAACAAGCTTTTCTTTTCTGGTCTTTCAATAATTTGGCCTTCGCTGAAAAAAAAAAATAAAAAAATGTTAAATTTTTGTGTACAGTTTATTTTTAATTTCATTTAATGAACCTCTCAATTTAACAAAAATATTTTTAAAAAAAAAGAGCATATATTCTCCTGCTTTTGTTTTTGGCTTAAACTCACAAAACATAAACCAAGCCCTATTCCAAAAGCAAAAGATCATTTATCCCTTGAGAATTCTTTTTTACTTTTTTGATGCACTTTGATGGTACAATGCAATACTGTAAATGTCAGTGAAATAAAAACTCTAATTAACACATGAATATGCAACAAATGAAAACCTTGTATTACTACCATGTGACCGCCAGTGACTTAGAGCCTTATTGGAAATATTTTCTAATTTAAGTTAAGTGTGTCGTAGAACATGTATTTTAAAAGTCTGATCAAAAAGAATATTGAATTTCGTCCGCAGCACATACAAAATTCAAGTTACATTTGCCAATCTACAATGTTTACGAAAGTTAATTATCTCAGGGACTTGTGACGTCAGACATGACCTCTGTTGTGTATGTACCCTGACAGTGACGCCATAATAAACGAATTCTGCTGTCTCAATGTCTTCGTGGCAGTTTGTACACATTGAAGGTCGTGTATGACGTCATTTTTTTCCGAGTAGTTACGAAAAATATGCATATTCCATCCCAGTTTTTTTTTACTACCAGTGAACTAATGCGAAGGTTTTGTACAAATATATCATAATGAATTAATCAAGGCTAAACTCTCAGAATTAATAAACACAAAGAGGGTACTCCGAGTTGAATCAACCCAAAACCAGACTACAGATAAAAAGATTATACAGGGTAGCATCCATTACTGAATTTAATTTTGTCCTGGGGCCAGTTGTTCAAAATGAAAATTAGCTTAAAGTGACATGAGCTACCAAAATGTTGATATTTTGACATTAAAACAGAATGTTAAAATTATTAGCTATTTTTCTCAAGACGTATAATTCAGAAGCTTTCTAATGCTTCTGGTCTCGAAAATGTACGATAAAGTATCCTTTTGAACTATTTTTGGCTTAGAATGAATGGTCGTCCCGGTTATTTAAATTTTGTTTACTTTTCGAACACGTTTTTGGCTCGTACACGCCACATACTGTATGGATTTTCCCCATTCCAACGCCAATCGTTTAGATTTTCGAAAGCCCTCAAAGACTCTTACTGTCGTGACGATCAGAAATTATGAAAAAAGTGTGATTTTTTGGCAGCTCATGCCACTTTAATGCCAGGTTAAATAACTTCCATAACAAGTAAATTCCTTTGCGGCATCTAACCTTTTTAAACAACGGGCCCCTGGTTGGGTTAAAAGTCTGTATTCGACATTTAACCCAAACAGGATTGGAACATTAAAATCAGTAGTGGTTTTTACTTGGTATAATAGTATATATATATGTACCCTCATAGTATTTTATTTGGTAACCATATATTGTGAGAGATCTATCTACCTTGTTTTTATTTGGAGGAGGGGAGGGGGGGGGAGGAGATTTGTGCATTTTCTTGTACAAACACACAGCTTCTTACTTGATATTCTGGGAATCCTTTTTCCATACAGGGCTTTGTTTCGAAATTCTAATGCTGATTCAGACAATGATTTTGTCTTTTTTAGCAAGTCTTTTTCTGTGGCCACAGTTACACCAGCAAACCTGAAAATGATTTCCACAAATAAATAGTAAAGGCACTGAGCTTATGCAATATTATCCAAGTGTTCATATAACAGGTTTTCATTGATCGATTGATTTTATTTTATTTTTTTTTTAAATGCATATTTGTCCAGTCACCAGGAATGCAGAATGTTAGAAAGCACAGAGAAAAACATCAGCAAAAATGTAATTTCTAAAAAAAAATATACTAAATGAAGTCTGGTCCTTTCGTTTGAATGAAACGTTTGGTAGCAAACTATGTAAAAGTTAAAGTAAGCTCAAATGACGGACTCTGTCTCACTGACTCTCAGTCACTCCATTGATGGGTAGAAGGTTAAAATCCCACTCAATTCAATGGCCAAGTGTTTCCTCTGGGTAAAGAGCCTGATGCCCTCCACACTAAACCTATCAATATCACCATGTCAGTGGTGCAGCATAAATCATCAACCCATCAATTAATGAATCAAATTTATCCGGTTCATTTCGACTTCAGGATTTATCAAGAAAGTCTTTATGGGGTAGTTTGTGGCTCCCATAGAGAAATCCAAAACAGACCTTTCACAGATGCAGAGCAGGATAAAATTTCTGAGTGGATTTTTCACTCGATCACCGTATATGAAAGAGTTGCCAGGTATTCACCGAAAGCCGGGAAATTACTCCAGGCAAAGAGCTTTGGTTTCCAACAACCCCCCCCCCCCCAAATATACCTGGGCAATGCTGCAAAAAAAGTGAAATGAATGTGCCTTAAAACATCAATCAACCAATCCAGAGAGAAAGTTCTACAACCCCTACACCAGGCTGTTTACCTATCATATTTTAGAGGTATGAAACCTTGATTAATTTCTACCTGTTTAATTATCACATGTTTACCTATCATATTTTAGAGGTATGAAACCTTGATTAATTTCTACTTCAGTATCATCATTGTCAGAAAAATCATCATCACCATCAATACCTTCATCCTCATCATGAACTGAATCTAAAACAAAGAAACAAATGCCATGAGCTGCTAAAAATGTTAGAATTTTCCGTTCAAACAAAATCTAAAAGCTATGTCTATTAGGCTATTTTCCTCCCAACAGGTAAAAATTGAAGCTAATTGCAAATAGTCTCGAGACTTTACCTTGAACTAGTGTTTTAAACTAACTTAGGTCAGGTTATTTAAAAGTTTATTTTTTTAACACTATTTAGCATCATTCAGTTTAAGTGGATGAATTCGTCTTTTACCCAACACTCAAGAGCATTTCACTTCTATGGCCGCATTGCCAGATTTAGTGGGGGAAGAAAACAGCTCTTTGCCTGAAGGAAACACCCTGGACTTCGTAAAGAAGCCTACCTGGCAACTCTTCCACATACAGCAATCAAATAAAAAATCCACTCAGAAATAATCCAATTTGTTCGTGTTATATTAGATCTGAGTGGGATTCGATCCTGTGACGAACAGCCTTTCACCAATGGGTCGCAGGTTTCGAATTTCACTCAGTCCCCAAAAAATTGGGACGACCTATGTGGGATGGTTGCCAGTTACCACCGATAGGTTCGTGGTTTCCTCCTGGCATAGAGCCCGGTTTCCTCCCACAATAAAACTGGCAACGCTGCCATATAAGTGAAATGATCTTGAGAAAAACATCAATCAATCGATGCAAGTAAGTGAAATGATCTTGAGAAAAACATCAATCAATCGATGCAGGGACTATCACTCTGTAGACTGGTGCTTCATCCAGGCTACAGGCTGTATTGATTTACAGTTATCCAAAATCCAGGCTACAGGCTGTATTGATTTACAGTTATCCAAAATCAATGATGAATTTAGTTTTTCGGAGACCATCAAACTCTTCAATTGTCTAGACAATCAGAACTCATAATTTTTATTTTTTATTTTCACATCTCAAGCCACTTTAAACTCCTTTTGTAGCTTGTTTTATGTCTTTGTATGTTTCTATATAACTACAGCACTATCAGATTACATTACATGTATTTCAGTTACCTTGAAATCTTGAAACCCAAATACGCCCGGAAAGGCACAGTAACTGCAGCCATACCCAAACAAATCCTTACATAAACATTTGAATTTTATTTTCAAAATTCAGAGGAAGGAGGTTTAAGCTCGGTAAAAGAGCATATAATTGTCAACAAAACCTTTGTATCAAATTCAAAGGGGCGATTTGCATTAACAATCATTAACTAGAATTGTATTCCGTACAAGTCATGAATGCTTGCTTGCTACTAAATCGCAATGTTAAACATTCAGTTTGTTCACATTGCCTATAAACAAGCATGCAATGTACATTGTCAATATAGATAATACATGCAGATTGGACTAAAATGTTTTTTTTTCTACTAAGAAAAACAGTTCATAATTTACTAATCATAGCTAAACGTAATAAATTGGCAATTTCGCAGCTCACACCACTTCAAGTAGATTTGAAAATCTTTCACATATAATTAATCTATATCATTTGGGTAAAAAAATATATATAATCATTAATGTTCAGTGAAGTTACGTATGACTATAAAAAGTGAAACATTCAGGTGCATTTTTCAGATATTCATTCCATAAATTTAATTAAAATACATAATTTTGGAAGTTATGGAGTGGAAGGGAAAGCAGACGCCAGACTACTGGGGAAGATACCATAATACAAACCGCTTTTCAAGCCGGGCATATAAAAATGTTTATTCAGCAGTAAATTTTTTATTTAACATTCTTCAATAAAGAAGGAAAAGTTGAAAAA
This sequence comes from Lepidochitona cinerea, assembly GCA_963971465.1. Lineage (NCBI taxonomy): Eukaryota > Metazoa > Mollusca > Polyplacophora > Chitonida > Tonicellidae > Lepidochitona > Lepidochitona cinerea. The sequence continues at coordinate 20,762,000 of OZ020560.1, read as the reverse complement.
TTATTTAAGCGCCAGCGAATGTAGAATTTTATGAAGAAATGTGGTTATACAGTCATAATAACAGAACACAAGAGATCTGCCTAACCTTCATCTTTCTGTTTTTGAGTTTCTGGAGGTTTTATAGCTTCTGGAGTTTTGGGCTGACTTGAAATTTCAGCTAACACATCCTCGGGTAAAAGAGACTGTGATAAGACATCAAGACGTCTTTTCTGGTAACAAAAAAAAATCAATACGAGTTAAAGTGGCATGAGCTACCAAAATGTTGATATTTTGACGTTAAAGCAGATTGATGAAATTATTGGCTATTTTTCACAAGACGTATAATTCAGAAGCTTTTTAGTGCTTCTAGTCTCGAGAATGAACGATAAAGTGTTGTTTTGAACCAACTTTGGCTTAAAATGAATGGTCTTTTCGGACACTATTTCGGTTCGTATAGGCGGTAGAGTTTATGGATTTCCCTCATTTCAGCGCCAATCATTTAGTTTTTTGATGGCCTCTTACTGTTGTGACGATCAGAATTTATGAAAAAAGTGTGATTTTTGGCAGCTCAGGCCGCTTTAATCAGCATTTACATGATTGTAGTCAAGGTATTTGATAAATGTTTTACACAACACTCAATAACTAATTTACGTTGCCAGGTGTAAAGGAAAAGGGAAGCAAATTTTTTTACCCAGGAAAACCCCTGATCATTAACAAGTTTCTTGTTACGGTAAGAATTCCGCTAATTCAAGGAAGAGCAATGTGAAGATAACAAATTATTAGACTGTCTAAAACAACAAGAATAGCAATTGCTCTATAGGATTATTGGTCCCTCAATGCAGGAGGTAAAACACCCAACGAAAAGTCTCAAACTTTCAGAGTGCTTTTAGTAATGTTTTGAGAACTTGAATTAGCAAAATTCTTACCGTCTGATTTAGATTACATGTAGCTGTGGTTATGGCTTCGATTTGGATAACATTCAATGTCATCTTTGCATTTGAACAGAAATCGATAATATACATTATGTAAAAGTGATAAAGACTGATTACTTGTGTAAAGACTCATTACAGTAGTTTAGGGCCCACTTGCACAAAACCCTCTTAACTAAGAATACTCTAGCCGAAACATCTGGGCTCTGCCAAATTTTTTCCTCCCCCATATTCGTTATATAATACCAGTCACCGTTAGATTGATAGTCCGGGCTAAGAATACTCTTAACACATGTCTACAACATGGGACCAAAGAGGGCTCGTAAACTGTCTATGTTGTAGAGATATGCCAATAGTTTTCTTAAGTTTAGGCCTTGGTCTATTGGGCTTTTCTTCTGACTTATACCTTCTGCTCCTTGTATTTTTCCTGTAGAAATCGCCGTTTTTCCTTCTTCTGATTTTTGACATCTTGAATTTGCTTCATTGCATTTTTGACTTTTTGAAGAGCGTTCTCTTTACTTTGTGTGAAGGTAACAGAGGTAGGTGCGTCATCATCATCATCATCACTGGCAAGATTGTTTGATGGATCATCATCAAAACTGCCATCATCATCACTGCCGTCGTTTTGAGACAAGTCTACGAAATCAGAATAAAGGTAATCAGAATAATGGTTGGATCAACATGCTTTAAGATTTCTAAATGAGGATTATAAAGGATACATATAATAAACCAACTGTTCAGTGGAAACATTTAACTTAAGAATACCAAAAGGATTGAGTAGCCTCGGTGGATCAGTGAGTCCTTCAGTCCGACACACTCTTTCCATCGATGACATGTGGCACAGGATCCAATTCCACTCAGACCAAAAAAGTTGAAAAATTTCTGAGTAAGTTTTTCACTCGACTGTCATATGTGGAGAAGTTGCCAAGTACTTGCTAAGGGTTCGGGGTTTTGTCCGGGCAAAGAGTCTGTTTCCATTAAACCTGGCAATGTCGCTATATAAGTAAACTAATCTTGAAAGTTGAAAGTGGCATAAACATCAAGTAATCAATCAACTTGAATAAAAAAGACAGAAGCATACTACATGTACCCGTACATGCAAACAACCTTGACCCTAGCTGGGAATTGAAATTCCATTCTAATACAATATTTCGAACGTTTGAGTCCAAGTTTAAAGGGATAGATGTGGATGGGTGGGGTCTCCACTGATTGGTGGATAAAGAGCGCTGCTGTTTCTTTTACGTAAATCAGCCTGTTAAGCCCACCACAGACGAGGGGATTCGGCTGAGCTACAAGGCACGTATTGTCGAGGGGCCAGCTACAGATTTCATCGCACACAATGAGCTCTCGATTGAGGCATATTCATTGAATCATGGTCAACCAAGTGATCACCTGATTTAACAGGCACACACGATTAGAATTTGGACTATCCCTCCAATGAGCTCAGCTGGCAGCACACGTTGCGCGCACACAGTGGGGTTCTATAAAATATAAAAAGGGTGGGAAATGTGCCGATCGGGAGTCCACTCCTGAACGGGAGTAACACTCCCGAAATGAGCTATAGACCGCACTCTCGATCGGGAGTTTGGCGGGTGAAAAAAACAAAACACGGATGACATCATAATTTATTCATATCCGAGAGGTCAAAGGTCAACTGTCACCAATCCGCGAGGTCAAAGGCTACATGTGAGTTGAATGCCCTTTGACCTCACGAAATTTTGTCACAGTTGACCTTTGACCTCTCGGATATGAACAAATTATGATGTCATCCGACACATTCACTCAGTTTACAGGAAACTTGCCTTATGACAAATAACATGAAGATATGCAAACAGTCTTGTAAATGTACTACCATCTAACATTTACGGTTCAAATTAAATACACATAAAAATTGAGCAATTAAACTGTTTTAGTGCATGAAGTAAAGAAAAAGTATTTTCACTATCAAACAGTTTTAAAATCAATTAAAAACGATGTGTGCAGAATCAAAATGCAACGATGGTCACTACTGACCACCGTATAATGGCGCAGACTGGCACTATTTAAAGACCTGAAATTCGCGCGTCAGAGTCAGTAGCTTGGGTGAACGACGGACTGTCATCGCGTGGGAAGCATGCAACACTACAGACATTATTCTTTATTTTCAAACATAGATGGCTAAGGTAAACATTATGTTATTTTAGACAGGATATAGAATAGGTCTGTCACTTTGAAAACTTCTTCTGTCAATAGAAAATGGTCGGTCATCGTAAATATTTTAAGATTGTCAGGGGGGGCAAGCCCCCCCCCCCCCCCCCCCCACCCTCCCTAGAACCCTCCAATATTTCTTTTTCTTTTTTTTTATGAATTTTTAATAAAAGAAAATACATTTAGGCCTATGGGCGAGAAATGGTTGGTCACCGTAAATATGTTAAAATCGTCAAGGGGGCAAGCCCCCTATAACCCCCCAAGTTTTCTTTTTCTTTATGAATTTTTATTAACGAACATAAATTCAAAAAGAAATAATCCTGAAGACTGAAGTCACAGTAAATAAAAAGGTTGATAGGGTTGATGTACAGCTGTATCAGCAGTATGTTGAAGTTGAACACTGACGGGGAGACTCGTTTTTAGACAAGCTCGGACATGCATTAAACGAAGCAAAGATAGCTAGGCAAATGTTTGAAATTGGTTGTGTAGAGTTAAACCAGTGAATTAACATGTAGTAAATGTGAGCGATTTTTGTGCAAGACTGATTTTCCAACTATGGAGTTCCCTATGGAATTATACAGAATATTTGAAAGGAAACTATGTGTTTTACTGTAAGTTCCAGGTGACGGACCTATTCTATAGGGCTATTCGCACCATTATTTTGACGCTGCTATGGCTTGTTGAAAATGGCGAATTCACTTTTTGCCGTTTGTGTGAAATTCTTCTAAGTGGTCAGCGCATGCGACGAAAAATAATTTTAAAGAAAAAAAACACACGGATGCAAAGCTTGTAGCCCCAGGTGACTATCCTGCCATTCTATACAACAGAATGACAGGATAGTCACCTGAGGCCACAAAGCTTGAAGTCTGCACTGCAAAAGCATTTACGGTAGGGGTTGAGGGGAATGACGGCGTGTTTTGTTTTTTTCACCCACCGAACTCCCGATCGAGAGTGCGGTCTATAGCAATCTAAAATAGAGATTGATTCTTCTACCATGCGTTGAGATATCAACTCTAAAACGATTGAGTGACATGTTGCTTTTACAAAAAGGGAGACCACTGCTGTCCACGTTCTTAAAATTGTAAACAACGACACGTGACACTGATAGTTGGCTGGGTTGTGTAGAGAGATATTCGATATAATTCTGGTAGGTAACGTTTAAGCCGCCGACAACCTGTTTTGTTATATTGCTTGCTACTCTCCTAATACATATAATATACCATGAAATACCTTGAAGTCCATATCATATTTTGCCTTGACATCCATGGGCGCTGCCATCTTGTTTTAGAATGTATTTAAGAGCTGATGTAGTGCCGATTATATTTTTGATTTTTAACAAGTATTTCTGCCCTAAGAACCTGCAATGCAGCATATTATGATAGGGTTACATGTTTGCGAACAGAATAGAACAGAGAAAGAAATAGTATATAGATTAAAAATTCTCAGTAGATTTCTTGCAGTTAACTATGCGCAAAATGGAGTGCGACGGCTCTCGAGCCATGTCTCGAGTTGAAGATCTCGTAGAATGGCACGAGATCTCGATTGCGGTCTATAGCTCGTTCAGGAGTGTTACTCCCGGTTAGGAGTGGACTCCCGATAGGCACATTTCCCCAACCTGAAAGTGTGAGGTTGTTGTTGTAATCTGGTTACCAGAATCGCTGTTTTCGTTTTCCACATCTTTTTCTTTCTGGAGTTCCTCACTTTCAATTAACCTTGATTCATCTTCAGTTTCTTCACTTTCTGAATCTTGTTGGTGAGAGCGCCTGAAACTCCGTCGCGACATCGTGAATTATACGAATCCCAAAACAAAATACACGTGGTATACGAGCTCTCCAATGTTTGGTCCAAAACTGTTAGAACTTCCGGTAAACTAACTTCCGGTTTAAACTGAGATAAACAAACTGTCAAACCACTGATATAAGAAACAGAAACTCTGAAAGTTTGAAAGTACTTCAACGTCGAATGTTTTCGTTTACATTTGCTGTCTGGTTTTGAATGTACCTACCGTTGATTAAGGGTAAGGACATCCCTCGTCAAAGTATGACGATTCGATGGGGTTTGAATGAAATCTGAAAACTTGAGCCCGTCCGACTGAAAGAATGCAGCCTGCAGGTAACCTGTATCAGTGTATAGCAGGCCTACTCAGTACTACTAGTTGTAGCCTGAGGGAGTGAGGCACAGTCACTCGAAGCTATGGCTCTATAGAATATATAGACAATATGGGAAGTTAGGAAATGTTTGTTTTTTTTGGCTTGGGTATAGCTGTAACTAATAATAATATGGGACAGGATATAGAACAGGTTGGGGAAAGTCACCGATCGACGGGTTGTCCATACGGACCATAGATCGACGGATAAACCGTCGAACGACGTAGAATAGAGCCTGTCGATCGGTGGGTAAAATTTGGACAAAAATGACAATTTCCTCTCTATCTGCCCTCATTTGCGTTTTCGCCAAACTATCGAGTTCTACGACAACAGTGCATGCGCCAAAGCCGGTGAAATTCTTTTCTTGAAAGTCTAAAACAAATTGCGCCATTTTAAGCATGTGTTTTAAAATAAACCAATATATCTACTCACATGCCACACCTATCAACGTGTAGTGCACGCTCTGTAGTTTTCAAAAATGACCACAAGGCGTAATACATGCCCAAGTAAGGCGGAAATTGTCGGAAGAACTGGGAACGACATCTACCAAAAATGGTACAGTAAAGTCAACTGAAGTCAATCAGAAAAGTGACAGGAAGTTCCATGTTAGTGCTGCACTCCTCCAGTTCTTCAACAATTTCCGCCTTACTTGGGCATGAATTTACGCCTCGTCATTTTTGGACTTTGAAGGTACAACTAGCCATTAACAACAAGCTTGGGACATGCACTATTGTCGTAGAACTCGATATTTCGGCGAAAACGCGAATGAGGGCAGATAGAGAGGAAATTGTCATTTTTGTCCAAACTTTACCCACCGATCGACGGGCTCTATTGTCAGTCGTTTGACGGTTTATCCAACGATCGATGGACAACCCGTCGATCGGCGACTTTCCGCAACTAGAATAGGCCCGTCACTTTGAAAACTTCTTCTGTCAATAAGAAATGGTCAGTGATCGTAAATATTTTAATTTATAATAGCTGGTGCCCCCCTAAAACCCCCTAAGTTTTCTTTTTTCTTTATCAATTTTTAATAACGAAGAAAGGAAATACGGACGAGAAATGGTCGGTCACCGTAAATATGTCATAAATAATCGTCAGGGGGGAAAGCCCCCCGATGACCCACCCAAGTTTTCTTGTTCTTTTTTTCTGAATATTTAATAACGAACAAATTGATAATGAAATAACCTGAAGACTGAAGTCACAGTAAATAAAAAGGCTGAAGTCGAAAGTGTTTATGTACATGTAGAACAGTATCGGCTGTATGTTGAAGTTGAACACGGACGGAGAGACTCGTATTTTGGCAAGCTCTTACATTGTCCTGTCTCCTATATTAAACGAAGCAAAGATGGCGAGGCGAGTGTTTGGAATTGCTTGTGTGTAGAGTGAAATCGAGGATTTTCCGATTAGGGAGTTCCTTAAGGTATTATACAGAATATTTGAAAGGAAACTAGGTGTTTTACTGTAAGTTCCAGGTGACGGACCTATTCTATATTCGCACCCTAATATGAAAGGGATTGGAGACACCTTTGTGATACAGCCAGTCTACTCGCTCCAGTTTGGCTCGCTAGTGTTTGTCTCAGACACCTCGTGAGGTCATTCCGATCCGTCCCGATAATAGCGGAAACCCGTGTTGCGCCTTCCGATTCATTCCGAACCTGTGGTGGATATATGGACTGTGCTTGCCTATTTGTAACTGTAAGTTACCAACAGTAAACAATCGCCATTTTCACTATTCTGCCATTTCAAATAGGCATGCGCAGCCCATGGATATACATGTACCCACAACATCGGTAAGTTTCGGAATGAATCGGAATACACAACACAGGTTTCGGCTATTCTCGGGGCGGATCGGAATGCCCAAACTACAGCGAGTAGACTGGCTGTATTACAAAGGCGTTTCTAACCCCTTTCATATTAGTCCCAAGGTACAATTTTGTATAGTTGGTAACATTAAACTTGTGGTTAGTCAAGTCATTGATAAAGTGATCAAGCTGTGCTTGAGCCAGACATGGCTGTGGTCGATGGCTGTTGCCTGTGTTGGCTTTTAGCAGTTTGCCTTCTCTTTGATAGACACAGAGGGTCAATATAGTTTGCCCCATTTGTCAACAACTTTAGTGAGGTTTAGGCATGTTTTATCAAAGACTGTTAGGGACAGGGTTTATTGGAAGAATAACTGTTAGGCATGTTTATTGACACAACGCCAAAGACAGACTGCGGAATAGAGATGCGCTTTAAAGGGTTAGTTTTAGCCATGTTTGGTCATGAAATTGATAGACCTCCTTGGATTTGTCCAAATACGTCATTGCAGGTCAAAAGTTATGTATAGATCATTTGAAGTGCACATGCGTGTATCACAGTTCAGGTAAGACATTAGAATTTGATACCTGTAACGCTGTGTTGGTAGTTAGTCTACTGGTAAGATGCTACGGTCCACATGTGGTTCTGCGCAGCTTCTGACTGGGACGGTAAGGGTTCAAGAGCGATTGAGTGCGGATTTAAATAAATAGAAAAAATATTCTATTAACTTAGGTACAGTATGTTGTAATGAAAGGAGTTACATGTACCGGTATCTACGTTAGAGGTTAGTTGGCACTTTTGTATACAGAAGAAGATTCAATGAAAGAAGCAGTTGACTATTCTAGACGTCTGTAATTATCGAGCGTTTAGTCAAGAATCAATAAATGCAAGCCGGTTAAGAACTTTCCCAAGGGTGCTCTGCCCACATTGGTTTACCTGGTATTCTTTACCATTTCTGTTTTTTTTTTTTCAAACTAACTGTCAAAACAGAGCAAAAGCATTCTTTTGTTTTGCTGAAAAGTCAACATCTGTCCACCTACTACAGTGCCTCACCAGCGCGATGTTATTATTAAAGGATAAATACCAAGTTCTTTCTGAACATCTACATGTAATCAATGATTTGTTAATTGTAAATTGACTAAATATGTGCCTAAAAATAAAATTATGTAAGGTCTTGGGGTGTCAAAGAAACAACGATTTAAAATATGCATATCTTCCGTCACCAATATGAAATACATGTAATTTCGTATTTGACATCATAGTTGACATTTGAAGGCTTTCAGCATCATTTCAACCAAGCGTGAAGACGCTCTGGCTCAACAACGTTTGTGTATGACGTCACAACCATAGTGCCTGAAATATCATTTTGCTTTTGGCTGAGTTCGTAGATCCATACGATGCATGTTTTTAAACAAATTGATTACCAAACAGGAGGTATTGACTTTAACTTGTCATTTATCCTTTAAGCAGCCCATGAAAGGGGATGCTTATAGGTTTTGTCTGGTTTTATCCGCCGCCAGTGTGTTTTGTTTTTGCAATAGCTTATTTACCTGAAGGAACCTGATTACCATGTTTCAGATGTGGGACATTTTGGCCTGGGGATTTTTTTTTCCTGTTTTTTTTTTTCTTCAAATTCCGGATATATCATCGCTATAGAAATGTAACCAACTAATTGACTGATAACAACCATTTGTTTAATGGTCAAGGTGGCTGAGTGAAAGATCGCACAGGAGCTAACAAGATTGTTAACACATTTCATAAGAAACCTTTAAAAATTGTTTGCTAGGCGTAACCGGCCCGTTCCTGCCAAAAACAACCTACTCAAAAGTTTTTATTCACCTTCTGCTCAAAGGTCTGATTTTGTGGCTTTTCTTATTATGAATAAGTTTTTAATTCCTTGGAATATATCAGGTCTACAGACAGTAACATAGATGTAACAGTATTAAAAATGCAAAGTAAACATGTATGTATATAATAAAAAAAGCCAACCTACCTACTCAAACTTTACAGGCATGATAGGTGGAATCTGGAAATTCTTTAAGGTTGTATTATAGTATACCTTGTGGACAACCTATTTATGACCTTTAGTCATACTTTGTGGATTGACTTATGTAGTATTTACTCTTTTGCTCCATCAAATATAATCTGATGTTTTCATTTTTTTTTTTTCACATATACTGGTAATATACTGTACATGTACATGTATACTGTACCATACAAACAGGCGGTGTTGTTTAAATTGTGCATGACACCAACTATTGCATAATACAGCAATCATAGATAATAATCTTAAAATTGTACAATTGCAATAATGTTTCTAAATTGATTAAAATTATTGATTTACATGTATTATCCCCTCTGGCATATAATGATGAGGGAAATAGCGATAGGGTTGTCTGTCCACATGTCCATAATCTTGTCAACACATCTCCTACAGGAAACTTGGTGGGTACATGTAGTACATGTATGTTTGTTACCATTTAAGGATACGCACCTCCTATTTGGCTTTCTACAGGTATGATACTGAAAAAAAAGTTAAGTGAAATACTGTGCATATTTAAGGAAATTCCATTTAAAGTTGTTGACTTTCTGCTACTTTATTTTGCAATGTTATAAACGTAGAAAGATTCAAATTGTAATTGTATCTTTTGATGACTCTTGTTGATTAAATTTATTGATTCTTGAATCAAAGAATAATGTTTTAATCTAATAAAAAGCAGATAAAGATTGGAGTTGTATAGATCTACAAACAAAGACATAAGTAAATCAGCCTTGTTACATTTACCATGTAAACAACCACTAGTTCTTATCAGTAGTGCTGACAGCTTTGATGCGAATTTTATAGCCACTGGTGCAGACCATATACTTGTCTTATTTTGGCTGGTCTCCTGTTAAAAGGATTTTAATTTGATATACATGTAAATGGCTTAAGGTTTTAGATTTCATTTTGTTGACAATGGCATTACACATGTACATTGCCTTTTACCAAGCTTAACCCTCCTTCCTCTGAATTTTGAAAATAAAATTCAAATGTATTTGGGATGATTTGTTTTGGTAGAGTTGCAGTTACTGTGCCTTTCTGGGCGTATTTTGGGTCTCCCGGAACTCTGGTTTCCTTTATTTGTTTGTACTCTTGTGCATAACTGGCAGAGAGTTTGTAACTAACATATAATAACCACAATTATAAAACACTTCATTATAAACATGTTATTTTGAGTTAATTTTTATTGCTGACAATGATTTCTCTGAATCGATTTTTAAATATCAAACAATCAATGCACTATATGGATGACATCACAAATACTGACATAAATTCTCTTTTGTCTGTAAAATGCTACTACGTGTACATTGTAGTTTAAACAGAAGAATTTTGTATAAAACAAAAGAAACGCAACTCCGAAAACTGAAGCCATAGTTGAATGACCTAAGTCCTTCAATATCATACAACTATGAGAATCATTCAACTATGGCTTCAGTTTTCAAGTTGCATTTCTTTTGTTTCAATCATTATTGGTTTAGTGAACTTTTGAAATCTCTTACATTCTCTGGAAATTTGACAGTTCATGACACTGTTTAAACAAAACCCTGATGTTCTAAGTAACAATGAAATGTGTCCACTAACTTACAGGTAAGGTCAAATATAAGGAGAGGCTCCCGAATGTACCACATTAAACAGATAACACGATTAACACATATGTTCCCACAAATGGTGTTCCTTGTAAGAGCTATAATATTCAAATAGCCGATCAATGATACATGTATACCAGTGGAACATCTAATCTAATTAATATCAGAAGTAAATGAATGACATTTACTTCTGTTATTATGTAATAGGCAAAGCACAGAAAATATACTTAAAGTTCATAATTTATCAGTGTATTTTTTTTTAAACAACCCATCAGATGTACTCTTCTGTAAGAAGAGGAGCGAAAGCATTTCCCAACAGTATCTTTAGAATTTAAAACAAAGATAGCGGCGGTTACGAACAATGAACTAAATGCGTGGAATGGATAGGTTCCATTGGCTGGTCTGGATCTGACTTTGTAGAATGTGCCGCCATTCATGATAGTAGAAGCGCGCATGCATATCAGATCTGGATCGAAATTGCACCATCTCCTAGTAGTAGTAATGGCGGCATTCGATGCAAATCAAACACCACCCGACCCGTTCCACACATATAGTTCATTGGTTTCGAACAACGATATGAAACGTTTTGACAAAAACCAAAGTTGACGAGACTTTAGTGACATCATTATGTACGCATGTTGTGTATAGAATTCATTCGCTGTGCTCACTATTACCGTTTTTTACTACTTTTTACTCCCTCTCAATGCACTTCCCAGAAGTAACTTGTACAAGACATTACATTATATATATTGATAAATAGAGGTTATCTAACGAGAGCCAGTGTGTTACGATGAATATTACTCGAGTCTATTAATTTTCAAAGTCACGAGCCTCTGGCGAGTGACTTTGGAAATTAATAAACGAGAGTGATATTCATGGTAATACACTGGCTCGAGTCTGATAATCTTTTTCTCACACTACACAAAAAACACAGCGTTTTATAAAAAAACACGGCTAAATTTAACTATAGTTAAAAAAAATATTTGGCGACGTCGCTCTATTTTCAAGAATGGCTGTCCAAAAAAGACTCGATAAGGCATTGTGACGCCAGAAATGACGTCATCAACGACGACATCCCAGGCCGTTCAATATAGAGTTGCTGCTGGACGCTTGATCTTAACGTCATAATGACTGATGACGTAATTAACTTGTGACGTCAGTTGTGACAGATCTTTCGTGAGGTCATAGCGTTACTTGGGCCATAATTTCACACGTTGATTATGAAAAAAATAGCACACTACCTGGGAGTGGAATTATCGGGGGTGTAGTGTGAGAATTGATGTTTTACGCCACACTCAAGAATATTTCACTTATATGGCGGCGTTACCAGATTTAGGGGGGGGGGGAACCAAACTCTTTGCCCAGAGGAAATCTTCACCCTCAGCGACTACTTGACAACTCTCCCATATGCCGTGATGGCGACATTATAGAGGAAAGGGATATTAAAGGATAAGGCAGGTGGAGGAGGACACTAAACATACCTTTGGCCACTACCATTGCCAAAAATGTTTGAGAAGGTGTCTCTTATCAGGATGTCAGATTATGATATCAGGATTAAATAATCTGCTTTATTATAGTTCTGAGAGTTTATTTTGGGGTTGATTTTAAAATACAGAAATGCAATGGAATCAAAGTACGATAACATGTGGCATTTTTTCCTCAATTGCTTGTCGCTGTTTTAACTATAGTAAAAACACAATTGAAACCAAGTGTCTGGCCTTTGTTTTTAAAGTGTTGTTTACATGTACATGTAGGTTACAAACTGTAAACTATGGCTGAATGTTTATTGCGCTATTTTATGTTTCATATTGTAACCTTTGTCTATTATATTTTTTTTGTTCTTCGTAACACTTTGTCTGTTTTAACTGAATTGTTTTCTGGTGATAAGGTTCATCTTTGATAAGAATTTGAAAACTTTTGATTTCATTGGGTGCTTTTCTACATGGCCTTTTTGACCTAATAACTTGACCTACTTTTCCTCAGGTGTCTTATCTATATCTAGTTTCTTGATCCAGTCCTGATGTCCAATGATAGAAGGCATGCCATGATGATTGAAGCCAGGTAGGTTTATTTTTTTTAATGTTACTTTTATGACATACCAAGAAAATGTTATCTTGGAATACATTTTGTACTACAATACTGATTTAATGAGATCTTCTTTGTCTAACAAAAAGAAGCTTGCTGCATGGTGCCTTATGCATATTGACTGCTTAGGCAAAAAATCATTTCTTCACCTAACATAAGTTTGGCAGGGAATATTGGCAAACTGAGGTCACAGATGCTATGTCATGGGGGTTTTTCATTACACTACATTTAGTTTAAAATGCATGTACACTGTACATGTTTGATGTAGAACTAATTTGTAATCATTGAAGAGGTGGCATGTGGCCGAAACAAATTTTCTGAAAAGTTCCTGAAGGTGGCAATGCCCTGCGTTAAGTGGAGTGTACAATGGTTTAATGATCATGTCTGTCTGTCCGTCCGCATTCGTCCAAGGTATAACTCCCATGGTTTTAAAGTTACTGTTCTAATTTTTGGTCCATGACTAGATACATGTACATAGATGACCAGTTCGTGTATGGGCTGTAATTATAACTTAAAGTTTGGCAGAGTTTTTTTTGTGAACGTAGTCATTACTTATAGAGATGATGTGACATGAATTTTATTTGTTGACATCAATGGTTGCCATGGTTACCAAAATCCAAGATTCATGTGACAGGACTATAACTCGTGTCCGGGCTGTAATTTTAATTTGAAGTTCAGCAGAGTTTAGATTTTTGGAGTGAACATACATGTAGTTTGATGACGACGTTTGATGAATCAAATTTGTTAACATCCATGTTCATGGCAGGTATATACATGTAACTCCGGTAGCTTTAAAGGAAAAGTTAGAATTGCTGGTTTATGGCTAGATACATGGCAATTTATCATTTCTGATGACTAATTTTTTCAAGTGTGGTAACTACAATGTATGGCTATCAGCCATATATTGTTGCTAGGTAAGTGTTCGTGTCTGAGCTGTAATTTTGATTTTGTCCCTCTTTTGATTTTTGGTGTGAACATAGTGATAAGGATGATGACTTTTCATGAATCAAATTTGTCGACATCAGTGATTACCAACCAGCCAATATTCATATGCCAGCCTTTTGGTTTGTTAGATTTTCTTAACCAGGCCATATCTAACTCCAAATGTTGCAAAAAGTCTACCTTCTGTCCTATGGTATATTGATGTATTTACCGACAGAGGGAAAATATACAGTATTCATGGGATGGAGGAAATTTTAAAGTTCTACTTGTAATATATGGATATATTTCTTTACTTCAAATACATTTCACTCGTAGGTATTTTGGGGGGCTTATATTGAGTTCACTGGAATTCTTGTTTAACTTTAGTCAAAATGCTTGTTGGTGTGCTTCATACTCTCTCAACGATTGGTTCACCAAGCACGTTGTCAGATTTTCATGTTTTATATTGAAGAACAAAAGGACCCAACAACCTCAGACTGCTATTGTAGCTAAAACACGCTGCTCTGTTGTCCAGCTTTGTTTACATCTTTCATAATCCTTCTGCTAAATACAAACTTGAGAGTGAAATTACTTTGGATGAATGGTGGTAAATTTTAAGCTAAAAAAGTTCAATTAGTGAATTATCGCTGTGAATTCAGTTCTACCGTATAGTGCTTTGTGAAAGCGTTTAATATTTATTCCTGATTAAACTTTGACGAGCTTTAGTTTATTCCTACATTACATGTATATAATCCTGACAAAAAAACCACACTAAAGATTAAGAAGACAAAGAAACGACTGGCCAGGCATGCAGGTTGTGAACTGCTATTGTGATTTCTTAGCAAGCTACCGGTAAATCCTCTTTATTGTCTTAATCTAAGAAAGACACACAGCGGATTTGGTTTGAGGTACACAAAAAGACCTATTGATAGATTTATGATTGTAAACTACAAACAAAACAGCTGAAATGATTGTAATCCAACATTGAAATTGTATGGTTTCTGGTCATTCAGCTAGTGTTCAGGCTTCATCATGATCATTTAGAAACGTTAAACATGACTTGTCCCCTGTTTAATTATCGGCATTTTACTAGCCAGTTGTGTAAATTGGATTTCTTTACAATGTCTGAAAGGCTACTGTGGTTGCAATCAAATCCTCGCGAGGTGTTCTTGAGACATTAGACACTTGACCGCTTATGTCTTTACACCACATGCCAAAGGAGTTGCTATATGCCAATTTGGGTAACATTTTTAAAAGCTTAAAGAAAAATATAACAATCCTGACCTCAAACTATGTGCATATATTACTGTGTGATCTCGATCCTTGTCGACGAGATTCACGTTTAACTGGCCACTGTTATAAGCTGTGTCTCCATTGGTTGGTAATGTCTTAAATGTTGGATTCTCTTGTAGAAGAGGGATAAGAAAGCGGTTTATCGTGAGCAAAGTTCTCCAACCCAATCCTGATTCAAATGTTCAGTTTTGGTTTTTCAGGTCACATTTGACCATTAAGACTATGGGAATATTTTATTTTAGATTGCGGCCGCTAGTATGACTTTAAAATGCTGAGCTACATAAGTACCTTGAAACTCTCTGCTCGTACAAACCCATGTACTGGTAATAATATTATCTATACAAATCATAGCAACTCCATTCCACTCACATATTTGGGTTGTCAACAGCCCACCTGGGACGTCAACATGCTCATAGACTGATCCAGAGATATTTTGATACCTGTATACAGGTATGGGCGCCCAAACTCACAAGCAAAAAATCCGCCCAAATTCTTAAAACCAACAGATTTTAATGTCAAAATAGCATTTAATGTTGAATTTTGGGCCAGAGATGTTGTTTTTGTCATATTGTTGGAACATTTTGAACCGAAATGGTATGCCCAAATTTTCCCTGGATCAGTCCCTGATGCTGTAAGTTTATAGAACATTAAAGCTTGGGGGATGTTACTCAATACATTAACACATGACTTTAGTCCAATGCAAGGCCTTACTACAATGACAACATATGCCTTCAACATTATATTACGATCAGGTGCAAAGTTACGTCAGAAGAGTTGAGAAACAGCCCCCAGATCATCACAACATCACCAAAGAAGCTCATCCATAATATATATATTTACGTAATTTCTCTGCAGGAATAAATCTTCATACGTTTAAAAACTATTCATAATTTTAGTTTGGACCGCATTCTGTGGTAATAAGGTATTGGCCGTATTTACAAAATGAGTTATATTTGACTCTGATTGGCTTTCAGTGTTTCTGATGCTGTTAAACATGACAATGTTTTTGAACTTGAGAAGACGTTACGACAGACGGATGTAGATGAGTTGGTATTGGTATGTGGAATGATGCATGCTGCTCAGGTTGGCAGTGTGCAGTGTCTGCAAGCGCTGCTTCACCATGGCCTTGACCCCAATACAAATGACCTCATGTTTGGTGAGACTGCTTTGATGAAAGCAGTGCGTCAAGGAAATATAGATGTCATTGATTTTTTGATCGCGCAAAATTGCTATGTTAATTCAAGAGCAGAATCAAACGGTGAAAGTGCTTTACATGTTGCAGTGAGAAATAGACAGATTGGTAGTTTAAAGCGTTTGATTCAAGTGCAAAATATAAATTTGAATATTATGGACAAACAGGGACGAACACCATTAATGGTGGCAGCTATTTATGCAGATCGGGCAATAATTTCTGTTCTACTCCAAGCCGGGTGTGACGTAAAACGATATTCATTCGGAGGACTTGCAGCAATACACCATGCCCTTAATCCGAGATGGCAGACATCCGGATATATAAGTGCCGGCGATAATCTCTTGGCGTTGCTTGACTCTGGCATTTCTCCGGATATGTGTGATGAAAATGGATTAACGCCAATTCATTACGCAATAAACGTTAATAATATCAAAGCTCTTAAGCTTCTCATTCAGAGAAACTGTGATATAGACTTTGCTGCTGGACGGCCTTCACTTTCACCTGTCATGGCTGCCTTAAAACGACTCAATCTAAGGGCAGCAAAATTGTTGCAAATAAGTGGCTGTCATTTCAAAGGGTGTAAATCTGTTCTCGCTGACGAATCGCTGAGCCGTCCAAGTGGGTCCCAATGTCGTGAATGGCTCCTGGGACACTTAAATAAACCTTTATCACTGAAGACTTCTAGTCGTAAAATTGTACGTTCACGATTAGGTCACTTCCCATTCAAAACCGTCCAAATTTTGCCTCTACCATGTGCTATTAAAAATTACTTACTTATTTCTGAAATTCAAGGTTTATGACAACTGTCTACATTTATCACATGTTTTATAAACTTTGTTAAGAAATAACAAAACTTTTTCTAGCTGTTAAATGTGATTCTACTTTTCTGCTAAGTTACAATTATCAATTGTATTGTTATATACTGTAATTCATGTCATTTTGGCACCATTCAGCTATTTAATAACTTTTTTATCCATGTCACAATTCCACAAATTGTCTAATAAAAAAGTTATAGATTTATTTATGTGAAATTCTTTCAAATTCTTATAGCAATTTTCAACACTCAGTATCTATATGTCATAGAGGTTATTATCTTGGACACAGGAGTTCTGTAAACACTACTGCAAGCAAATCCAAGAATAATTTACTAAGATTTTAAGCTTCTGGATCAAAGTAACAATGTTCAGAATATTCTTGATGATGTGATGGTCCAGCTAGTGGCTTGACTTGTATTTTATGTATTATTGTTGCCACCTTCAGTGAGTGGAATTTATTGTAACTTCTTGTAGACCTGTGTATCTTGGTAAAGGGGATGATCCAACCTAACTCTGCATGTAAGTTTAGGCTGTATGTCACAGGCTTCTTCGTGATATTTTGTACGGTGACCACCACTAACTTGTATTTAAATGAAGGTCAAGTGCATTTGTTCCTATATGGCACAGTGTTTTGTTAAGTAGGATAGCCTCCAATGAATCCTCCAATCAATAAGCACAATAAGGTCAGTGGTGTTCCTGGTACACTTAAGGTGTACATGTACTACTCACCAATCGCTAAACTTAAAATAATAGTAACAGCTAAAGTATTTTGTCCTTTCCGCCCTAAACGTAAAGTGGATGTCCATCAACCAGTAGGGAAACCGGTAAAGTGGATGCCCATCAACCAGTAAGGAAACCGGTAAAGTGGATGCCCATCAACCAGTAGATGAACACGTAAAATGGAAGTTCATGAACCAGTAGGGGAACAATTAAAGTGGATGTTCATGAACCAGTAGGGGAACAGGTAAAGTGGATGCCCATCAACCAGTAGAGGAACGGGTAAAGTGTATGTTCATGAACCAGTAGAAGAGCAGGTAAAGTGGATCTCCATCAACCAGTAGGGGAACAGGTAAAGTGGATGCCTATCAACCAGTAGAGGAACAGGTAAAGTGGATGTTCATGAACCAGTAGAAGAACAGGTAAAGTGGATCTCCATCAACCAGTAGGGGAACGGGTAAAGTGGATGCCTATCAACCAGTAGAGGAACAGGTAAAGTGGATGTTCATGAATCAGTAGGGAAACCGGTAAAGTGGATGCCCATCAACCAGTAGGGGAACAGGTAAAGCGGTTGGCCATCAACCAGTAAGGAAACCGGTAAAGTGGATGTTCATCAATCAGCAAGGAAACAGGTAAAGGGGATGTTCATCAATCATTAGGGGAACAGGTAAAAAGGATGTTCATCAATCAGTAGGGGAACAGGTAAAAAGGATGTCCATCAATCAGTAAGGGAACAGGTAAAGTGGATGTTCATCAATCAGTAGGGGGACAGGTAAAATGGATGTTCATCACTCAGTAAGGGAACAGGTAAAGTGGATGTTTATCAATCAGTAAGGGGAACAGGTAAAATGGATGTTCATCAATCCGTAGGGGGACAGGTAAAGTGGATGTTCATCAATCAGTAGGGGACAGGTAAAATGGATGTTCATCAATCAGTAGGGGACAGGTAAAGTGGATGTTCATAAATCAGGAAGGGAACAGGTGAAGTGGATGTTTATCAATCAGTAAGGGAACAGGTAAAAAGGATGTCCATCAATCAGTAAGGGAACAGGTAAAGTGGATGTTCATCAATCAGTAAGGGAACAGGTAAAGTGGATGTTCATCAATCAGTAAAGGAACAGGTAAAGTGGATGTTCATCAATCAGTAAGAGAACAGGTAAAGTGGATGGCCATCAATCAGTAAGGGAACAGGTGAAGTGGATGTTCATCAATCAGTAAGGGAACAGGTAAAGTGGATGTTCATCAATCAATAAAGGAACAGGTAAAGTGGATGTTCATCAATCAGTAAGAGAACAGGTAAAGTGGATGTTCATCAATCAGTAAGGGAACAGGTGAAGTGGATGTTCATCAATCAGTAAGGGAACAGGTGAAGTGGATGTTCATCAATCAGTAGGGGAACAGGTAAAGTGGATGTTCATCAATCAGTAAGAGAACAGGTAAAGTGGATGGCCATCAATCAGTAAGGGAACAGGTAAAGTGAATGTTCATCAATCAGTAGGGGACAGGTAAAGTGGATGTTCATCAATCAGTAAGGGAACAGGTAAAATGAATGTTCATCAATCAGTAGGGGAAAATGTATAGTGGATGTTCATCAATCAGTAGGGGAACAGGTAAAGTGGCTGTTCATCAATCAGTAAGGGACCAGGTAAAGTGGATGTTCATCAATCAGTAAGGGAACAGGTGAAGTGGATGTTCATCAATCAGTAGGGGAACAGGTAAAGTGGATGTTCATCAATGAGTTGGGGAACAGGTAAAGTGGATGTTCATCAATCAGTAAGGAAACAGGTGAAGTGGATGTTCATCAATCACTAGAGGGACAGGTAAAGTGGATGTCCATCAATCAGTAGGGGAACAGGTAAAGTGGATGTTCATCAATCAATAAGGGAAACATGTGAAGTTGATGTTCATCAACCAGTAAAAGAAACAGGTGAAGTGGATGTTCATCAACCAGTAGGGGGACAGGTGAAGTCGATGTTCATCAATCAGTAAGGGAAACAGGTGAAGTGGATGTTCACCAATCACTAGAGGGACAGGTAAAGTGGATGTCCATCAATCAGTAGGGGAACAGGTAAAGTGGATGTTCATCAATCAGTAAGGGAAACATGTGAAGTTGATGTTCATCAACCAGTAGGGGGACAGGTAAAGTGGATGTTCATCAATCAGTAAAAGAAACAGGTGAAGTGGATGTTCATCAACCAGTAGGGGGACAGGTGAAGTCGATGTTCATCAATCAGTAAGGGAAACAGGTGAAGTGGATGTTCACCAATCACTAGAGGGACAGGTAAAGTGGATGTCCATCAATCAGTAGGGGAACAGGTAAAGTCGATGTTCATCAATCAGTAAAAGAAACAGGTGAAGTGGATGTTCATCAACCAGTAGGGGGACAGGTAAAGTCGATGTTCATCAATCAGTAGGGGAACAGGTGAAGTGGATGGCCATCAATCTGTAGGGAAACATGTTAAGTGGATGTTCATCAATCAGTAGGGTAACAGGTCAAGTGGATGTTCAACAGTCAGTAGGGAAAACAGGTAAAATGGATGGTCATCAATCAGTAGGGAAAACAGGTGAAGTGAATGTTCATCAATCAGTAAGGGAACAGGTGAAGTGGATGTCCATCAATCAGTTGGGGAACAGGTAAAGTGGATGGCCATCAATCAGTTGGGGAACAGGTATAGTGGATGTTCATCAATCAGTAAGGGAACAGGTAAAGTGGATGGCCATCAATCAGTAAGGGAACAGGTAAAGTGGATGTCTATCAATCAGTAAGGGAACAGGTAAAGTGGGTGGCTATCAATCAGTAAGGGAACAGGTAAAGTGGATGGCCATCAATCAGTAAGGGAACAGGTTAAGTGGATGTTTATCAATCAGTAGGGGAACAGGTAAAGTGGATAGCTATTAATCAGTAGGAGAACAGATAAAGTGGATGTTCATCAATCAGTAAGGGAACAGGTCAAGTGGATGTTCATCAATCAGTAGGGGAACACGTAAAGTGGATGTTCATCAATCAGTAAGGGAAACAGGTAAAGTGGATGTTCATCAATCAGTAAGGAAACAGGTGAAGTGGATGTTCATCAATCACTAGAGGGACAGGTAAAGTGGATGTCCATCAATCAGTAGGGGGACAGGTAAAGTGGATGTTCATCAATCAGTAAGGGAAACAGGTGAAGTGGATGTTCATTAACCAGTAGGGGGACAGGTAAAGTGGATGTTCATCAATCAGTAAGGGAAACAGGTGAAGTGGATGTTCACCAACCAGTAGGGAAACATGTTAAGTGGATGTTCATCAACCAGTAGGGGGACAGGTAAAGTGGATGTTCATCAATCAGTAAGGGAAACAGGTGAAGTGGATGTTCATTAACCAGTAGGGGGACAGGTAAAGTGGATGTTCATCAATCAGTAAGGAAAACAGGTAAAGTGGATGTTCATCAGTCAGTAGGGAAAACAGGTAAAGTGGATGGTCATCAATCAGTAGGGAAAACAGGTGAAGTGAATGTTCATCAATCGGTACGGTAATAGGTAAAGTGGATGTCTATGGACCAGTAAGGAAACCGGCAGAGTGGATTCCATGAACCGGTAGGGGAACAGGTTAAGTGGATGCTCATCAACCAGTATTGAAACAGGTAAAGTGGATGTCCAGTAACCAGTAGGGAAGCAGGTAAAGTGGATATTCATCAACCAATATTGAAACATGTAAAGTCGATGGCCATTAGTCATCAGGGGAACAGGTAAAGTGGATGGCCATCAATCAGTAAGGGAACAGGTAAAGTGGATGTTTATCAATCAGTAGGGGAACAGGTAAAGTGGATAGGGATTAATCAGTAGGAGAACAGATAAAGTGGATGTCCATCAATCAGTAGGGGAACAGGTCAAGTGGATGTTCATCTATCAGTAGGGGAACAGGTCAAGTGGATGTTCATCAATCAGTAGGGGAACAGGTCAAGTGGATGTCCATCAATCAGTAGGGGAACAGGTCAAGTGGATGTTCATCAATCAGTAAGGGAACAGGTCAAGTGGATGTTCATCAATCAGTAGGGGAACAGGTCAAGTGGATGTCCATCAATCAGTAGGGGAACAGGTCAAGTGGATGTTCATCAATCAGTAAGGGAACAGGTCAAGTGGATGTTCATCAATCAGTAAGGGAACAGGTCAAGTGGATGTTCATCAATCAGTAGGGGAACAGGTCAAGTGGATGTCCATCAATCAGTAGGGGAACAGGTCAAGTGGATGTTCATCAATCAGTAAGGGAACAGGTCAAGTGGATGTTCATCAATCAGTAAGGGAACAGGTCAAGTGGATGTTCATCAATCAGTAGGGTAACAGGTCAAGTGGATGTTCATCAGTCAGTAGGGAAAACAGGTAAAGTGGATGGTCATCAATCAGTAGGGAAAACAGGTGAAGTGAATGTTCATCAATCGGTACGGTAATAGGTAAAGTGGATGTCTATGGACCAGTAAGGAAACCGGCAGAGTGGATTCCATGAACCGGTAGGGGAACAGGTTAAGTGGATGCTCATCAACCAGTATTGAAACAGGTAAAGTGGATGTCCAGTAACCAGTAGGGAAGCAGGTAAAGTGGATATTCATCAACCAATATTGAAACATGTAAAGTCGATGGCCATTAGTCATCAGGGGAACAGGTAAAGTGGATGGCCATCAATCAGTAAGGGAACAGGTAAAGTGGATGTTTATCAATCAGTAGGGGAACAGGTAAAGTGGATAGGGATTAATCAGTAGGAGAACAGATAAAGTGGATGTCCATCAATCAGTAGGGGAACAGGTCAAGTGGATGTTCATCTATCAGTAGGGGAACAGGTCAAGTGGATGTTCATCACTCAGTTGGGGAACAGGTCAAGTGGATGTCCATCAATCAGTAGGGGAACAGGTCAAGTGGATGTTCATCAATCAGTAAGGGAAACAGGTGAAGTGGATGTTCATTAACCAGTAGGGGGACAGGTAAAGTGGATGTTCATCAATCAGTAAGGGAAACAGGTGAAGTGGATGTTCACCAACCAGTAGGGAAACATGTTAAGTGGATGTTCATCAACCAGTAGGGGGACAGGTAAAGTGGATGTTCATCAATCAGTAAGGGAAACAGGTGAAGTGGATGTTCATTAACCAGTAGGGGGACAGGTAAAGTGGATGTTCATCAATCAGTAAGGAAAACAGGTAAAGTGGATGTTCATCAATCAGTAGGGTAACAGGTCAAGTGGATGTTCATCAGTCAGTAGGGAAAACAGGTAAAGTGGATGGTCATCAATCAGTAGGGAAAACAGGTGAAGTGAATGTTCATCAATCGGTACGGTAATAGGTAAAGTGGATGTCTATGGACCAGTAAGGAAACCGGCAGAGTGGATTCCATGAACCGGTAGGGGAACAGGTTAAGTGGATGCTCATCAACCAGTATTGAAACAGGTAAAGTGGATGTCCAGTAACCAGTAGGGAAGCAGGTAAAGTGGATATTCATCAACCAATATTGAAACATGTAAAGTCGATGGCCATTAGTCATCAGGGGAACAGGTAAAGTGGATGGCCATCAATCAGTAAGGGAACAGGTAAAGTGGATGTTTATCAATCAGTAGGGGAACAGGTAAAGTGGATAGGGATTAATCAGTAGGAGAACAGATAAAGTGGATGTCCATCAATCAGTAGGGGAACAGGTCAAGTGGGTGTTCATCAATCAGTAGGGGAACAGGTCAAGTGGATGTCCATCAATCAGTAGGGGAACAGGTCAAGTGGATGTCCATCAATCAGTAAGGGAACAGATAAAGTGGATGTCCATCAATCAGTAGGGGAACAGGTCAAGTGGATGTTCATCAATCAGTAGGGGAACAGGTCAAGTGGATGTCCATCAATCAGTAGGGGAACAGGTCAAGTGGATGTTCATCAATCAGTAAGGGAACAGGTCAAGTGGATGTTCATCAATCAGTAGGGGAACAGGTCAAGTGGATGTCCATCAATCAGTAGGGGAACAGGTCAAGTGGATGTTCATCAATCAGTAAGGGAACAGGTCAAGTGGATGTTCATCAATCAGTAAGGGAACAGGTCAAGTGGATGTTCATCAATCAGTAGGGGAACAGGTCAAGTGGATGTCCATCAATCAGTAGGGGAACAGGTCAAGTGGATGTTCATCAATCAGTAAGGGAACAGGTCAAGTGGATGTTCATCAATCAGTAAGGGAACAGGTCAAGTGGATGTTCATCAATCAGTAGAGTAACAGGTCAAGTGGATGTTCATCAGTCAGTAGGGAAAACAGGTAAAGTGGATGGTCATCAATCAGTAGGGAAAACAGGTGAAGTGAATGTTCATCAATCGGTACGGTAATAGGTAAAGTGGATGTCTATGGACCAGTAAGGAAACCGGCAGAGTGGATTCCATGAACCGGTAGGGGAACAGGTTAAGTGGATGCTCATCAACCAGTATTGAAACAGGTAAAGTGGATGTCCAGTAACCAGTAGGGAAGCAGGTAAAGTGGATATTCATCAACCAATATTGAAACATGTAAAGTCGATGGCCATTAGTCATCAGGGGAACAGGTAAAGTGGATGGCCATCAATCAGTAAGGGAACAGGTAAAGTGGATGTTTATCAATCAGTAGGGGAACAGGTAAAGTGGATAGGGATTAATCAGTAGGAGAACAGATAAAGTGGATGTCCATCAATCAGTAGGGGAACAGGTCAAGTGGATGTTCATCTATCAGTAGGGGAACAGGTCAAGTGGATGTTCATCAATCAGTAGGGGAACAGGTCAAGTGGATGTCCATCAATCAGTAGGGGAACAGGTCAAGTGGATGTTCATCAATCAGTAAGGGAACAGGTGAAGTGGATGTTCATCAATCAGTAGGGGAACAGGTCAAGTGGATGTCCATCAATCAGTAGGGGAACAGGTCAAGTGGATGTTCATCAATCAGTAAGGGAACAGGTCAAGTGGATGTTCATCAATCAGTAGGGGAACAGGTAAAGTGGTTGTTTATCGATCAGTAAGGAAACAGGTAAATTGGATGTTCATGAATCACTAGGGGGACAGGTAAAGTGGATGTTTATTAATCAGTAGGGGAACAGGTCAAGTGGATGTCCATCAATCAGTAGGGGAACAGGTAAAGTGGATGTTCATCAATCAGTAGGGGAACAGGTCAAGTGGATGTCCATCAATCAGTAGGGGAACAGGTAAAGTGGATGTTCATCAACCAGTAGGGGGACAGGTAAAGTGGATGTTCATCAATCAGTAAGGGAAACAGGTGAAGTGGATGTTCATCAACCAGTATTGAAACATGTAAAGTCGATGGCCATCAGTCATAAAGGGAACAGGTAAAGTAGATGGCCTTCAATCAGTAAGGGAACAGGTAAAGTGGATAGCTATTAATCAGTAGGAGAACAGATAAAGTGGATGTTCATCAATCAGTAAGGGAACAGGTCAAGTGGATGTTCATCAATCAGTAGGGGAAACAGGTGAAGTGGATGTTCATCAATCAGTAGGGGAACAGGTAAAGTGGATGTTCATCAATCAGTAAGGAAACAGGTGAAGTGGATGTTCACCAATCACTAGAGGGACAGGTAAAGTGGATGTCCATCAATCAGTAGGGGAACAGGTAAAGTGGATGTTCATCAATCAGTAAGGGAAACATGTGAAGTTGATGTTCATCAACCAGTAGGGGGACAGGTAAAGTGGATGTTCATCAATCAGTAAAAGAAACAGGTGAAGTGGATGTTCATCAACCAGTAGGGGGACAGGTGAAGTGGATGTTCATCAATCAGTAAGGGAACAGGTGAAGTGGATGGCCATCAATCAGCAAGGGAAACAGGTAAAGTGGATGTTCATCAATCTGTAGGGAAACATGTTAAGTGGATGTTCATCAATCAGTAGGGTAACAGGTCAAGTGGATGTTCAACAGTCAGTAGGGAAAACAGGTAAAATGGATGGTCATCAATCAGTAGGGAAAACAGGTGAAGTGAATGTTCATCAATCAGTAAGGGAACAGGTGAAGTGGATGTCCATCAATCAGTTGGGGAACAGGTAAAGTGGATGGCCATCAATCAGTAAGGGAACAGGTAAAGTGGATGTTCATCAATCAGTAAGGGAACAGGTAAAGTGGATGTACATCAATCAGTAAGGGAACAGGTAAAGTGGATGGCCATCAATCAGTAAGGGAACAGGTAAAGTGGATGTCTATCAATCAGTAAGGGAACAGGTAAAGTGGGTGGCTATCAATCAGTAAGAGAACAGGTAAAGTGGATGGCCATCAATCAGTAAGGGAACAGGTTAAGTGGATGTTTATCAATCAGTAGGGGAACAGGTAAAGTGGATGTTCATCAATCAGTAAGGAAACAGGTGAAGTGGATGTTCATCAATCACTAGAGGGACAGGTAAAGTGGATGTCCATCAATCAGTAGGGGAACAGGTAAAGTGGATGTCCATCAATCAATAAGGGAAACATGTGAAGTTGATGTTCATCAACCAGTAGGGGGACAGGTAAAGTGGATGTTCATCAATCAGTAAGGGAAACAGGTGAAGTGGATGTTCATTAACCAGTAGGGGGACAGGTAAAGTGGATGTTCATCAATCAGTAAGGGAAACAGGTGAAGTGGATGTTCATTAACCAGTAGGGGGACAGGTAAAGTGGATGTTCATCAATCAGTAAGGGAACAGGTGAAGTGGATGGCCATCAATCAGTAAGGAAAACAGGTAAAGTGGATGTTCATCAATCAGTAGGGGAACAGGTAAAGTGGATGTTCATCAATCAGTAGGGGAACAGGTCAAGTGGATGTCCATCAATCAGTAGGGGAACAGGTAAAGTGGATGTTCATCAACCAGTAGGGGGACAGGTAAAGTGGATGTTCATCAATCAGTAAGGGAAACAGGTGAAGTGGATGTTCATCAACCAGTATTGAAACATGTAAAGTCGATGGCCATCAGTCATAAAGGGAACAGGTAAAGTAGATGGCCTTCAATCAGTAAGGGAACAGGTAAAGTGGATAGCTATTAATCACTAGGGGGACAGGTAAAGTGGATGTTTATTAATCAGTAGGGGAACAGGTCAAGTGGATGTCCATCAATCAGTAGGGGAACAGGTAAAGTGGATGTTCATCAATCAGTAGGGGAACAGGTCAAGTGGATGTCCATCAATCAGTAGGGGAACAGGTAAAGTGGATGTTCATCAACCAGTAGGGGGACAGGTAAAGTGGATGTTCATCAATCAGTAAGGGAAACAGGTGAAGTGGATGTTCATCAACCAGTATTGAAACATGTAAAGTCGATGGCCATCAGTCATAAAGGGAACAGGTAAAGTAGATGGCCTTCAATCAGTAAGGGAACAGGTAAAGTGGATAGCTATTAATCAGTAGGAGAACAGATAAAGTGGATGTTCATCAATCAGTAAGGGAACAGGTCAAGTGGATGTTCATCAATCAGTAGGGGAAACAGGTGAAGTGGATGTTCATCAATCAGTAGGGGAACAGGTAAAGTGGATGTTCATCAATCAGTAAGGAAACAGGTGAAGTGGATGTTCACCAATCACTAGAGGGACAGGTAAAGTGGATGTCCATCAATCAGTAGGGGAACAGGTAAAGTGGATGTTCATCAATCAGTAAGGGAAACATGTGAAGTTGATGTTCATCAACCAGTAGGGGGACAGGTAAAGTGGATGTTCATCAATCAGTAAAAGAAACAGGTGAAGTGGATGTTCATCAACCAGTAGGGGGACAGGTGAAGTGGATGTTCATCAATCAGTAAGGGAACAGGTGAAGTGGATGGCCATCAATCAGCAAGGGAAACAGGTAAAGTGGATGTTCATCAATCTGTAGGGAAACATGTTAAGTGGATGTTCATCAATCAGTAGGGTAACAGGTCAAGTGGATGTTCAACAGTCAGTAGGGAAAACAGGTAAAATGGATGGTCATCAATCAGTAGGGAAAACAGGTGAAGTGAATGTTCATCAATCAGTAAGGGAACAGGTGAAGTGGATGTCCATCAATCAGTTGGGGAACAGGTAAAGTGGATGGCCATCAATCAGTAAGGGAACAGGTAAAGTGGATGTTCATCAATCAGTAAGGGAACAGGTAAAGTGGATGTACATCAATCAGTAAGGGAACAGGTAAAGTGGATGGCCATCAATCAGTAAGGGAACAGGTAAAGTGGATGTCTATCAATCAGTAAGGGAACAGGTAAAGTGGGTGGCTATCAATCAGTAAGAGAACAGGTAAAGTGGATGGCCATCAATCAGTAAGGGAACAGGTTAAGTGGATGTTTATCAATCAGTAGGGGAACAGGTAAAGTGGATGTTCATCAATCAGTAAGGAAACAGGTGAAGTGGATGTTCATCAATCACTAGAGGGACAGGTAAAGTGGATGTCCATCAATCAGTAGGGGAACAGGTAAAGTGGATGTCCATCAATCAATAAGGGAAACATGTGAAGTTGATGTTCATCAACCAGTAGGGGGACAGGTAAAGTGGATGTTCATCAATCAGTAAGGGAAACAGGTGAAGTGGATGTTCATTAACCAGTAGGGGGACAGGTAAAGTGGATGTTCATCAATCAGTAAGGGAAACAGGTGAAGTGGATGTTCATTAACCAGTAGGGGGACAGGTAAAGTGGATGTTCATCAATCAGTAAGGGAACAGGTGAAGTGGATGGCCATCAATCAGTAAGGAAAACAGGTAAAGTGGATGTTCATCAATCAGTAGGGGAACAGGTAAAGTGGATGTTCATCAATCAGTAGGGGAACAGGTCAAGTGGATGTCCATCAATCAGTAGGGGAACAGGTAAAGTGGATGTTCATCAACCAGTAGGGGGACAGGTAAAGTGGATGTTCATCAATCAGTAAGGGAAACAGGTGAAGTGGATGTTCATCAACCAGTATTGAAACATGTAAAGTCGATGGCCATCAGTCATAAAGGGAACAGGTAAAGTAGATGGCCTTCAATCAGTAAGGGAACAGGTAAAGTGGATAGCTATTAATCAGTAGGAGAACAGATAAAGTGGATGTTCATCAATCAGTAAGGGAACAGGTCAAGTGGATGTTCATCAATCAGTAGGGGAAACAGGTGAAGTGGATGTTCATCAATCAGTAGGGGAACAGGTAAAGTGGATGTTCATCAATCAGTAAGGAAACAGGTGAAGTGGATGTTCACCAATCACTAGAGGGAAAGGTAAAGTGGATGTCCATCAATCAGTAGGGGAACAGGTAAAGTGGATGTTCATCAATCAGTAAGGGAAACATGTGAAGTTGATGTTCATCAACCAGTAGGGGGACAGGTAAAGTGGATGTTCATCAATCAGTAAAAGAAACAGGTGAAGTGGATGTTCATCAACCAGTAGGGGGACAGGTGAAGTGGATGTTCATCAATCAGTAAGGGAACAGGTGAAGTGGATGGCCATCAATCAGCAAGGGAAACAGGTAAAGTGGATGTTCATCAATCTGTAGGGAAACATGTTAAGTGGATGTTCATCAATCAGTAGGGTAACAGGTCAAGTGGATGTTCAACAGTCAGTAGGGAAAACAGGTAAAATGGATGGTCATCAATCAGTAGGGAAAACAGGTGAAGTGAATGTTCATCAATCAGTAAGGGAACAGGTGAAGTGGATGTCCATCAATCAGTTGGGGAACAGGTAAAGTGGATGGCCATCAATCAGTAAGGGAACAGGTAAAGTGGATGTTCATCAATCAGTAAGGGAACAGGTAAAGTGGATGTACATCAATCAGTAAGGGAACAGGTAAAGTGGATGGCCATCAATCAGTAAGGGAACAGGTAAAGTGGATGTCTATCAATCAGTAAGGGAACAGGTAAAGTGGGTGGCTATCAATCAGTAAGAGAACAGGTAAAGTGGATGGCCATCAATCAGTAAGGGAACAGGTTAAGTGGATGTTTATCAATCAGTAGGGGAACAGGTAAAGTGGATAGCTATTAATCAGTAAGGGAAACAGGTAAAGTGGATGTTCATCAATCAGTAAGGAAACAGGTGAAGTGGATGTTCATCAATCACTAGAGGGACAGGTAAAGTGGATGTCCATCAATCAGTAGGGGAACAGGTAAAGTGGATGTTCATCAATCAATAAGGGAAACATGTGAAGTTGATGTTCATCAATCAGTAAGGGAAACAGGTGAAGTGGATGTTCATTAACCAGTAGGGGGACAGGTAAAGTGGATGTTCATCAATCAGTAAGGGAAACAGGTGAAGTGGATGTTCATTAACCAGTAGGGGGACAGGTAAAGTGGATGTTCATCAATCAGTAAGGGAACAGGTGAAGTGGATGGCCATCAATCAGTAAGGAAAACAGGTAAAGTGGATGTTCATCAATCAGTTGGGAAACATGTTAAGTGGATGTTCATCAATCAGTAGGGAAAACAGGTAAAGTGGATGGTCATCAATCAGTAGGGGAACAGCTAATGTGGATGTTCATCAATCAGTAAGGGAACAGGTAAAGTGGATGACCATCAATCAGTAGGGGAATAGGTAAAGTGGATGTCCATCAATCAGTAGGGGAACAGGTAAAGTGGATGTCCATTAATCAGTTAGGGAACAGGTAAAGTGGATGACCATCAATCAGTAGGGGAACAGGTAAAGTGGATGACCATCAATCAGTAGGGGAACAGGTAAAGTGGATGTCCATTAATCAGTTAGGGAACAGGTAAAGTGGATGACCATCAATCAGTAGGGGAACAGGTCAAGTGGATGTTCATCAATCAGTAAGGGAACAGGTCAAGTGGATGTTCATCAATCAGTAAGGGAACAGGTCAAGTGGATGTTCATCAATCAGTAGGGTAACAGGTCAAGTGGATGTTCATCAGTCAGTAGGGAAAACAGGTAAAGTGGATGGTCATCAATCAGTAGGGAAAACAGGTGAAGTGAATGTTCATCAATCGGTACGGTAATAGGTAAAGTGGATGTCTATGGACCAGTAAGGAAACCGGCAGAGTGGATTCCATGAACCGGTAGGGGAACAGGTTAAGTGGATGCTCATCAACCAGTATTGAAACAGGTAAAGTGGATGTCCAGTAACCAGTAGGGAAGCAGGTAAAGTGGATATTCATCAACCAATATTGAAACATGTAAAGTCGATGGCCATTAGTCATCAGGGGAACAGGTAAAGTGGATGGCCATCAATCAGTAAGGGAACAGGTAAAGTGGATGTTTATCAATCAGTAGGGGAACAGGTAAAGTGGATAGGGATTATTCAGTAGGAGAACAGATAAAGTGGATGTCCATCAATCAGTAGGGGAACAGGTCAAGTGGATGTTCATCTATCAGTAGGGGAACAGGTCAAGTGGATGTTCATCAATCAGTAGGGGAACAGGTCAAGTGGATGTCCATCAATCAGTAGGGGAACAGGTCAAGTGGATGTTCATCAATCAGTAAGGGAACAGGTCAAGTGGATGTTCATCAATCAGTAGGGGAACAGGTCAAGTGGATGTCCATCAATCAGTAGGGGAACAGGTCAAGTGGATGTTCATCAATCAGTAAGGGAACAGGTCAAGTGGATGTTCATCAATCAGTAAGGGAACAGGTCAAGTGGATATTCATCAATCAGTAGGGGAACAGGTCAAGTGGATGTCCATCAATCTGTAGGGGAACAGGTCAAGTGGATGTTTATCAATCAGTAAGGGAACAGGTCAAGTGGATGTTCATCAATCAGTAAGGGAACAGGTCAAGTGGATGTTCATCAATCAGTAGGGTAACAGGTCAAGTGGATGTTCATCAGTCAGTAGGGAAAACAGGTAAAGTGGATGGTCATCAATCAGTAGGGAAAACAGGTGAAGTGAATGTTCATCAATCGGTACGGTAATAGGTAAAGTGGATGTCTATGGACCAGTAAGGAAACCGGCAGAGTGGATTCCATGAACCGGTAGGGGAACAGGTTAAGTGGATGCTCATCAACCAGTATTGAAACAGGTAAAGTGGATGTCCAGTAACCAGTAGGGAAGCAGGTAAAGTGGATATTCATCAACCAATATTGAAACATGTAAAGTCGATGGCCATTAGTCATCAGGGGAACAGGTAAAGTGGATGGCCATCAATCAGTAAGGGAACAGGTAAAGTGGATGTTTATCAATCAGTAGGGGAACAGGTAAAGTGGATAGGGATTAATCAGTAGGAGAACAGATAAAGTGGATGTCCATCAATCAGTAGGGGAACAGGTCAAGTGGATGTTCATCTATCAGTAGGGAAACAGGTCAAGTGGATGTTCATCAATCAGTAGGGGAACAGGTCAAGTGGATGTCCATCAATCAGTAGGGGAACAGGTCAAGTGGATGTTCATCAATCAGTAAGGGAAACAGGTGAAGTGGATGTTCATTAACCAGTAGGGGGACAGGTAAAGTGGATGTTCATCAATCAGTAAGGGAAACAGGTGAAGTGGATGTTCACCAACCAGTAGGGAAACATGTTAAGTGGATGTTCATCAACCAGTAGGGGGACAGGTAAAGTGGATGTTCATCAATCAGTAAGGGAAACAGGTGAAGTGGATGTTCATTAACCAGTAGGGGGACAGGTAAAGTGGATGTTCATCAATCAGTAAGGAAAACAGGTAAAGTGGATGTTCATCAATCAGTAGGGTAACAGGTCAAATGGATGTTCATCAGTCAGTAGGGAAAACAGGTAAAGTGGATGGTCATCAATCAGTAGGGAAAACAGGTGAAGTGAATGTTCATCAATCGGTACGGTAATAGGTAAAGTGGATGTCTATGGACCAGTAAGGAAACCGGCAGAGTGGATTCCATGAACCGGTAGGGGAACAGGTTAAGTGGATACTCATCAATCAGTATTGAAACAGGTAAAGTGGATGTCCAGTAACCAGTAGGGAAGCAGGTAAAGTGGATATTCATCAACCAATATTGAAACATGTAAAGTCGATGGCCATTAGTCATCAGGGGAACAGGTAAAGTGGATGGCCATCAATCAGTAAGGGAACAGGTAAAGTGGATGTTTATCAATCAGTAGGGGAACAGGTAAAGTGGATAGGGATTAATCAGTAGGAGAACAGATAAAGTGGATGTCCATCAATCAGTAGGGGAACAGGTCAAGTGGATGTTCATCAATCAGTAGGGGAACAGGTCAAGTGGATGTCCATCAATCAGTAGGGGAACAGGTCAAGTGGATGTCCATCAATCAGTAAGGGAACAGATAAAGTGGATGTCCATCAATCAGTAGGGGAACAGGTCAAGTGGATGTTCATCAATCTGTAGGGGAACAGGTCAAGTGGATGTTTATCAATCAGTAAGGGAACAGGTCAAGTGGATGTTCATCAATCAGTAAGGGAACAGGTCAAGTGGATGTTCATCAATCAGTAGGGTAACAGGTCAAGTGGATGTTCATCAGTCAGTAGGGAAAACAGGTAAAGTGGATGGTCATCAATCAGTAGGGAAAACAGGTGAAGTGAATGTTCATCAATCGGTACGGTAATAGGTAAAGTGGATGTCTATGGACCAGTAAGGAAACCGGCAGAGTGGATTCCATGAACCGGTAGGGGAACAGGTTAAGTGGATGCTCATCAACCAGTATTGAAACAGGTAAAGTGGATGTCCAGTAACCAGTAGGGAAGCAGGTAAAGTGGATATTCATCAACCAATATTGAAACATGTAAAGTCGATGGCCATTAGTCATCAGGGGAACAGGTAAAGTGGATGGCCATCAATCAGTAAGGGAACAGGTAAAGTGGATGTTTATCAATCAGTAGGGGAACAGGTAAAGTGGATAGGGATTAATCAGTAGGAGAACAGATAAAGTGGATGTCCATCAATCAGTAGGGGAACAGGTCAAGTGGATGTTCATCTATCAGTAGGGAAACAGGTCAAGTGGATGTTCATCAATCAGTAGGGGAACAGGTCAAGTGGATGTCCATCAATCAGTAGGGGAACAGGTCAAGTGGATGTTCATCAATCAGTAAGGGAAACAGGTGAAGTGGATGTTCATTAACCAGTAGGGGGACAGGTAAAGTGGATGTTCATCAATCAGTAAGGGAAACAGGTGAAGTGGATGTTCACCAACCAGTAGGGAAACATGTTAAGTGGATGTTCATCAACCAGTAGGGGGACAGGTAAAGTGGATGTTCATCAATCAGTAAGGGAAACAGGTGAAGTGGATGTTCATTAACCAGTAGGGGGACAGGTAAAGTGGATGTTCATCAATCAGTAAGGAAAACAGGTAAAGTGGATGTTCATCAATCAGTAGGGTAACAGGTCAAATGGATGTTCATCAGTCAGTAGGGAAAACAGGTAAAGTGGATGGTCATCAATCAGTAGGGAAAACAGGTGAAGTGAATGTTCATCAATCGGTACGGTAATAGGTAAAGTGGATGTCTATGGACCAGTAAGGAAACCGGCAGAGTGGATTCCATGAACCGGTAGGGGAACAGGTTAAGTGGATGCTCATCAATCAGTATTGAAACAGGTAAAGTGGATGTCCAGTAACCAGTAGGGAAGCAGGTAAAGTGGATATTCATCAACCAATATTGAAACATGTAAAGTCGATGGCCATTAGTCATCAGGGGAACAGGTAAAGTGGATGGCCATCAATCAGTAAGGGAACAGGTAAAGTGGATGTTTATCAATCAGTAGGGGAACAGGTAAAGTGGATAGGGATTAATCAGTAGGAGAACAGATAAAGTGGATGTCCATCAATCAGTAGGGGAACAGGTCAAGTGGATGTTCATCAATCAGTAGGGGAACAGGTCAAGTGGATGTCCATCAATCAGTAGGGGAACAGGTCAAGTGGATGTCCATCAATCAGTAAGGGAACAGATAAAGTGGATGTCCATCAATCAGTAGGGGAACAGGTCAAGTGGATGTTCATCAATCAGTAGGGGAACAGGTCAAGTGGATGTCCATCAATCAGTAGGGGAACAGGTCAAGTGGATGTTCATCAATCAGTAAGGGAACAGGTCAAGTGGATGTTCATCAATCAGTAGGGGAACAGGTCAAGTGGATGTCCATCAATCAGTAGGGGAACAGGTCAAGTGGATGTTCATCAATCAGTAAGGGAACAGGTCAAGTGGATGTTCATCAATCAGTAAGGGAACAGGTCAAGTGGATGTTCATCAATCAGTAGGGGAACAGGTCAAGTGGATGTCCATCAATCAGTAGGGGAACAGGTCAAGTGGATGTTCATCAATCAGTAAGGGAACAGGTCAAGTGGATGTTCATCAATCAGTAGGGGAACAGGTCAAGTGGATGTCCATCAATCAGTAGGGGAACAGGTCAAGTGGATGTTCATCAATCAGTAAGGGAACAGGTCAAGTGGATGTTCATCAATCAGTAAGGGAACAGGTCAAGTGGATGTTCATCAATCAGTAGGGGAACAGGTCAAGTGGATGTCCATCAATCAGTAGGGGAACAGGTCAAGTGGATGTTCATCAATCAGTAAGGGAACAGGTCAAGTGGATGTTCATCAATCAGTAAGGGAACAGGTCAAGTGGATGTTCATCAATCAGTAGGGTAACAGGTCAAGTGGATGTTCATCAGTCAGTAGGGAAAACAGGTAAAGTGGATGGTCATCAATCAGTAGGGAAAACAGGTGAAGTGAATGTTCATCAATCGGTACGGTAATAGGTAAAGTGGATGTCTATGGACCAGTAAGGAAACCGGCAGAGTGGATTCCATGAACCGGTAGGGGAACAGGTTAAGTGGATGCTCATCAACCAGTATTGAAACAGGTAAAGTGGATGTCCAGTAACCAGTAGGGAAGCAGGTAAAGTGGATATTCATCAACCAATATTGAAACATGTAAAGTCGATGGCCATTAGTCATCAGGGGAACAGGTAAAGTGGATGGCCATCAATCAGTAAGGGAACAGGTAAAGTGGATGTTTATCAATCAGTAGGGGAACAGGTAAAGTGGATAGGGATTAATCAGTAGGAGAACAGATAAAGTGGATGTCCATCAATCAGTAGGGGAACAGGTCAAGTGGATGTTCATCTATCAGTAGGGGAACAGGTCAAGTGGATGTTCATCAATCAGTAGGGGAACAGGTCAAGTGGATGTCCATCAATCAGTAGGGGAACAGGTCAAGTGGATGTTCATCAATCAGTAAGGGAACAGGTCAAGTGGATGTTCATCAATCAGTAGGGGAACAGGTCAAGTGGATGTCCATCAATCAGTAGGGGAACAGGTCAAGTGGATGTTCATCAATCAGTAAGGGAACAGGTCAAGTGGATGTTCATCAATCAGTAGGGGAACAGGTAAAGTGGTTGTTTATCGATCAGTAAGGAAACAGGTGAAGTGGATGTTCATGAATCACTAGGGGGACAGGTAAAGTGGATGTTTATTAATCAGTAGGGGAACAGGTCAAGTGGATGTCCATCAATCAGTAGGGGAACAGGTAAAGTGGATGTTCATCAATCAGTAGGGGAACAGGTCAAGTGGATGTCCATCAATCAGTAGGGGAACAGGTAAAGTGGATGTTCATCAACCAGTAGGGGGACAGGTAAAGTGGATGTTCATCAATCAGTAAGGGAAACAGGTGAAGTGGATGTTCATCAACCAGTACTGAAACATGTAAAGTCGATGGCCATCAGTCATAAAGGGAACAGGTAAAGTAGATGGCCTTCAATCAGTAAGGGAACAGGTAAAGTGGATAGCTATTAATCAGTAGGAGAACAGATAAAGTGGATGTTCATCAATCAGTAAGGGAACAGGTCAAGTGGATGTTCATCAATCAGTAGGGGAAACAGGTGAAGTGGATGTTCATCAATCAGTAGGGGAACAGGTAAAGTGGATGTTCATCAATCAGTAAGGAAACAGGTGAAGTGGATGTTCACCAATCACTAGAGGGACAGGTAAAGTGGATGTCCATCAATCAGTAGGGGAACAGGTAAAGTGGATGTTCATCAATCAGTAAGGGAAACATGTGAAGTTGATGTTCATCAACCAGTAGGGGGACAGGTAAAGTGGATGTTCATCAATCAGTAAAAGAAACAGGTGAAGTGGATGTTCATCAACCAGTAGGGGGACAGGTGAAGTGGATGTTCATCAATCAGTAAGGGAACAGGTGAAGTGGATGGCCATCAATCAGCAAGGGAAACAGGTAAAGTGGATGTTCATCAATCTGTAGGGAAACATGTTAAGTGGATGTTCATCAATCAGTAAGGGAACAGGTCAAGTGGATGTTCATCAATCAGTAGGGGAACAGGTCAAGTGGATGTCCATCAATCAGTAGGGGAACAGGTCAAGTGGATGTTCATCAATCAGTAAGGGAACAGGTCAAGTGGATGTTCATCAATCAGTAGGGGAACAGGTAAAGTGGTTGTTTATCGATCAGTAAGGAAACAGGTGAAGTGGATGTTCATCAATCAGTAAGGGAACAGGTCAAGTGGATGTTCATCAATCAGTAAGGGAACAGGTCAAGTGGATGTTCATCAATCAGTAGGGTAACAGGTCAAGTGGATGTTCATCAGTCAGTAGGGAAAACAGGTAAAGTGGATGGTCATCAATCAGTAGGGAAAACAGGTGAAGTGAATGTTCATCAATCGGTACGGTAATAGGTAAAGTGGATGTCTATGGACCAGTAAGGAAACCGGCAGAGTGGATTCCATGAACCGGTAGGGGAACAGGTTAAGTGGATGCTCATCAACCAGTATTGAAACAGGTAAAGTGGATGTCCAGTAACCAGTAGGGAAGCAGGTAAAGTGGATATTCATCAACCAATATTGAAACATGTAAAGTCGATGGCCATTAGTCATCAGGGGAACAGGTAAAGTGGATGGCCATCAATCAGTAAGGGAACAGGTAAAGTGGATGTTTATCAATCAGTAGGGGAACAGGTAAAGTGGATAGGGATTAATCAGTAGGAGAACAGATAAAGTGGATGTCCATCAATCAGTAGGAGAACAGGTCAAGTGGATGTTCATCTATCAGTAGGGGAACAGGTCAAGTGGATGTTCATCAATCAGTAGGGGAACAGGTCAAGTGGATGTCCATCAATCAGTAGGGGAACAGGTCAAGTGGATGTTCATCAATCAGTAAGGGAAACAGGTGAAGTGGATGTTCATTAACCAGTAGGGGGACAGGTAAAGTGGATGTTCATCAATCAGTAAGGGAAACAGGTGAAGTGGATGTTCACCAACCAGTAGGGAAACATGTTAAGTGGATGTTCATCAACCAGTAGGGGGACAGGTAAAGTGGATGTTCATCAATCAGTAAGGGAAACAGGTGAAGTGGATGTTCATTAACCAGTAGGGGGACAGGTAAAGTGGATGTTCATCAATCAGTAAGGAAAACAGGTAAAGTGGATGTTCATCAATCAGTAGGGTAACAGGTCAAATGGATGTTCATCAGTCAGTAGGGAAAACAGGTAAAGTGGATGGTCATCAATCAGTAGGGAAAACAGGTGAAGTGAATGTTCATCAATCGGTACGGTAATAGGTAAAGTGGATGTCTATGGACCAGTAAGGAAACCGGCAGAGTGGATTCCATGAACCGGTAGGGGAACAGGTTAAGTGGATGCTCATCAACCAGTATTGAAACAGGTAAAGTGGATGTCCAGTAACCAGTAGGGAAGCAGGTAAAGTGGATATTCATCAACCAATATTGAAACATGTAAAGTCGATGGCCATTAGTCATCAGGGGAACAGGTAAAGTGGATGGCCATCAATCAGTAAGGGAACAGGTAAAGTGGATGTTTATCAATCAGTAGGGGAACAGGTAAAGTGGATAGGGATTAATCAGTAGGAGAACAGATAAAGTGGATGTCCATCAATCAGTAGGGGAACAGGTCAAGTGGATGTTCATCAATCAGTAGGGGAACAGGTCAAGTGGATGTCCATCAATCAGTAGGGGAACAGGTCAAGTGGATGTCCATCAATCAGTAAGGGAACAGATAAAATGGATGTCCATCAATCAGTAGGGGAACAGGTCAAGTGGATGTTCATCAATCAGTAGGGGAACAGGTCAAGTGGATGTCCATCAATCAGTAGGGGAACAGGTCAAGTGGATGTTCATCAATCAGTAAGGGAACAGGTCAAGTGGATGTTCATCAATCAGTAGGGGAACAGGTCAAGTGGATGTCCATCAATCAGTAGGGGAACAGGTCAAGTGGATGTTCATCAATCAGTAAGGGAACAGGTCAAGTGGATGTCCATCAATCAGTAGGGGAACAGGTCAAGTGGATGTTCATCAATCAGTAGGGGAACAGGTCAAGTGGATGTCCATCAATCAGTAGGGGAACAGGTCAAGTGGATGTTCATCAATCAGTAAGGGAACAGGTCAAGTGGATGTTCATCAATCAGTAAGGGAACAGGTCAAGTGGATGTTCATCAATCAGTAGGGTAACAGGTCAAGTGGATGTTCATCAGTCAGTAGGGAAAACAGGTAAAGTGGATGGTCATCAATCAGTAGGGAAAACAGGTGAAGTGAATGTTCATCAATCGGTACGGTAATAGGTAAAGTGGATGTCTATGGACCAGTAAGGAAACCGGCAGAGTGGATTCCATGAACCGGTAGGGGAACAGGTTAAGTGGATGCTCATCAACCAGTATTGAAACAGGTAAAGTGGATGTCCAGTAACCAGTAGGGAAGCAGGTAAAGTGGATATTCATCAACCAATATTGAAACATGTAAAGTCGATGGCCATTAGTCATCAGGGGAACAGGTAAAGTGGATGGCCATCAATCAGTAAGGGAACAGGTAAAGTGGATGTTTATCAATCAGTAGGGGAACAGGTAAAGTGGATAGGGATTAATCAGTAGGAGAACAGATAAAGTGGATGTCCATCAATCAGTAGGGGAACAGGTCAAGTGGATGTTCATCTATCAGTAGGGGAACAGGTCAAGTGGATGTTCATCAATCAGTAGGGGAACAGGTCAAGTGGATGTCCATCAATCAGTAGGGGAACAGGTCAAGTGGATGTTCATCAATCAGTAAGGGAACAGGTCAAGTGGATGTTCATCAATCAGTAGGGGAACAGGTCAAGTGGATGTCCATCAATCAGTAGGGGAACAGGTCAAGTGGATGTTCATCAATCAGTAAGGGAACAGGTCAAGTGGATGTTCATCAATCAGTAGGGGAACAGGTAAAGTGGTTGTTTATCGATCAGTAAGGAAACATGTGAAGTGGATGTTCATGAATCACTAGGGGGACAGGTAAAGTGGATGTTTATTAAT
Organism: Lepidochitona cinerea; assembly: GCA_963971465.1. NCBI lineage: Eukaryota > Metazoa > Mollusca > Polyplacophora > Chitonida > Tonicellidae > Lepidochitona > Lepidochitona cinerea. The sequence goes on along the minus strand of OZ020560.1, from coordinate 20,722,226 downwards.
CAGTAGGGGAACAGGTCAAGTGGATGTCCATCAATCAGTAGGGGAACAGGTAAAGTGGATGTTCATCAATCAGTAGGGGAACAGGTCAAGTGGATGTCCATCAATCAGTAGGGGAACAGGTAAAGTGGATGTTCATCAACCAGTAGGGGGACAGGTAAAGTGGATGTTCATCAATCAGTAAGGGAAACAGGTGAAGTGGATGTTCATCAACCAGTATTGAAACATGTAAAGTCGATGGCCATCAGTCATAAAGGGAACAGGTAAAGTAGATGGCCTTCAATCAGTAAGGGAACAGGTAAAGTGGATAGCTATTAATCAGTAGGAGAACAGATAAAGTGGATGTTCATCAATCAGTAAGGGAACAGGTCAAGTGGATGTTCATCAATCAGTAGGGGAAACAGGTGAAGTGGATGTTCATCAATCAGTAGGGGAACAGGTAAAGTGGATGTTCATCAATCAGTAAGGAAACAGGTGAAGTGGATGTTCACCAATCACTAGAGGGACAGGTAAAGTGGATGTCCATCAATCAGTAGGGGAACAGGTAAAGTGGATGTTCATCAATCAGTAAGGGAAACATGTGAAGTTGATGTTCATCAACCAGTAGGGGGACAGGTAAAGTGGATGTTCATCAATCAGTAAAAGAAACAGGTGAAGTGGATGTTCATCAACCAGTAGGGGGACAGGTGAAGTGGATGTTCATCAATCAGTAAGGGAACAGGTGAAGTGGATGGCCATCAATCAGCAAGGGAAACAGGTAAAGTGGATGTTCATCAATCTGTAGGGAAACATGTTAAGTGGATGTTCATCAATCAGTAGGGTAACAGGTCAAGTGGATGTTCAACAGTCAGTAGGGAAAACAGGTAAAATGGATGGTCATCAATCAGTAGGGAAAACAGGTGAAGTGAATGTTCATCAATCAGTAAGGGAACAGGTGAAGTGGATGTCCATCAATCAGTTGGGGAACAGGTAAAGTGGATGGCCATCAATCAGTAAGGGAACAGGTAAAGTGGATGTTCATCAATCAGTAAGGGAACAGGTAAAGTGGATGTACATCAATCAGTAAGGGAACAGGTAAAGTGGATGGCCATCAATCAGTAAGGGAACAGGTAAAGTGGATGTCTATCAATCAGTAAGGGAACAGGTAAAGTGGGTGGCTATCAATCAGTAAGAGAACAGGTAAAGTGGATGGCCATCAATCAGTAAGGGAACAGGTTAAGTGGATGTTTATCAATCAGTAGGGGAACAGGTAAAGTGGATGTTCATCAATCAGTAAGGAAACAGGTGAAGTGGATGTTCATCAATCACTAGAGGGACAGGTAAAGTGGATGTCCATCAATCAGTAGGGGAACAGGTAAAGTGGATGTTCATCAATCAATAAGGGAAACATGTGAAGTTGATGTTCATCAACCAGTAGGGGGACAGGTAAAGTGGATGTTCATCAATCAGTAAGGGAAACAGGTGAAGTGGATGTTCATTAACCAGTAGGGGGACAGGTAAAGTGGATGTTCATCAATCAGTAAGGGAAACAGGTGAAGTGGATGTTCATTAACCAGTAGGGGGACAGGTAAAGTGGATGTTCATCAATCAGTAAGGGAACAGGTGAAGTGGATGGCCATCAATCAGTAAGGAAAACAGGTAAAGTGGATGTTCATCAATCAGTAGGGGAACAGGTAAAGTGGATGTTCATCAATCAGTAGGGGAACAGGTCAAGTGGATGTCCATCAATCAGTAGGGGAACAGGTAAAGTGGATGTTCATCAACCAGTAGGGGGACAGGTAAAGTGGATGTTCATCAATCAGTAAGGGAAACAGGTGAAGTGGATGTTCATCAACCAGTATTGAAACATGTAAAGTCGATGGCCATCAGTCATAAAGGGAACAGGTAAAGTAGATGGCCTTCAATCAGTAAGGGAACAGGTAAAGTGGATAGCTATTAATCAGTAGGAGAACAGATAAAGTGGATGTTCATCAATCAGTAAGGGAACAGGTCAAGTGGATGTTCATCAATCAGTAGGGGAACAGGTCAAGTGGATGTCCATCAATCAGTAGGGGAACAGGTCAAGTGGATGTTCATCAATCAGTAAGGGAACAGGTCAAGTGGATGTTCATCAATCAGTAAGGGAACAGGTCAAGTGGATGTTCATCAATCAGTAGGGTAACAGGTCAAGTGGATGTTCATCAGTCAGTAGGGAAAACAGGTAAAGTGGATGGTCATCAATCAGTAGGGAAAACAGGTGAAGTGAATGTTCATCAATCGGTACGGTAATAGGTAAAGTGGATGTCTATGGACCAGTAAGGAAACCGGCAGAGTGGATTCCAAGAACCGGTAGGGGAACAGGTTAAGTGGATGCTCATCAACCAGTATTGAAACAGGTAAAGTGGATGTCCAGTAACCAGTAGGGAAGCAGGTAAAGTGGATATTCATCAACCAATATTGAAACATGTAAAGTCGATGGCCATTAGTCATCAGGGGAACAGGTAAAGTGGATGGCCATCAATCAGTAAGGGAACAGGTAAAGTGGATGTTTATCAATCAGTAGGGGAACAGGTAAAGTGGATAGGGATTAATCAGTAGGAGAACAGATAAAGTGGATGTCCATCAATCAGTAGGGGAACAGGTCAAGTGGATGTTCATCTATCAGTAGGGGAACAGGTCAAGTGGATGTTCATCAATCAGTAGGGGAACAGGTCAAGTGGATGTCCATCAATCAGTAGGGGAACAGGTCAAGTGGATGTTCATCAATCAGTAAGGGAACAGGTCAAGTGGATGTTCATCAATCAGTAGGGGAACAGGTCAAGTGGATGTCCATCAATCAGTAGGGGAACAGGTCAAGTGGATGTTCATCAATCAGTAAGGGAACAGGTCAAGTGGATGTTCATCAATCAGTAGGGGAACAGGTAAAGTGGTTGTTTATCGATCAGTAAGGAAACATGTGAAGTGGATGTTCATGAATCACTAGGGGGACAGGTAAAGTGGATGTTTATTAATCAGTAGGGGAACAGGTCAAGTGGATGTCCATCAATCAGTAGGGGAACAGGTAAAGTGGATGTTCATCAATCAGTAGGGGAACAGGTCAAGTGGATGTCCATCAATCAGTAGGGGAACAGGTAAAGTGGATGTTCATCAACCAGTAGGGGGACAGGTAAAGTGGATGTTCATCAATCAGTAAGGGAAACAGGTGAAGTGGATGTTCATCAACCAGTATTGAAACATGTAAAGTCGATGGCCATCAGTCATAAAGGGAACAGGTAAAGTAGATGGCCTTCAATCAGTAAGGGAACAGGTAAAGTGGATAGCTATTAATCAGTAGGAGAACAGATAAAGTGGATGTTCATCAATCAGTAAGGGAACAGGTCAAGTGGATGTTCATCAATCAGTAGGGGAAACAGGTGAAGTGGATGTTCATCAATCAGTAGGGGAACAGGTAAAGTGGATGTTCATCAATCAGTAAGGAAACAGGTGAAGTGGATGTTCACCAATCACTAGAGGGACAGGTAAAGTGGATGTCCATCAATCAGTAGGGGAACAGGTAAAGTGGATGTTCATCAATCAGTAAGGGAAACATGTGAAGTTGATGTTCATCAACCAGTAGGGGGACAGGTAAAGTGGATGTTCATCAATCAGTAAAAGAAACAGGTGAAGTGGATGTTCATCAACCAGTAGGGGGACAGGTGAAGTGGATGTTCATCAATCAGTAAGGGAACAGGTGAAGTGGATGGCCATCAATCAGCAAGGGAAACAGGTAAAGTGGATGTTCATCAATCTGTAGGGAAACATGTTAAGTGGATGTTCATCAATCAGTAGGGTAACAGGTCAAGTGGATGTTCAACAGTCAGTAGGGAAAACAGGTAAAATGGATGGTCATCAATCAGTAGGGAAAACAGGTGAAGTGAATGTTCATCAATCAGTAAGGGAACAGGTGAAGTGGATGTCCATCAATCAGTTGGGGAACAGGTAAAGTGGATGGCCATCAATCAGTAAGGGAACAGGTAAAGTGGATGTTCATCAATCAGTAAGGGAACAGGTAAAGTGGATGTACATCAATCAGTAAGGGAACAGGTAAAGTGGATGGCCATCAATCAGTAAGGGAACAGGTAAAGTGGATGTCTATCAATCAGTAAGGGAACAGGTAAAGTGGGTGGCTATCAATCAGTAAGAGAACAGGTAAAGTGGATGGCCATTAATCAGTAAGGGAACAGGTTAAGTGGATGTTTATCAATCAGTAGGGGAACAGGTAAAGTGGATGTTCATCAATCAGTAAGGAAACAGGTGAAGTGGATGTTCATCAATCACTAGAGGGACAGGTAAAGTGGATGTCCATCAATCAGTAGGGGAACAGGTAAAGTGGATGTTCATCAATCAATAAGGGAAACATGTGAAGTTGATGTTCATCAACCAGTAGGGGGACAGGTAAAGTGGATGTTCATCAATCAGTAAGGGAAACAGGTGAAGTGGATGTTCATTAACCAGTAGGGGGACAGGTAAAGTGGATGTTCATCAATCAGTAAGGGAAACAGGTGAAGTGGATGTTCATTAACCAGTAGGGGGACAGGTAAAGTGGATGTTCATCAATCAGTAAGGGAACAGGTGAAGTGGATGGCCATCAATCAGTAAGGAAAACAGGTAAAGTGGATGTTCATCAATCAGTAGGGGAACAGGTAAAGTGGATGTTCATCAATCAGTAGGGGAACAGGTCAAGTGGATGTCCATCAATCAGTAGGGGAACAGGTAAAGTGGATGTTCATCAACCAGTAGGGGGACAGGTAAAGTGGATGTTCATCAATCAGTAAGGGAAACAGGTGAAGTGGATGTTCATCAACCAGTATTGAAACATGTAAAGTCGATGGCCATCAGTCATAAAGGGAACAGGTAAAGTAGATGGCCTTCAATCAGTAAGGGAACAGGTAAAGTGGATAGCTATTAATCAGTAGGAGAACAGATAAAGTGGATGTTCATCAATCAGTAAGGGAACAGGTCAAGTGGATGTTCATCAATCAGTAGGGGAAACAGGTGAAGTGGATGTTCATCAATCAGTAGGGGAACAGGTAAAGTGGATGTTCATCAATCAGTAAGGAAACAGGTGAAGTGGATGTTCACCAATCACTAGAGGGACAGGTAAAGTGGATGTCCATCAATCAGTAGGGGAACAGGTAAAGTGGATGTTCATCAATCAGTAAGGGAAACATGTGAAGTTGATGTTCATCAACCAGTAGGGGGACAGGTAAAGTGGATGTTCATCAATCAGTAAAAGAAACAGGTGAAGTGGATGTTCATCAACCAGTAGGGGGACAGGTGAAGTGGATGTTCATCAATCAGTAAGGGAACAGGTGAAGTGGATGGCCATCAATCAGCAAGGGAAACAGGTAAAGTGGATGTTCATCAATCTGTAGGGAAACATGTTAAGTGGATGTTCATCAATCAGTAGGGTAACAGGTCAAGTGGATGTTCAACAGTCAGTAGGGAAAACAGGTAAAATGGATGGTCATCAATCAGTAGGGAAAACAGGTGATGTGAATGTTCATCAATCAGTAAGGGAACAGGTGAAGTGGATGTCCATCAATCAGTTGGGGAACAGGTAAAGTGGATGGCCATCAATCAGTAAGGGAACAGGTAAAGTGGATGTTCATCAATCAGTAAGGGAACAGGTAAAGTGGATGTACATCAATCAGTAAGGGAACAGGTAAAGTGGATGGCCATCAATCAGTAAGGGAACAGGTAAAGTGGATGTCTATCAATCAGTAAGGGAACAGGTAAAGTGGGTGGCTATCAATCAGTAAGAGAACAGGTAAAGTGGATGGCCATCAATCAGTAAGGGAACAGGTTAAGTGGATGTTTATCAATCAGTAGGGGAACAGGTAAAGTGGATAGCTATTAATCAGTAGGAGAACAGATAAAGTGGATGTTCATCAATCAGTAAGGGAACAGGTCAAGTGGATGTTCATCAATCAGTAGGGGAACACGTAAAGTGGATGTTCATCAATCAGTAAGGGAAACAGGTAAAGTGGATGTTCATCAATCAGTAAGGAAACAGGTGAAGTGGATGTTCATCAATCACTAGAGGGACAGGTAAAGTGGATGTCCATCAATCAGTAGGGGAACAGGTAAAGTGGATGTTCATCAATCAATAAGGGAAACATGTGAAGTTGATGTTCATCAACCAGTAGGGGGACAGGTAAAGTGGATGTTCATCAATCAGTAAGGGAAACAGGTGAAGTGGATGTTCATTAACCAGTAGGGGGACAGGTAAAGTGGATGTTCATCAATCAGTAAGGGAAACAGGTGAAGTGGATGTTCATTAACCAGTAGGGGGACAGGTAAAGTGGATGTTCATCAATCAGTAAGGGAACAGGTGAAGTGGATGGCCATCAATCAGTAAGGAAAACAGGTAAAGTGGATGTTCATCAATCAGTAGGGTAACAGGTCAAGTGGATGTTCATCAGTCAGTAGGGAAAACAGGTAAAGTGGATGGTCATCAATCAGTAGGGGAACAGCTAATGTGGATGTTCATCAATCAGTAAGGGAACAGGTAAAGTGGATGACCATCAATCAGTAGGGGAATAGGTAAAGTGGATGTCCATCAATCAGTAGGGGAACAGGTAAAGTGGATGTCCATTAATCAGTTAGGGAACAGGTAAAGTGGATGACCATCAATCAGTAGGGGAACAGGTAAAGTGGATGACCATCAATCAGTAGGGGAACAGGTAAAGTGGATGACCATCAATCAGTAGGGGAACAGGTAAAGTGGATGTCCATCAATCAGTAGGGGAACAGGTAAAGTGGATGGCCATCAATCAGTAGGGGAACAGGTAAAGTGGATGGCCATCAATCAGTAAGGGAACAGGTAAAGTGGACGGCCATCAATCAGTAAGGGAACAGGTAAAGTGGATGTCCATCAATCAGTAGGGGAACAGCTAATGTGGATGTTCATCAATCAGTAAGGGAACAGGTAAAGTGGATGGGCATCAATCAGTAGGGGAACAGGTAAAGTGGATGTCCATCAATCAGTAGGGGAACAGGTAAAGTGGATGTCCATTAATCAGTTAGGAAACAGGTAAAGTGGATGACCATCAATCAGTAGGGGAACAGGTAAAGTTGATGACCATCAATCAGTAGGGGAACAGGTAAAGTGGATGACCATCAATCAGTAGGGGAACAGGTAAAGTGGATGTCCATCAATCAGTAGGGGAACAGGTTACGTGAATGGCCATCAATCAGTAAGGGAACAGGTAAAGTGGATTTTTATCAATCAGTAAGGGAACAGGTGACGTAAATGGCCATCAATCAGTAAGGGAACAGGTGACGTGAATGGCCATCAATCAGTAAGGGAACAGGTGAAGTGGATTTTCATCAATCAGTAAGGGAACAGGTGACGTGAATGGCCATCAATCAGTAAGGGTACAGGTAAAGTGGATTTTCATCAATGAGTAAGGGAACAGGTAAAGTGGATGTTCATCAATCAGTAAGGGAACAGGTGAAGTGGATGGCCATCAATCAGTAAGGGAACAGGTAAAGTGGATGTTCATCAATCAGTAAGGGAACAGGTAAAGTGGATGTTCATCAATCAGTAAGGGAACAGGTAAAGTGGATGTTCATCAATCAGTAAGGGAACAGGTGAAGTGGATGGCCATCAATCAGTAAGGGAACAGGTAAAGTGGATGTTCATCAATCAATAAAGGAACAGGTAAAGTGGATGTCTATCAATCAGTAAGGGAACAGGTGAAGTGGATGTTCATCAATCAGTTGGGGAAGAGGTGAAGTGGATGGCCATCAATCAGTAAGGGAACAGGTAAAGTGGATGTTCATCGATCAGTAAGGGAACAGGTAAAGTGGATGTTCATCAATCAGTAAGGGAACAGGTAAAGTGGATGTTCATCAATCAGTAAGGGAACAGATAAAGTGGATGTTCATCAATCAGTAAGGGAACAGGTGAAGTGGATGTTCATCAATCAGTTGGGGAACAGGTGAAGTGGATGGCCATCAATCAGTAAGGGAACAGGCAAAGTGGATGTTCATCGATCAGTTGGGGAACAGGTAAAGTGGATGGCCATCAATCAGTAAGGGAACAGGTAAAGTGGATGTTCATCAATCAGTAAGGGAACAGGTAAAGTGGATGTTCATCAATCAGTAAGGGAACAGGTAAAGTGGATGTTCATCAATCAGTAAGGGAACAGGTAAAGTGGATGTTCATCAATCAGTAAGGGAACAGGTAAAGTGGATGTTCATCAATCAGTAAGGGAACAGGTAAAGTGGATGTTCATCAATCAGTAAGGGAACAGGTCAAGTGGATGTTCATCAATCAGTAAGGGAACAGGTAAAGTGGATGTTCATCAATCAGTAAGGGAACAGGTAAAGTGGATATCCATCAATCAGTAAACGAACAGGTAAAGTGGATGTTCGTCAATCAGTAAGGGAACAGGTAAAGTAGAATGCCATCAATCAGTAAGGGAACAGGTCAAGTGGATGGCCATCAATCAGTAGGGGAACAGGTAAAGTGGATGTTCATCAATTAGTAGGGGAAACAGGTGAAGTAGATGGCCATCAATCAGTAAGGGAACAGGTAAAGTGGATGCTCATCAATCAGTAAGGGAACAGGTAAAGTGGATGTTCATCAATTAGTAGGGGAACAGGTAAAGTGGATCTTCATCAATCAGTAAGGGAACAGGTAAAGTTGATCTTCATCAATCAGTAAGGGAACAGGTAAAGTGGATGTTCATCAATCAGTAAGGGAACAGGTAAAGTGGATGTTCATCAATCAGTAAGGGGACAGGTAAAGTGGATATCCATCAATCAGTAAAGGAACATGTAAAGTGGATGTTCGTCAATCAGTAAGGGAACAGGTAAAGTAGATGGCCATCAATCAGCAAGGGAACAGGTAAAGTGGATGGCCATCAATCAGTAGGGGAACAGGTAAAGTGGATGTTCATCAATCAGTAGGGGAAACAGGTGAAGTGGATGTTCATCAATCAGTAAGGGAACAGGTAAAGTGGATGACCATCAATCAGTAAGGGAAATAGGTGAAGTGGATGTTCATAAATCAGTAGGGGAACTGGTAAAGTGGATGTTCATTAATCAGTAAGGGGAACAGGTAAAGTGGATGTTCATCAATCAGTAAGGGGAACAGGTAAAGTGGATGGCCATCAATCAGTAGGGGAACAGGTAAAGTGGATGGCCATCAACCAGTAAGGATACAGGTAAAGTGGATGGCCATCAATCAGTAGGGGAACAGGTAAAATGGATGTTCATCGATCAGTAAGGGAACAGGTAAAGTGGATGTTCATCAATCAGTAAGGTAACAGGTGAAGTGGATTTTCATCAATCAGTAAGGGAACTGGTTACGTGAATGGCCATCAATCAGTAAGGGAACAGGTAAAGTGGATTCTCGTCAATCAGTAAGGGAACAGGTGACGTGAATGGCAATCAATCAGTAAGGGAACAGGTGACGTGAATGGCCATCAATCAGTAAGGGAACAGGTAAAGTGGATGTTCATCAATCAGTAGGGGAAACAGGTGAAGTGGATGTTCATCAATCAGTAAGGGAACAGGTAAAGTGGATGACCATCAATCAGTAAGGGAAATAGGTGAAGTGGATGTTCATAAATCAGTAGGGGAACTGGTAAAGTGGATGTTCATTAATCAGTAAGGGGAACAGGTAAAGTGGATGTTCATCAATCAGTAAGGGAAACAGGTCAAGTGGATGGCCATCAATCAGTAGGGGAACAGGTAAAGTGGATGTTCATCAATCAGTAGGGGAACAGGTCAAGTGGATGTCCATCAATCAGTAGGGGAACAGGTAAAGTGGATGACCATCAATCAGTAGGGGAACAGGTAAAGTGGATGTTCATCAATCAGTAAGGAAACAGGTAAAGTAGATGTCCATGAATCAGTAGGGGAACAGCTAATGTGGATGTTCATCAATCAGTAAGGGAACAGGTAAAGTGGATGACCATCAATCAGTAGGGGAACAGGTAAAGTGGATGTCCATCAATCAGTAGGGGAACAGGTAAAGTGGATGTCCATTAATCAGTTAGGGAACAGGTAAAGTGGATGACCATCAATCAGTAGGGGAACAGGTAAAGTGGATGACCATCAATCAGTAGGGGAACAGGTAAAGTGGATGACCATCAATCAGTAGGGGAACAGGTAAAGTGGATGTCTATCAATCAGTAGGGGAACAGGTAAAGTGGATGGCCATCAATCAGTAGGGGAACAGGTAAAGTGTATGTTCATCGATCAGTAAGGGAACAGGTAAAGTGGATGGCCATCAATCAGTAGGGGAACAGGTAAAGTGGATGGCCATCAACCAGTAAGGATACAGGTAAAGTGGATGGCCATCAATCAGTAGGGGAACAGGTAAAATGGATGTTCATCGATCAGTAAGGGAACAGGTAAAGTGGATGTTCATCAATCAGTAAGGGAACAGGTGAAGTGGATTTTCATCAATCAGTAAGGGAACTGGTTACGTGAATGGCCATCAATCAGTAAGGGAACAGGTAAAGTGGATTCTCATCAATCAGTAAGGGAACAGGTGACGTGAATGGCAATCAATCAGTAAGGGAACAGGTGACGTGAATGGCCATCAATCAGTAAGGGAACAGGTGAAGTGGATTTTCATCAATCAGTAAGGGAACAGGTACAGTGGATGTCCATTAATCAGTTAGGGATCAGGTAAAGTGGATGACCATCAATCAGTAGGGGAACAGGTAAAGTGGATGACCATCAATCAGTAGGGGAACAGGTAAAGTGGATGTCCATCAATCAGTAGGGGAACAGGTAAAGTGGATGGCCATCAATCAGTAGGGGAACAGGTAAAGTGTATGTTCATCGATCAGTAAGGGAACAGGTAAAGTGGATGGCCATCAATCAGTAGGGGAACAGGTAAAGTGGATGGCCATCAACCAGTAAGGATACAGGTAAAGTGGATGGCCATCAATCAGTAGGGGAACAGGTAAAATGGATGTTCATCGATCAGTAAGGGAACAGGTAAAGTGGATGTTCATCAATCAGTAAGGTAACAGGTGAAGTGGATTTTCATCAATCAGTAAGGGAACTGGTTACGTGAATGGCCATCAATCAGTAAGGGAACAGGTAAAGTGGATTCTCGTCAATCAGTAAGGGAACAGGTGACGTGAATGGCAATCAATCAGTAAGGGAACAGGTGACGTGAATGGCCATCAATCAGTAAGGGAACAGGTGAAGTGGATTTTCATCAATCAGTAAGGGAACAGGTGACGTGAATGGCCATCAATCAGTAAGGGTACAGGTAAAGTGGATTTTCATCAATCAGTAAGGGAACAGGTAAATTGGATGTTCATCAATTAGTAGGGGAACAGGTAAAGTGGATGTTCATCAATCAGTAAGGGAACAGGAAAAGTGGATGTTCATCAATCAGTAAGGGAACAGGTAAAGTGGATGTTCATCAATCAGTAAGGGAACAGGTAAAGTGGATGTTCATCAATCAGTAAGGGGACAGGTAAAGTGGATGTTCATCAATCAGTAAGGGAACAGGTAAAGTGGGTGTTCATCAATCAGTAAGGGAACAGGTAAAGTGGATGTTCATCAATCAGTAAGAGAACAGGTGAAGTGGATGTTCATCAATCAATACGGGGACAGGTAAAGTGGATGTTCATCAATCAGTAAGGGAACAGGTAAAGTGGATGTTCATCAATTAGTAGGGGAACAGGTAAAGTAGATGTTCATCAATCAGTAAGGGAACAGGTAAAGTGGATGTTCATCAATCAGTAAGGGAACAGGTAAAGTGGATGTTCATCAATCAGTAAGGGAACAGGTAAAGTGGATGTTCATCAATCAGTAAGGGGACAGGTAAAGTGGATGTTCATCAATCAGTAAGGGAACAGGTGAAGTGGATGGCCATCAATCAGTAAGGGAACAGGTAAAGTGGATGTCCATCAATCAGTAAGGGAACAGGTGAAGTGGATGTTCTTCAATCAGTAAGGGGACAGGTCAAGTGGATGTCGATCAATCAGTAAGGGAACAGGCCAAGTGGATGTTCAATCAGTAAGGGAACAGGTAAAGTGGATGTTCATCAATCAGTAGGGGAACAGGTCAAGTGGATGTCCATCAATCAGTAGGGGAACAGGTCAAGTGGATGTTCATCAATCAGTAAGGGAACAGGTCAAGTGGATGTTCATCAATCAGTAAGGGAACAGGTCAAGTGGATGTTCATCAATCAGTAGGGGAACAGGTCAAGTGGATGTCCATCAATCAGTAGGGGAACAGGTCAAGTGGATGTTCATCAATCAGTAAGGGAACAGGTCAAGTGGATGTTCATCAATCAGTAAGGGAACAGGTCATGTGGATGTTCATCAATCAGTAGGGTAACAGGTCAAGTGGATGTTCATCAGTCAGTAGGGAAAACAGGTAAAGTGGATGGTCATCAATCAGTAGGGAAAACAGGTGAAGTGAATGTTCATCAATCGGTACGGTAATAGGTAAAGTGGATGTCTATGGACCAGTAAGGAAACCGGCAGAGTGGATTCCATGAACCGGTAGGGGAACAGGTTAAGTGGATGCTCATCAACCAGTATTGAAACAGGTAAAGTGGATGTCCAGTAACCAGTAGGGAAGCAGGTAAAGTGGATATTCATCAACCAATATTGAAACATGTAAAGTCGATGGCCATTAGTCATCAGGGGAACAGGTAAAGTGGATGACCATCAATCAGTAAGGGAACAGGTAAAGTGGATGTTTATCAATCAGTAGGGGAACAGGTAAAGTGGATAGGGATTAATCAGTAGGAGAACAGATAAAGTGGATGTCCATCAATCAGTAGGGGAACAGGTCAAGTGGATGTTCATCTATCAGTAGGGGAACAGGTCAAGTGGATGTTCATCAATCAGTAGGGGAACAGGTCAAGTGGATGTCCATCAATCAGTAGGGGAACAGGTCAAGTGGATGTTCATCAATCAGTAAGGGAAACAGGTGAAGTGGATGTCCATTAACCAGTAGGGGGACAGGTAAAGTGGATGTTCATCAATCAGTAAGGGAAACAGGTGAAGTGGATGTTCACCAACCAGTAGGGAAACATGTTAAGTGGATGTTCATCAACCAGTAGGGGGACAGGTAAAGTGGATGTTCATCAATCAGTAAGGGAAACAGGTGAAGTGGATGTTCATTAACCAGTAGGGGGACAGGTAAAGTGGATGTTCATCAATCAGTAAGGAAAACAGGTAAAGTGGATGTTCATCAATCAGTAGGGTAACAGGTCAAGTGGATGTTCATCAGTCAGTAGGGAAAACAGGTAAAGTGGATGGTCATCAATCAGTAGGGAAAACAGGTGAAGTGAATGTTCATCAATCGGTACGGTAATAGGTAAAGTGGATGTCTATGGACCAGTAAGGAAACCGGCAGAGTGGATTCCATGAACCGGTAGGGGAACAGGTTAAGTGGATGCTCATCAACCAGTATTGAAACAGGTAAAGTGGATGTCCAGTAACCAGTAGGGAAGCAGGTAAAGTGGATATTCATCAACCAATATTGAAACATGTAAAGTCGATGGCCATTAGTCATCAGGGGAACAGGTAAAGTGGATGGCCATCAATCAGTAAGGGAACAGGTAAAGTGGATGTTTATCAATCAGTAGGGGAACAGGTAAAGTGGATAGGGATTAATCAGTAGGAGAACAGATAAAGTGGATGTCCATCAATCAGTAGGGGAACAGGTCAAGTGGATGTTCATCAATCAGTAGGGGAACAGGTCAAGTGGATGTCCATCAATCAGTAGGGGAACAGGTCAAGTGGATGTTCATCAATCAGTAAGGAACAGGTCAAGTGGATGTTCATCAATCAGTAAGGGAACAGGTCAAGTGGATGTTCATCAATCAGTAGGGTAACAGGTCAAGTGGATGTTCATCAGTCAGTAGGGAAAACAGGTAAAGTGGATGGTCATCAATCAGTAGGGAAAACAGGTGAAGTGAATGTTCATCAATCGGTACGGTAATAGGTAAAGTGGATGTCTATGGACCAGTAAGGAAACCGGCAGAGTGGATTCCATGAACCGGTAGGGGAACAGGTTAAGTGGATGCTCATCAACCAGTATTGAAACAGGTAAAGTGGATGTCCAGTAACCAGTAGGGAAGCAGGTAAAGTGGATATTCATCAACCAATATTGAAACATGTAAAGTCGATGGCCATTAGTCATCAGGGTAACAGGTAAAGTGGATGGCCATCAATCAGTAAGGGAACAGGTAAAGTGGATGTTTATCAATCAGTAGGGGAACAGGTAAAGTGGATAGGGATTAATCAGTAGGAGAACAGATAAAGTGGATGTCCATCAATCAGTAGGGGAACAGGTCAAGTGGATGTTCATCTATCAGTAGGGGAACAGGTCAAGTGGATGTTCATCAATCAGTAGGGGAACAGGTCAAGTGGATGTCCATCAATCAGTAGGGGAACAGGTCAAGTGGATGTCCATCAATCAGTAGGGGAACAGGTCAAGTGGATGTTCATCAATCAGTAAGGGAACAGGTCAAGTGGATGTTCATCAATCAGTAGGGGAACAGGTAAAGTGGTTGTTTATCGATCAGTAAGGAAACAGGTGAAGTGGATGTTCATGAATCACTAGGGGGACAGGTAAAGTGGATGTTTATTAATCAGTAGGGGAACAGGTCAAGTGGATGTCCATCAATCAGTAGGGGAACAGGTAAAGTGGATGTTCATCAATCAGTAGGGGAACAGGTCAAGTGGATGTCCATCAATCAGTAGGGGAACAGGTAAAGTGGATGTTCATCAACCAGTAGGGGGACAGGTAAAGTGGATGTTCATCAATCAGTAAGGGAAACAGGTGAAGTGGATGTTCATCAACCAGTATTGAAACATGTAAAGTCGATGGCCATCAGTCATAAAGGGAACAGGTAAAGTAGATGGCCTTCAATCAGTAAGGGAACAGGTAAAGTGGATAGCTATTAATCAGTAGGAGAACAGATAAAGTGGATGTTCATCAATCAGTAAGGGAACAGGTCAAGTGGATGTTCATCAATCAGTAGGGGAAACAGGTGAAGTGGATGTTCATCAATCAGTAGGGGAACAGGTAAAGTGGATGTTCATCAATCAGTAAGGAAACAGGTGAAGTGGATGTTCACCAATCACTAGAGGGACAGGTAAAGTGGATGTCCATCAATCAGTAGGGGAACAGGTAAAGTGGATGTTCATCAATCAGTAAGGGAAACATGTGAAGTTGATGTTCATCAACCAGTAGGGGGACAGGTAAAGTGGATGTTCATCAATCAGTAAAAGAAACAGGTGAAGTGGATGTTCATCAACCAGTAGGGGGACAGGTGAAGTGGATGTTCATCAATCAGTAAGGGAACAGGTGAAGTGGATGGCCATCAATCAGCAAGGGAAACAGGTAAAGTGGATGTTCATCAATCTGTAGGGAAACATGTTAAGTGGATGTTCATCAATCAGTAGGGTAACAGGTCAAGTGGATGTTCAACAGTCAGTAGGGAAAACAGGTAAAATGGATGGTCATCAATCAGTAGGGAAAACAGGTGAAGTGAATGTTCATCAATCAGTAAGGGAACAGGTGAAGTGGATGTCCATCAATCAGTTGGGGAACAGGTAAAGTGGATGGCCATCAATCAGTAAGGGAACAGGTAAAGTGGATGTTCATCAATCAGTAAGGGAACAGGTAAAGTGGATGTACATCAATCAGTAAGGGAACAGGTAAAGTGGATGGCCATCAATCAGTAAGGGAACAGGTAAAGTGGATGTCTATCAATCAGTAAGGGAACAGGTAAAGTGGGTGGCTATCAATCAGTAAGAGAACAGGTAAAGTGGATGGCCATCAATCAGTAAGGGAACAGGTTAAGTGGATGTTTATCAATCAGTAGGGGAACAGGTAAAGTGGATGTTCATCAATCAGTAAGGAAACAGGTGAAGTGGATGTTCATCAATCACTAGAGGGACAGGTAAAGTGGATGTCCATCAATCAGTAGGGGAACAGGTAAAGTGGATGTTCATCAATCAATAAGGGAAACATGTGAAGTTGATGTTCATCAACCAGTAGGGGGACAGGTAAAGTGGATGTTCATCAATCAGTAAGGGAAACAGGTGAAGTGGATGTTCATTAACCAGTAGGGGGACAGGTAAAGTGGATGTTCATCAATCAGTAAGGGAAACAGGTGAAGTGGATGTTCATTAACCAGTAGGGGGACAGGTAAAGTGGATGTTCATCAATCAGTAAGGGAACAGGTGAAGTGGATGGCCATCAATCAGTAAGGAAAACAGGTAAAGTGGATGTTCATCAATCAGTAGGGGAACAGGTAAAGTGGATGTTCATCAATCAGTAGGGGAACAGGTCAAGTGGATGTCCATCAATCAGTAGGGGAACAGGTAAAGTGGATGTTCATCAACCAGTAGGGGGACAGGTAAAGTGGATGTTCATCAATCAGTAAGGGAAACAGGTGAAGTGGATGTTCATCAACCAGTATTGAAACATGTAAAGTCGATGGCCATCAGTCATAAAGGGAACAGGTAAAGTAGATGGCCTTCAATCAGTAAGGGAACAAGTAAAGTGGATAGCTATTAATCAGTAGGAGAACAGATAAAGTGGATGTTCATCAATCAGTAAGGGAACAGGTCAAGTGGATGTTCATCAATCAGTAGGGGAAACAGGTGAAGTGGATGTTCATCAATCAGTAGGGGAACAGGTAAAGTGGATGTTCATCAATCAGTAAGGAAACAGGTGAAGTGGATGTTCACAAATCACTAGAGGGACAGGTAAAGTGGATGTCCATCAATCAGTAGGGGAACAGGTAAAGTGGATGTTCATCAATCAGTAAGGGAAACATGTGAAGTTGATGTTCATCAACCAGTAGGGGAAGAGGTAAAGTGGATGTTCATCAATCAGTAAAAGAAACAGGTGAAGTGGATGTTCATCAACCAGTAGGGGGACAGGTGAAGAGGATGTTCATCAATCAGTAAGGGAACAGGTGAAGTGGATGGCCATCAATCAGCAAGGGAAACAGGTAAAGTGGATGTTCATCAATCTGTAGGGAAACATGTTAAGTGGATGTTCATCAATCAGTAGGGTAACAGGTCAAGTGGATGTTCAACAGTCAGTAGGGAAAACAGGTAAAATGGATGGTCATCAATCAGTAGGGAAAACAGGTGAAGTGAATGTTCATCAATCAGTAAGGGAACAGGTGAAGTGGATGTCCATCAATCAGTTGGGGAACAGGTAAAGTGGATGGCCATCAATCAGTAAGGGAACAGGTAAAGTGGATGTTCATCAATCAGTAAGGGAACAGGTAAAGTGGATGTACATCAATCAGTAAGGGAACAGGTAAAGTGGATGGCCATCAATCAGTAAGGGAACAGGTAAAGTGGATGTCTATCAATCAGTAAGGGAACAGGTAAAGTGGGTGGCTATCAATCAGTAAGAGAACAGGTAAAGTGGATGGCCATCAATCAGTAAGGGAACAGGTTAAGTGGATGTTTATCAATCAGTAGGGGAACAGGTAAAGTGGATAGCTATTAATCAGTAGGAGAACAGATAAAGTGGATGTTCATCAATCAGTAAGGGAACAGGTCAAGTGGATGTTCATCAATCAGTAGGGGAACACGTAAAGTGGATGTTCATCAATCAGTAAGGGAAACAGGTAAAGTGGATGTTCATCAATCAGTAAGGAAACAGGTGAAGTGGATGTTCATCAATCACTAGAGGGACAGGTAAAGTGGATGTCCATCAATCAGTAGGGGAACAGGTAAAGTGGATGTTCATCAATCAATAAGGGAAACATGTGAAGTTGATGTTCATCAACCAGTAGGGGGACAGGTAAAGTGGATGTTCATCAATCAGTAAGGGAAACAGGTGAAGTGGATGTTCATTAACCAGTAGGGGGACAGGTAAAGTGGATGTTCATCAATCAGTAAGGGAAACAGGTGAAGTGGATGTTCATTAACCAGTAGGGGGACAGGTAAAGTGGATGTTCATCAATCAGTAAGGGAACAGGTGAAGTGGATGGCCATCAATCAGTAAGGAAAACAGGTAAAGTGGATGTTCATCAATCAGTTGGGAAACATGTTAAGTGGATGTTCATCAATCAGTAGGGTAACAGGTCAAGTGGATGTTCATCAGTCAGTAGGGAAAACAGGTAAAGTGGATGGTCATCAATCAGTAGGGGAACAGCTAATGTGGATGTTCATCAATCAGTAAGGGAACAGGTAAAGTGGATGACCATCAATCAGTAGGGGAATAGGTAAAGTGGATGTCCATCAATCAGTAGGGGAACAGGTAAAGTGGATGTCCATTAATCAGTTAGGGAACAGGTAAAGTGGATGACCATCAATCAGTAGGGGAACAGGTAAAGTGGATGACCATCAATCAGTAGGGGAACAGGTAAAGTGGATGACCATCAATCAGTAGGGGAACAGGTAAAGTGGATGTCCATCAATCAGTAGGGGAACAGGTAAAGTGGATGGCCATCAATCAGTAGGGGAACAGGTAAAGTGGATGGCCATCAATCAGTAAGGGAACAGGTAAAGTGGACGGCCATCAATCAGTAAGGGAACAGGTAAAGTGGATGTCCATCAATCAGTAGGGAAACAGCTAATGTGGATGTTCATCAATCAGTAAGGGAACAGGTAAAGTGGATGGGCATCAATCAGTAGGGGAACAGGTAAAGTGGATGTCCATCAATCAGTAGGGGAACAGGTAAAGTGGATGTCCATTAATCAGTTAGGGAACAGGTAAAGTGGATGACCATCAATCAGTAGGGGAACAGGTAAAGTTGATGACCATCAATCAGTAGGGGAACAGGTAAAGTGGATGACCATCAATCAGTAGGGGAACAGGTAAAGTGGATGTCCATCAATCAGTAGGGGAACAGGTTACGTGAATGGCCATCAATCAGTAAGGGAACAGGTAAAGTGGATTTTTATCAATCAGTAAGGGAACAGGTGACGTAAATGGCCATCAATCAGTAAGGGAACAGGTGACGTGAATGGCCATCAATCAGTAAGGGAACAGGTGAAGTGGATTTTCATCAATCAGTAAGGGAACAGGTGACGTGAATGGCCATCAATCAGTAAGGGTACAGGTAAAGTGGATTTTCATTAATCAGTAAGGGAACAGGTAAAGTGGATGTTCATCAATCAGTAAGGAAACAGGTGAAGTGGATGGCCATCAATCAGTAAGGGAACAGGTAAAGTGGATGTTCATCAATCAGTAAGGGAACAGGTAAAGTGGATGTTCATCAATCAGTAAGGGAACAGGTAAAGTGGATGTTCATCAATCAGTAAGGGAACAGGTGAAGTGGATGGCCATCAATCAGTAAGGGAACAGGTAAAGTGGATGTTCATCAATCAATAAAGGAACAGGTAAAGTGGATGTCTATCAATCAGTAAGGGAACAGGTGAAGTGGATGTTCATCAATCAGTTGGGGAACAGGTGAAGTGGATGGCCATCAATCAGTAAGGGAACAGGTAAAGTGGATGTTCATCGATCAGTAAGGGAACAGGTAAAGTGGATGTTCATCAATCAGTAAGGGAACAGGTAAAGTGGATGTTCATCAATCAGTAAGGGAACAGATAAAGTGGATGTTCATCAATCAGTAAGGGAACAGGTGAAGTGGATGTTCATCAATCAGTTGGGGAACAGGTGAAGTGGATGGCCATCAATCAGTAAGGGAACAGGCAAAGTGGATGTTCATCGATCAGTTGGGGAACAGGTAAAGTGGATGTTCATCAATCAGTAAGGGAACAGGTAAAGTGGATGTTCATCAATCAGTAAGGGAACAGGTAAAGTGGATGTTCATCAATCAGTAAGGGAACAGGTAAAGTGGATGTTCATCAATCAGTAAGGGAACAGGTAAAGTGGATGTTCATCAATCAGTAAGGGAACAGGTAAAGTGGATGTTCATCAATAAGTAAGGGAACAGGTCAAGTGGATGTTCATCAATCAGTAAGGGAACAGGTAAAGTGGATGTTCATCAATCAGTAAGGGAACAGGTAAAGTGGATGTTCATCAATCAGTAAGGGGACAGGTAAAGTGGATATCCATCAATCAGTAAACGAACAGGTAAAGTGGATGTTCGTCAATCAGTAAGGGAACAGGTAAAGTAGATGGCCATCAATCAGTAAGGGAACAGGTCAAGTGGATGGCCATCAATCAGTAGGGGAACAGGTAAAGTGGATGTTCATCAATTAGTAGGGGAAACAGGTGAAGTAGATGGCCATCAATCAGTAAGGGAACAGGTAAAGTGGATGCTCATCAATCAGTAAGGGAACAGGTAAAGTGGATGTTCATCAATTAGTAGGGGAACAGGTAAAGTGGATCTTCATCAATCAGTAAGGGAACAGGTAAAGTGGATGTTCATCAATCAGTAAGGGAACAGGTAAAGTGGATGTTCATCAATCAGTAAGGGAACAGCTAAAGTGGATGTTCATCAATCAGTAAGGGGACAGGTAAAGTGGATATCCATCAATCAGTAAAGGAACAGGTAAAGTGGATGTTCGTCAATCAGTAAGGGAACAGGTAAAGTAGATGGCCATCAATCAGCAAGGGAACAGGTAAAGTGGATGGCCATCAATCAGTAGGGGAACAGGTAAAGTGGATGTTCATCAATCAGTAGGGGAAACAGGTGAAGTGGATGTTCATCAATCAGTAAGGGAACAGGTAAAGTGGATGACCATCAATCAGTAAGGGAAATAGGTGAAGTGGATGTTCATAAATCAGTAGGGGAACTGGTAAAGTGGATGGCCATCAATCAGTAATGGAAACAGGTCAAGTGGATGGCCATCAATCAGTAGGGGAACAGGTAAAGTGGATGACCATCAATCAGTAGGGGAACAGGTAAAGTGGATGTTCATCAATCAGTAAGGAAACAGGTAAAGTAGATGTCCATGAATCAGTAGGGGAACAGCTAATGTGGATGTTCATCAATCAGTAAGGGAACAGGTAAAGTGGATGACCATCAATCAGTAGGGGAACAGGTAAAGTGGATGTCCATCAATCAGTAGGGGAACAGGTAAAGTGGATGTCCATTAATCAGTTAGGGAACAGGTAAAGTGGATGACCATCAATCAGTAGGGGAACAGGTAAAGTGGATGACCATCAATCAGTAGGGGAACAGGTAAAGTGGATGACCATCAATCAGTAGGGGAACAGGTAAAGTGGATGTCCATCAATCAGTAGGGGAACAGGTAAAGTGGATGGCCATCAATCAGTAGGGGAACAGGTAAAGTGGATGGCCATCAATCAGTAGGGGAACAGGTAAAGTGGATGGCCATCAATCAGTAAGGGAACAGGTAAAGTGGACGGCCATCAATCAGTAAGGGAACAGGTAAAGTGGATGTCCATCAATCAGTAGGGGAACAGCTAATGTGGATGTTCATCAATCAGCAAGGGAACAGGTAAAGTGGATGGGCATCAATCAGTAGGGGAACAGGTAAAGTGGATGTCCATCAATCAGTAGGGGAACAGGTAAAGTGGATGTCCATTAATCAGTTAGGGAACAGGTAAAGTGGATGACCATCAATCAGTAGGGGAACAGGTAAAGTTGATGACCATCAATCAGTAGGGGAACAGGTAAAGTGGATGACCATCAATCAGTAGGGGAACAGGTAAAGTGGATGTCCATCAATCAGTAGGGGAACAGGTTACGTGAATGGCCATCAATCAGTAAGGGAACAGGTAAAGTAGATTTTTATCAATCAGTAAGGGAACAGGTGACGTAAATGGCCATCAATCAGTAAGGGAACAGGTGACGTGAATGGCCATCAATCAGTAAGGGAACAGGTGAAGTGGATTTTCATCAATCAGTAAGGGAACAGGTGACGTGAATGGCCATCAATCAGTAAGGGTACAGGTAAAGTGGATTTTCATTAATCAGTAAGGGAACAGGTAAAGTGGATGTTCATCAATCAGTAAGGGAACAGGTGAAGTGGATGGCCATCAATCAGTAAGGGAACAGGTAAAGTGGATGTTCATCAATCAGTAAGGGAACAGGTAAAGTGGATGTTCATCAATCAGTAAGGGAACAGGTAAAGTGGATGTTCATCAATCAGTAAGGGAACAGGTGAAGTGGATGGCCATCAATCAGTAAGGGAACAGGTAAAGTGGATGTTCATCAATCAATAAAGGAACAGGTAAAGTGGATGTCTATCAATCAGTAAGGGAACAGGTGAAGTGGATGTTCATCAATCAGTTGGGGAACAGGTGAAGTGGATGGCCATCAATCAGTAAGGGAACAGGTAAAGTGGATGTTCATCGATCAGTAAGGGAACAGGTAAAGTGGATGTTCATCAATCAGTAAGGGAACAGGTAAAGTGGATGTTCATCAATCAGTAAGGGAACAGATAAAGTGGATGTTCATCAATCAGTAAGGGAACAGGTGAAGTGGATGTTCATCAATCAGTTGGGGAACAGGTGAAGTGGATGGCCATCAATCAGTAAGGGAACAGGCAAAGTGGATGTTCATCGATCAGTTGGGGAACAGGTAAAGTGGATGTTCATCAATCAGTAAGGGAACAGGTAAAGTGGATGTTCATCAATCAGTAAGGGAACAGGTAAAGTGGATGTTCATCAATCAGTAAGGGAACAGGTAAAGTAGATGTTCATCAATCAGTAAGGGAACAGGTAAAGTGGATGTTCATCAATCAGTAAGGGAACAGGTAAAGTGGATGTTCATCAATCAGTAAGGGAACAGGTCAAGTGGATGTTCATCAATCAGTAAGGGAACAGGTAAAGTGGATGTTCATCAATCAGTAAGGGAACAGGTAAAGTGGATGTTCATCAATCAGTAAGGGGACAGGTAAAGTGGATATCCATCAATCAGTAAACGAACAGGTAAAGTGGATGTTCGTCAATCAGTAAGGGAACAGGTAAAGTAGATGGCCATCAATCAGTAAGGGAACAGGTCAAGTGGATGGCCATCAATCAGTAGGGGAACAGGTAAAGTGGATGTTCATCAATTAGTAGGGGAAACAGGTGAAGTAGATGGCCATCAATCAGTAAGGGAACAGGTAAAGTGGATGCTCATCAATCAGTAAGGGAACAGGTAAAGTGGATGTTCATCAATTAGTAGGGGAACAGGTAAAGTGGATCTTCATCAATCAGTAAGGGAACAGGTAAAGTGGATCTTCATCAATCAGTAAGGGAACAGGTAAAGTGGATGTTCATCAATCAGTAAGGGAACAGCTAAAGTGGATGTTCATCAATCAGTAAGGGGACAGGTAAAGTGGATATCCATCAATCAGTAAAGGAACAGGTAAAGTGGATGTTCGTCAATCAGTAAGGGAACAGGTAAAGTAGATGGCCATCAATCAGCAAGGGAACAGGTAAAGTGGATGGCCATCAATCAGTAGGGGAACAGGTAAAGTGGATGTTCATCAATCAGTAGGGGAAACAGGTGAAGTGGATGTTCATCAATCAGTAAGGGAACAGGTAAAGTGGATGACCATCAATCAGTAAGGGAAATAGGTGAAGTGGATGTTCATAAATCAGTAGGGGAACTGGTAAAGTGGATGTTCATTAATCAGTAAGGGGAACAGGTAAAGTGGATGTTCATAAATCAGTAGGGGAACTGGTAAAGTGGATGTTCATTAATCAGTAAGGGGAACAGGTAAAGTGGATGTTCATCAATCAGTAAGGGAAACAAGTTAAATGGATGGCCATCAATCAGTAATGGAAACAGGTCAAGTGGATGGCCATCAATCAGTAGGGGAACAGGTAAAGTGGATGACCATCAATAAGTAGGGGAACAGGTAAAGTGGATGTTCATCAATCAGTAGGGGAACAGGTAAAGTGGATGACCATCAATCAGTAGGGGAACAGGTAAAGTGGATGTTCATCAATCAGTAAGGAAACAGGTAAAGTAGATGTCCATGAATCAGTAGGGGAACAGCTAATGTGGATGTTCATCAATCAGTAAGGGAACAGGTAAAGTGGATGACCATCAATCAGTAGGGGAACAGGTAAAGTGGATGTCCATCAATCAGTAGGGGAACAGGTAAAGTGGATGTCCATTAATCAGTTAGGGAACAGGTAAAGTGGATGACCATCAATCAGTAGGGGAACAGGTAAAGTGGATGACCATCAATCAGTAGGGGAACAGGTAAAGTGGATGTCCATCAATCAGTAGGGGAACAGGTAAAGTGGATGGCCATCAATCAGTAGGGGAACAGGTAAAGTGTATGTTCATCGATCAGTAAGGGAACAGGTAAAGTGGATGGCCATCAATCAGTAGGGGAACAGGTAAAGTGGATGGCCATCAACCAGTAAGGATACAGGTAAAGTGGATGGCCATCAATCAGTAGGGGAACAGGTAAAATGGATGTTCATCGATCAGTAAGGGAACAGGTAAAGTGGATGTTCATCAATCAGTAAGGGAACAGGTGAAGTGGATTTTCATCAATCAGTAAGGGAACTGGTTACGTGAATGGCCATCAATCAGTAAGGGAACAGGTAAAGTGGATTCTCATCAATCAGTAAGGGAACAGGTGACGTGAATGGCAATCAATCAGTAAGGGAACAGGTGACGTGAATGGCCATCAATCAGTAAGGGAACAGGTGAAGTGGATTTTCATCAATCAGTAAGGGAACAGGTACAGTGGATGTCCATTAATCAGTTAGGGAACAGGTAAAGTGGATGACCATCAATCAGTAGGGGAACAGGTAAAGTGGATGACCATCAATCAGTAGGGGAACAGGTAAAGTGGATGTCCATCAATCAGTAGGGGAACAGGTAAAGTGGATGGCCATCAATCAGTAGGGGAACAGGTAAAGTGTATGTTCATCGATCAGTAAGGGAACAGGTAAAGTGGATGGCCATCAATCAGTAGGGGAACAGGTAAAGTGGATGGCCATCAACCAGTAAGGATACAGGTAAAGTGGATGGCCATCAATCAGTAGGGGAACAGGTAAAATGGATGTTCATCGATCAGTAAGGGAACAGGTAAAGTGGATGTTCATCAATCAGTAAGGTAACAGGTGAAGTGGATTTTCATCAATCAGTAAGGGAACTGGTTACGTGAATGGCCATCAATCAGTAAGGGAACAGGTAAAGTGGATTCTCATCAATCAGTAAGGGAACAGGTGACGTGAATGGCAATCAATCAGTAAGGGAACAGGTGACGTGAATGGCCATCAATCAGTAAGGGAACAGGTGAAGTGGATTTTCATCAATCAGTAAGGGAACAGGTGACGTGAATGGCCATCAATCAGTAAGGGTACAGGTAAAGTGGATTTTCATCAATCAGTAAGGGAACAGGTAAATTGGATGTTCATCAATTAGTAGGGGAACAGGTAAAGTGGATGTTCATCAATCAGTAAGGGAACAGGTAAAGTGGATGTTCATCAATCAGTAAGGGAACAGGTAAAGTGGATGTTCATCAATCAGTAAGGGAACAGGTAAAGTGGATGTTCATCAATCAGTAAGGGGACAGGTAAAGTGGATGTTCATCAATCAGTAAGGGAACAGGTAAAGTGGGTGTTCATCAATCAGTAAGGGAACAGGTAAAGTGGATGTTCATCAATCAGTAAGAGAACAGGTGAAGTGGATGTTCATCAATCAATACGGGGACAGGTAAAGTGGATGTTCATCAATCAGTAAGGGAACAGGTAAAGTGGATGTTCATCAATTAGTAGGGGAACAGGTAAAGTAGATGTTCATCAATCAGTAAGGGAACAGGTAAAGTGGATGTTCATCAATCAGTAAGGGAACAGGTAAAGTGGATGTTCATCAATCAGTAAGGGAACAGGTAAAGTGGATGTTCATCAATCAGTAAGGGGACAGGTAAAGTGGATGTTCATCAATCAGTAAGGGAACAGGTGAAGTGGATGGCCATCAATCAGTAAGGGAACAGGTAAAGTGGATGTCCATCAATCAGTAAGGGAACAGGTGAAGTGGATGTTCTTCAATCAGTAAGGGGACAGGTCAAGTGGATGTCGATCAATCAGTAAGGGAACAGGCCAAGTGGATGTTCAATCAGTAAGGGAACAGGTAAAGTGGATGTTCATCAATCAGTAGGGGAACAGGTAAAGTGGATGTTCATCAATCAGTAAGGGAACAGGTAAAGTGGATGTTCATCAATCAGTAGGGGAACAGGTAAAGTGGATGGCCATAAATCAGTAAGGGAACAGGTAAAGTGGATGGCTATCAATCAGTAAGGGAACATGTAAAGTGGATGTTCATCAATCAGTAAGGGAACATGTAAAGTGGATGTCCATCAATCAGTAAGGGAACAGGTGAAGTGGATGTTCTTCAATCAGTAAGGGGACAGGTCAAGTGGATGTCGATCAATCAGTAAGGGAACAGGTAAAGTGGATGTTCATCAATCAGTAGGGGAACAGGTAAAGTGGATGTTCATCAATCAGTAAGGGAACAGGTAAAGTGGATGTTCATCAATCAGTAGGGGAACAGGTAAAGTGGATGGCCATAAATCAGTAAGGGAACAGGTAAAGTGGATGGCTATCAATCAGTAAGGGAACATGTAAAGTGGATGTTCATCAATCAGTAAGGGAACATGTAAAGTGGATGTCCATCAATCTGTAAGGGAACAGGTGAAGTACATGGCTATCAATCAGTAAGGGAACAGGTAAAGTGGATGGCTATCAATCAGTAAGGGAACAGGTAAAGTGGATGTTCATAAATCTGTAGGGGAACAGGTAAAGTGGATGGCCATCAATCTGTAGGGGAACAGGTAAAGTGGATGTTGATCAATCAGTAAGGGAACATGTAAAGTGGATGTCCATCAATCTGTAAGGGAACAGGTGAAGTACATGGCTATGAATCAGTAAGGGAACAGGTAAAGTGGATGGCTATCAATCAGTAAGGGAACAGGTAAAGTGGATGTTCATAAATCTGTAGGGGAACAGGTAAAGTGGATGGCCATCAATCTGTAGGGGAACAGGTAAAGTGGATGTTGATCAATCAGCAAGGGAACAGGTAAAGTGGATGTTCATCAATCAGTAAGGGAACAGGTAAAGTGGATGTAAATCAATCAGTAGGGGAACAGGTAAAGTGGATGTTCATCAATCAGTAAGGGAACATGTAAAGTGGATGTTCATCAATCAGTAAGGGAACATGTAAAGTGGATGTCCATCAATCTGTAAGGGAACAGGTGAAGTACATGGCTATCAATCAGTAAGGGAACAGGTAAAGTGGATGGCTATCAATCAGTAAGGGAACATGTAAAGTGGATGTCCATCAATCTGTAAGGGAACAGGTGAAGTACATGGCTATCAATCAGTAAGGGAACAGGTAAAGTGGATGGCTATCAATCAGTAAGGGAACAGGTAAAGTGGATGTTCATAAATCTGTAGGGGAACAGGTAAAGTGGATGGCCATCAATCATTAGGCGAACAGGTAAAGTGGATGCTCATCAATCAGTAAGGGAACATGTAAAGTGGATGTCCATCAATCTGTAAGGGAACAGGTGAAGTACATGGCTATCAATCAGTAAGGGAACAGGTAAAGTGGATGGCTATCAATCAGTAAGGGAACAGGTAAAGTGGATGTTCATAAATATGTAGGGGAACAGGTAAAGTGGATGTTCATCAATCTGTAGGGGAACAGGTAAAGTGGATGTTGATCAATCAGCAAGGGAACAGGTAAAGTGGATGTTCATCAATCAGTAAGGGAACAGGTAAAGTGGATGTTCATCAATCAGTAAGGGAACAGGTTAAGTGGATGTCCATCAATCAGTAGGGGAACAGGTCAAGTGGATGTTCATCAATATGTAGGGGGATAGATAAAGTGGATGGCCATCAATCAGTAAGGGAACAGGTAAAGTGGATGTTCATCAATCAGTAAGGGAAAAGGTGAAGTGGATGTCCATCAATCAGTTGGGGAACAGGTAAAGTGGATGTTCATCAATCAGTAAGGGAACAGGTAAAGTGGGTGGCTATCAATCAGTAAGGGAACAGGTAAAGTGGATGTTCATCAATCAGTAAGGGAACAGGTAAAGTGGATGTCCATCAATCTGTAGGGGAACAGGTAAAGTGGATGGGCAACAATCTGTAGGGGAACAGGTAAAGTGGATGTTCATCAATCAGTAAGGGAACAGGTAAAGTGGATGTTCATCAATCAGTAGGGGAACAGGTAAAGTGGATGTTCATCAATATGTAGGGGGATAGATAAAGTGGATGGCCATCAATCAGTAAGGGAACAGGTAAAGTGGATGTTCATCAATCAGTAAGGGAACAGGTGAAGTGGATGTCCATCAATCAGTTGGGGAACAGGTAAAGTGGATGTTCATCAATCAGTAAGGGAACAGGTAAAGTGGGTGGCTATCAATCAGTAAGGGAACAGGTAAAGTGGATGGCCATCAATCAGTAAGGGAACAGGTAAAGTGGATGTTCATCAATCAGTAATTGAACAGGTAAAGTGGATGTTCATCAATCAGTAGGGAAACAGGTGAAGTGGATGTCTATCAATCAGTAGGGGAACAGGGGCGGCGGAAGAAAACTCACTTTGGAAGAAAAAAAAATCTATTAAAGGACTTTGCGCTGGATATTTTAGGGATCTGTAACAACTGACATTGTAGATAGAGTACGCACCCACAAAACTGTCAAGGCTTTCAGATAATAGGTTTACTCTCCCTCAGCATGGTAGCCAGGTCCAGGGCCCTGTGGGCCCCGGCAACTCGAAGGTTCGAGATTGCCGGCGATGCGTTCCAGCTACATGTAGGTCATGTCTGGCATTAAAAAGTTGACATTTTAAAAAGAAATTGTGCAACTTACAGTAGCAATTATTGTGATAAGGCGATCGACTAACAAAATAACCTTACAGCAAGACAGTACGAGTTGTTGGGCGTAGTTGGGAAAAAAGTTTGATAACGTGGGAGACAAAATCACAGCACGATCACGCGAAGGACCAGGGACTGCATAAGCCCAGAGAGCTCGCCGGTACTAAATCGCCGACATATGTCAGCCATATCTGGCTTATAAAGATATAGTTTTTTTCTCAGAAATTGTACTGAAACGGAGAGTAGCAAACATTGTGATCAGACGATGGACTATCACAAAACAATCCAACATCAAGACAGATTGGGTGGTAGGGCGAGGTTTTGTTCTTTGACCCTCAGAAACTGTATATTTAAAGTATTAATCTAAGATTTCCGCTAAAAAAATCTGTGTATCTAAACACCTGTTTTCAACTGCCCTTTAATCACTTAACTGCCCTTTAACTATCGTGTTTGAAAACTCCCTAATTTTTTAATTGGCCAATTATTGGGGGACAAAAGATAGGTCTGCCCCCCCCCCCCCCCCCTACTTTGATTATTGGGGGGGGGGGGGGCTGCCCTTCCCCCCCCCCCCCCCCCGGTTCCGCCGCTCCTGCAGTCTTAAAGCAAGGCTTATTTTTTAACTACCAATTGTAGTAAATATGTCCTCTGCACATATTATCCACTAGACATTCAGGTGTGTCTGTAGTAAGTGTGTACAAAACTACATGTATAACTGCTTCAAGTGAATCAACCCACTGAAAAGTAAAACACCTATAATGAAAATGTCAGGCACCATTTTCCAATGCCCAAGTTGACATGAATTACATCAACTTTTATAATCAATATATATTTCTATTTTCCCCAAAAACTAAATGCTCACAGCCAGGTTACTTAAACTGTTGATTGGAGTTACTATTCTAAAGGTCAATGGAATAAAAAAATAGTTTTCATAGAGATGAAATCTTAAACCGGAACACGTAATCATTGAATTAATATATTTCTCGGAACTAAGTATCCACATGTAGCTCACATATAGCCATTGCAATAGTAACAATACAATATTTATATAGAATCTTTTTGGGGCACTGTTAATGTTTTAACAAACCACAACTTTACTAATTTTCGTTCATTCCAATGACTTGGCGGGTGCTTCCAGCAGATCCAACAGATGTGGACAAGTTTATGAGTTACAGACAAAAACATATGACAGAAGTGATTGTACATGTATTCTAATCTATATCAAAGACCGATGCCCACCCAGCTTTCAGATTTCTATCCATCTAACCTGGTCTCTTTACACATCCACAATTCTTTTCAGTCTTTAAAGTGGCATGAGCTGCCAAAATGTTGATATTATGACGTAAAAACAGAATGTTGAAATTATCGTAAATTTTTCTCAAGTCGTATAATTCAGAAGCTTTTTAGTGCTTCTAGTCTCGAAAATGTAAGATAAAGTGTTGTTTTGAACAAACTTTGGCTTAGAATCAATGAATGGTCGTCCCTGTTATTTAAATTTTGTTTACTTTTCGAACACTATTCCGGTTCGTATAGGCCACATACTGTATGGATTTTCCCCATCCCAACGCTAAACGTTTTTCGATGGCCTTCAAAGACTGTGGTGACGATCAGAAAGTATGAAAAACGTGTGAATTTTGGCAGCTCGTGCCACTTTAATGAGCCTCTTTCGAGTTTAGGTAAAACCCCTTGAGATCACACGAGAAATAAGTTTAGGGGTATAACTTTCACTGTCTAGCCGTTCATTTAACATTAGCCTCTATGGTGATCGGCGGTTGTCGTGTGGTTTTGTCTTTGATTCTTTATTTCTAAATCATTTAATCCGCTATCAGTTGCGGTTTGTCAGTTGACTGTCTATGAAATATTCATATCGCGTGGATGCGCTTCTAAGTTGTCAAAAACCAACGGTGAAAACACAACTACGACGTGTTATTTTTGTGTTAGAAATAATATTATTTTTTGTCGGTCAAAAAGAAGTATCTTAATGGCTTTGTATATATCTTGATATGTCTCAGAGAAAGACTTTTGTAAAAAGTATAGATTGTCCCATGAGAATCACAGACAAAACAACAGGGTTACAAAGAAGGATAGAACACTCTTGCGTATGGATTTACAACTTCTTGGTTTTATTGGGAACACGACGTTTCGGTGAAGCTCCTATCACCGTTATCAAGTGATGGTTAGTGAGGGTTACAGCCGATGCACTAATGTTAATCGGACAGCCGATCGGTGAAAGTTATACCCCTAAACACGGGTCTCGCGTGATCTCGTGGGACTTCCACCAAACCCGAAAGAGGCTTATTCAGACAGCCGCCTTTCAAAACCTGTTTAATATGGCAAGAACATGGGCACAAGAAAACTACACCAAAACTCCCGCGAACTTTATTTTGTTTAGAAACCATGTACTGATTATACGTTCTTAAAATACACGCATTCAAATTGATCACACACATATATCAAGTCTTATCACCATTGAGAGAAATTTCTTGGCATTTGATTGGTCGAAACGCCCAGAATGTGAGTCTGCATCCCAGTGCTTTCCGTGTATATATTTGATTCTGTATAACCCCGGAGTTAAGATCTCACGCGCTGTTATTACCACGGAGTGAAGGTCTTGGTGCGTCACAACAATCTTCAGTCAAGACGAAATCCTATTGTGACGTCAGTTTAGAATGTTGTTTCGTCAGCATTGAACGCTATACTTGTCTCAAAGATCGTGAAAACCGATATAACTTTGCAACGTCACAATAGAATTTATTTCTTTCGCGACGTCATGTATGTTTAGACCTGACTCAACCCATGACATTTTTGTGAATTAATCGAATAAAGAACAGCTGATTAAACTCAGTTTTAAGTAAACAAGCTGCTCTGGATGGTGATAAATTCGTTATATGACGCCCTTGCGTGGGTATACGGGTAGATATTTGGTGTCTGACAGATATTTTTCCTCGGCTTCGCCTCGGAAAAATATTAATGTCAGACACCAAATATCTACCCGTATACCCACTCAAGGGCGTCATATAACTAATATTGTAAATATATGTTGCCTTAAATCATTAATATTCAGTGTTCTTGTGGTTCATGTAATATATCCAAATATCCAGTACCGTGTTTGTGGGAAGTATTGAATTCTTTATTTCCCATAAATCATGGATTTAATGGAGTTTTATTATTATATTTTCTTAAAAAATGTAACCGCAAAATATATGCTTAATCTTCGCCTTCATTTAACCGACTTTTGACACGTTGCCTTGTTTATTGTGATAGAGCAAAACAGCTGAAGGCTATTTTTATTAAAACCCGGCACCAATTAATGCGTCCAAATGACACACGATAATTGATGCTATCTAAAGACAAGCGTCCACGGTTGTTGGCAATATTTTCACCATTCTCTAGTGGATTCACTGGCTGTGCTGGCCCATCGATTTAAATATTGGAAAATAGCTCCATTCTCATTATCTGCTATTAATTTTGTTAATTTCTTCACCTCACTTTAGCTCCTTTGCGGCTATTTGACATGCATACATGAGACAATTGCTGCAGTAGAATTTGTTTTTCTTATATTGATCTCGTTTGACAAGAGCCCCACCAGAAAATTTGATTATATATTAATTGCATACATATGCAGGGAAATTATGGCATATATGTATTGAAAAACAGAAAGCCATTGGGTAGAAATATTAACTTTTGAGAGCAACATGCGGAAATAAAAAACCAAAACGTTAATATAAAAAAAGAAAAACAAAAAACAAGGACCATTCCGATTATTAAATTGTCCATTGATTTTTTTACAACTAATCATTTGAATATTTCATTTTCGCAACATTTGAAATAATTGCGCACATTATAGCAAACATCAACCAAACGTGTTTATTTTTGCAGCAACATCGAATAGGACTGCAAGTCAGTCTGGAGATCTTGCCAAGCAGTACAAGTGGGTCTATCAACCTTGCCAATTTATTTCTTTCTTGTGGCAAATGTTTGAGTCCCAAAAACGTACGAAAACCTTTTGTTTTCTTTTTCAGCCGAAATAGGTAATGAGCTACTAAAGCCTGTGGGGGTGTCTTCATAGTCCGGTATAATTATAATACGGAAATGTTGCCGATATCCCTCTTATATTCATCCCTCTTATATTCGGGCTGTAAAAACAATTGTTTTAATCTTTCCTCCAAAAAGTGTAGATAAGAATTTTCCACAAATAAAATGTCTTCATCTTATGTTTTTATCAAGATATAGAAAAGACGAACGTGTTATTTAAAATTATTCACAGAGCGATGACCAACACTTTCTTTGCAAGTAGGCCTTTACAACAAAAATTGTCCCATACAATGAACGGTATACTATAAGTGAAAAGATCTTTCCGAATTGCGGTTACACTCCAAACAAACAATCGCAACTAAATACATTTCTATGAGTTTATTGCGTACACCATTCATACGAATGGACGCGCCCATAAGCCGAATGATTATTTGATTACCCGTACATGTCTTTCATATTCTAAATACATTTTTCAGTTACAGTGGATATATTGTTATGTACCAACGGAAGATTTCTATGGCCCTTTGTAAATAAAAAAAATATTGAGGCGTTGATCTTGCCACTACACAAAAAACATTTGAGTCATTTATTTCTTAACATTAAATATATAATAGGTCTACTTTACTATCTGTACAAAACCAGTTCTTTGGACCAGGTCAATGGAATTAAAAAATAGTTTTCATAGAGATGAAATCTTAAACCGGAACACGTAGGCATTGAATTGATGTATTTCTCGGAACTAAATATCTTCAAGTAGGTTACATGTAGCCCTAGCAATGTTATAAAGTAAATAGTGACAATGCACTATTTTATATGGAGATTTATTGGTTACAGACAAAAACATATGACAGAAGTCATTTTTCATGTGTTCTAATCTATGTCAAAGACTGAAGCCCACCCGGCTTTCAGATTTCTCTTTATCTAACATGGTCTCATTATACATTCACAATTCTTTTCAGTCTTTAATTCAGACGGCCTCCTTTCAAAACCTGTTTAATATGCCAAGAGCATATATATCACAGGGGTGAAGGAAAACTACACCAAAACGCCTCCGAACTTTCTTTTGATAAGAAACTATGTATTGATTACACGTTCTTACCTGCACAGAAAAAAATTAAAGTTATCAATATTCTTATTTCGGATAATGAAACAATGTACGATTGTTAACTATGCGGTGTACCCTGTAAAACTAACATTGCACGAGTCCGCATTGACGAACACCCTTCATGTCACAGGACTTGGTTCCGACTGCACAGGCAATTCTTTTTTTATTCTTCTTTTCCACCAACGGGTCGCGGGTTTTAATCCCACTCAGTCCAAACAAATTGGAAAATTTTCTGACTGGGTTTTCACTCGAACGACCTATGTGGGATGGTTGCCCATAACCACCGGGAAGGTCGTGGGTTTCCTACGGGCATAGAGCCCAGTTTCCTCCCACAATAAAACTGGCAACGCCGCCATATAAGTGAAATAATCTTGAGCGCGGCGTAAAACAGCAAACAACCAATCAATATATTTGTCTAACCTCCAATTAAGTTAATGAAAACAAGGTACGAGTCTTCACTATGCTCTGTGCCGGACAAACCACACATAGCCTTAGTAGCCATTGCTCAGCAATATAATTATGGGATGTATCTATCCTGACACAAGGCAAATATTCAATGACACAGGCGAAAATCTAACGCCCTTTATATTCCGTTAGATGATGTAATTTTTAATAGGGAAGCAATGTACATGTAGGAGTCTTAATTATGCTACGAACTGGAAAAAATTATATTGCATATTAAAGAAGACAATGACAAGTTCTTCAATCTGGCGTTACATCTTTCCCGGCGCAGACAAAATGTATATTTTTCTCGATTTCAACTAAAATAATGGAAGTTAGGTACTAGTCTAAACTATGCACTGTACCGAGCAAAGCGCACATAGCGGACATGGTAGGCATCGGACCATTTTTGTATCGTGTGCCCATCCCATGACACAGATCCACAGGCACAGGCGAAAATCTACAACACACTATATTTTGCAAATTTAAATAAGGAAGGCAGTGTATGCGTCTTAACTGTACCATGTACCGGGGAAAACTAATATTGCATAAGTAGACAAAGAAAAGCACTTGTGGGATTGCGTCTATTCAGGCATTTTACATTCATCGTTTTGAATCTAATTAGATATATTTATGTCCACACAAGCAAACTGAAACGAATCCAAGGGAGAGAATTATTAGTTTTATTTAAGGCCCAGAAAAGGGGGAGGTCAATATCACGTGATTTGAATTAATATATATATATATCCAGACGTATTAACCTATACTTGCTCATACTTGCAACTCAGTTGTCGTTTAAACTTCACAGGTAGGTGGACCTAACAATTTTCTAAACCTTTACTGATGTAGGGTATGCAGGCTTTGGTGGTTTTGTACAGAATTAGTAACGAGTTACATCTTACCTTTCATTCGCCCATTGTCTAAAACAGATACCAGACTAACCCATTGATCCTGACAACGACGACGTGTAATTGTTCAATTATTCGATACGGTTTAACCTGGTGAAGTACTGTTAACTCAATGTGACAATTTACTTTGGTCTTCATAGCAAGGACTATACACAGTATAGTAATTTAGTTTCCGCGCTACAAAATATGTACATATACCAACTCCGGACAATCACAGCCTTATCATCAGTAGAATTGTATTGAATATATTGGTATTGCATGCTTCTGCAATGTTATGCTTCTTTTTTATCAAGTAGGGGAGACCGGGGCGCATTGGGACATGGGGTACAGTGAGACAAGCTCTCTATAGGCTATTTTTATATCAGGATACTTAAAGTGACATCATCAGATGAGGGCAAACCTCTTTTGCGATGTGACATTCTGTTGTAGACCGATTTAGGAAGCACAGGAAAGTTTTAGGGGTAACATTTTTGTTTTTTCAGACTAAATGTAAATTTTTACTGGTGAAATATTTTTTCAATTTCTAGCATTGTTATATGCCACAGTTTTTATGTGTCTATTTTATTATAATGTGGCAAAACCATAGTTTCTGTCTAAAAGTTTTTGAATGAACCTCCCTGCACTGCTTTTACCATGAGAAATAAAATGTCTAAGGGGGTCATTCGGGGTATATTGGGACATTACTGTCGGGGTCCATTGGGCCATAGGATTACGGTATCATAATGCTTACATTTCCACCACAATACAACTATAATGTTGATTTTCCCCTATATTTCAAAGACTAAATCTAGTACAACCATTCTTTTAGTTGCATGTGCTTTTTCAAGCAGCATTTTAATAAAGCTATATTTTGATCAGTCCCATGCTCTTATAGTGCCAACTAAAATTCTTTTAAGGGCAATTTTGTCTAATCGCTTGTATTCAACTTTATCGGTGACAGACACCGTTTGTAGGCTATTATTCATTTGTTAAAACAATAAAGAAGCAAAATTCCTTCAAGCAATCAGTTAATTTCATTTTTACTTTAACGTTGACACTGTCCCAATATACCCCATAGACAATCCCAATTTACCCCACCCAAGGGGTAAATTGGGACACTTTTTTGACAAAATGTAAATGCCTATGTCCTCGTAAATATACATAAAATAGCAAAAATGAAGCAAGGATATTAATCAGATTGACATTGTGTTTCATATAAATGTTTTCTTTTAGTTTTATGTGCATCATTTTTCTGTCAGACTTCAAAAGTTTGCAAAGTGGCCCAATGCGCCCCGGTCTCCCCTACATACCAGTATACTCTTAAAGCAAGGCTTATTTTTTTAACTATCAATTGTAGTAAATAGGCCCTCTGCATATATTATCCACTGGACATTCAGGTGTGTCTGTAGTTAGTTTGTGTGTACAAAACTACCTGTATAACTGCTTCAAGTGAATCAACCCACTGAAAAGTAAAACACCTATAATGAAAATGTCAGGCACCATTTTCCAATGCCCAAGTTGACATGATCGCTACGTCACAGAATTACATCCACTGCGATTTTTATAATCAATATATACTTCTATTTTCCCAAAAAACTAAATGCTCACAGTCAGGTTACTTAAACTGCTTTTTAGTGCTTCTAGTCTCGAAAATGTAAGATAAAGTGTTGTTTTGAACTAACTTGGCTTAGAATCAATGAATGTTCGTCCCTGTTATTTAAATTTGGTTTACTTTTCGAACACTATTCTGGTTCGTATAGGACACATACTGTATGGATTTTCCTCATCCCAACGCTAAACGTTTTTCGATGGCCTTCAAAGACTGTGGTGACGATCAGAAAGTATGAAAAACGTGTGAATTTTGGCAGCTCATGCCACTTTAATAAGCCTCTTTCGAGTTTAGGCAAAACCTCTTGAGATCACACGAGAAATAAGTTTAGGGGTATAACTTTCTCTGTCTATCCGTTCATTTAACATTAGCCTCTATGGTGATCGGCGGTTGTCGTGTGGTTTTGTCTTTGATTCTTTATTTCTAAATCATTTAATCCGCTATCAGTTGCGGTTTTGTCAGTTGACTGTCTATGAAATATTCATATCGCGTGGATGCGCTTCGAAGTTGTCAAAAGACAATTGCTGCAGTAGAATTTGTTTTTCTTATATTGATCTCGTTTGACAAGAGCCCCACCAGAAAATTTGAGTATATATTAATTGCATACATATGCAGGGAAATTATGGCATATATGTATTGAAAAACAGAAAGCCATTGGGTAATATATTAACTTTTGAGAGCAACATGCGGAAATAAAAAACCAAAAGTAACTATCAAAAAGCAATACAAAAAACAAGGACCATTCCGATTATTAAATTGTCCATTGATTTTTTTACAACTAATCATTTAAATATTTGATTTTCGCAACATTTGAAATAATTGCACACATTATAGCAAACATCAACCAAACGTGTTTATTTTTGCAGCAGCATCGAAAAGGACTGCAAGTCAATCTGGAGATCTTGCCAAGTAGTACAAGTGGGTCTATCAACCTTGCCAATTTATTTCTTTCTTGTGGCAAATGTTTGAGTCCCCAAAACGTATGAAAACCTTTTGTTTTCTTGTTCAGACGAAATAGGTAATGAGCTACTACACCCTGGTTGGGTGTCCAGAAAAAAATCTTCATAGTCCGGTATAATTATAATAAGAAAATGTTGCCGATATTCCCCTTATATTCGGGCTGTAAAAACGATTGTTTTAATGTTTCCTCCAAAAAGTGTAGATAAGAATTTTCCACAAATAAAATGTCTTCATCTTATGTTTTTATCAAGATATAGAAAAGACGAACATGTTATTTAAAATTATTCATAGAGCGATGACCAAAACTTTCTTTGCAAGTAGGCCTATACAACAAAAATTGTCCCATACAATGAACGGTATACTATAAGTGAAAAGATCTTTGTGAATTGCGGTTACACTCCAAACAAACAAACAATTGCAACTAAATACATTTCTATGAGTTTATTGCGTACACCATTCATACGAATGGACGCGCCCTTAAGCTAAACAACCAGCCAACATTTCTATGAGTGTCTGTGTCATGACTTTGAGAAAACCTGTAGAAATGCCGAATGATTATTTGATTACCCGTACATGTCTTTCACTTTCTAAATACATTTTTCAGTTACAGTGGATCTATTGTTATGTACCAACGGAAGATTTCTATGGCCCTTTGTAAATAAAAAATATTGAGGCGTTGATCTTGCCACTACACAAAAAACATTCAAGCCATTTATTTCTTAACATTAAATATATAATAGGCCTACTTTACTATCTGTACAAAACTAGTACTTTGGACCAGGTCAATGGAATTAAAAAATAGCTTTCATAGAGATGAAATCTTAAACCGATACATGTAGGCATTGAATTAATGTATTTCTCGGAACTAAATATCTACAAGTAGGCAACATGTAACCCTAGCAATGACTGAGTTATAAAGTAAATAG
Source organism: Lepidochitona cinerea (assembly GCA_963971465.1). Classification (NCBI taxonomy): domain Eukaryota; kingdom Metazoa; phylum Mollusca; class Polyplacophora; order Chitonida; family Tonicellidae; genus Lepidochitona; species Lepidochitona cinerea. The sequence goes on along the minus strand of OZ020560.1, from coordinate 20,683,560 downwards.
TAACAATGCACTATTTTATGTGGAGATTTACGGGTTACAAACAAAAAAATATGACAGAAGTCATTGTACATGTATTATAATCTATGCCATAGACTGAAGCCTGCATTTTACATTCATCGTTTTCATTAGATCATTTATGTCCCCATAAGAAAACTGAAACGAATCCAAGGGAGATAATTATTAGTTTTATCTAAGGCCCAGAAACCGGGGAAGTCAATATCACGTGATTTGAATTAATATATATATATACAGACGTATTAACCTATACTTGCTCATACTTCCAACTCAGTTATCGTTTAAACTTCACAGGTAGGTGGACCTAACAATTTTCTAAACCTTTATTGATGTAGGGTATGCAAGCTTTGGTTGTTTTGTACAGAATTAGTAACGATTTACATCTTACCTTTCAAACGCTCATTGTCTAAAACAGATACCAGGCTAACCCATTGATCCTGACAATGGCGACGTGTAATTGTTCAATTATTCGATACGGTTTAACCTGGTGAAGTACTGTTAACTCAATGTGACAATTTACTTTGGTCTTCATAGCAGGGACTATACAAAGTATAGTAATTTAGTTTCTGCGTTACAAAATATCTACATATACCAACTCCGGAGAATCACAGCCTTATCATCAGTAGAATTGTATTGAATATATTGGTATTGCATGCTTCTGCAATTTTATGCTTCTTTTTTATCAAGTACATACCAGTATACTCTTAAAGCAAGGCTTATTTTTTAACTACCAATTGTAGTAAATATGTCCTCTGTACATATTATCCACCAGACATGCATGTGTGTCTGTAGTTTAATAGTTTGTGTGTACAAAACTACATGTATAACTGCTTCAAGTGAATCATCCCACTGAAAAGTAAAACACCTATAATGAAAATATCAGGCATCATTTTCCATTGCCCAAGTTGACATGATCGCTACTCCACAAAATTACATCAACCGCGATTTTTATAATCAATGACCAGGTCAATGTAATTAAAAAATAGTTTTCATAGAGATGAAATCTTAAACCGATACATGTAGGCATTGAATTAATGTATTTCTCGGAACTAAATATCTACAAGTAGGCAATATGTAACCCTAGCAATGACTGAGTTATAAAGTAAATAGTAACAATGCACTATTTTATGTGGAGATTTACGGGTTACATACAAAAAAATATGACAGAAGTCATTGTACATGTATTCTAATCATGCCAAAGACTGAAGCCCACTCGGCTTTCAGATTTCTGTCTATCTAACCTGGTCTCATTACATTTTCAGTCTTTAATTCAGACAGCCTCCTTTCAAAACCTGTTTAATATGCCAAAGACATATATATCACAGGGGCACAGGAAAACTACACCAACAGACGATCGATAATAAAGTTTTGTTTTATCGCTTTGATTTAAATCTCCATTTATTCAATCTAGTGTTTTCAGCTGTAAATTATTGCTAAATGTGACTGAAAACGCTTCATATTCCTATCGAAATCCTATGTTCTGTTGTTGTTGTACAGCAGACGTCAGTACACAAGAAAGCAGTAGGTCCGACTGTTATTGCACTGCAGTGAATTATGGCATTTCTGGGTGGGGGAAATCCCTAGTTTTCACTTATGTTTCAATTATAAAATGCAAGTATTTTGTCTGATGTGGGATAACAATTAATATGTGGCACTGTACGACTCTTTAGGTCGTACCGCCAAGATTTTTACATAAATGCATCACCGTATGTGCGGAACAATTGAGGGGTTAATTGTCATAAATAAGTTTCCAAATATCTCCAAGCTCAATTTGCTAGACTTTGGATGAGATTGAAGCAATATTTTGTCTCTGACAGGAATCAGTACACAGTTTCCATATTTCCGGATCTTGATAGGGACAAAAGTACACGAGAGTTCTAGCGCATTTTTATTTTTTTCTTGGGTCCGTCCAATTTTTTTTCTAGGCATATCCTACCTTATTTGAAAATAAACTGTCTGAATTTAAAACTGGAACAAATTTTGAATGTGTAGTGAGAACAGGTTGGGTGGATGGAGATCTGAAAGCTGGACGTGCTTCGGACTGTTGGCTTAAGCTAGCGAACTTGCTGTTTGTTCTTGTCTCTGACTAGAATTTTGTTACCTGTTTTCTTTTGTTAAAAAAAAACATATATTGATTACACGTTCTTACCGGCACAGAAAAAAATATAAAGCTATCAATATTCTTATTTCGGATAAGGAAACAATGTACGATTGTTAACTATGCGGTGTACGCTGTAAAACTAACATTGCACGAGTCCGCGTTGAAGAACATCCTTCATGTCACAGGACTTGGTTCCGACTGCACAGGCAATTCTTTTTTTTTTATATTTTTCTATTCCACCAACCGGTCGCGGGTTTTAATTCCACTCAGTACAAACAAATTGGAAAATTTTCTGACTGGGTTTTCACTCGAACGACCTATGTGGGATGGTTGCCCATAACCACCGGAAGGTCGTGGGTTTCCTCCGGGCATAGAACCAAGTTTCCTCCCACAATAAAACTGGCAACGCATCCATATAAGTGAAATCATCTTGAGCGCGGCGTAAAACACCAAACAACCAATCAATATATTTTTCTGAACTCCAATTAAGTTAATGAAAACAAGGTACGAGTCTTCACTATGCTCTGTGCCGGACAAACCACACATAACCTTAGTAGCCATTGCTCAGCAGTACAATTATGGGATGTATCTATCCAGACACAAGGCAAGTATTCAATGACACAGGCGAAAATCTAACGCCCTTTATATTCCGTTAAATGATGTAATTTTTAATAGGGAAGCAATGTACATGTAGGAGTCTTTATTATGCTACGAGCTGGACAAAATTATATTGCATAAGAAGACAATGAAAAGTTCTTCAATCTGGCGTTACATCTTTCCCGGCACAGGACTTGGATCTGCCGGCACAGACAAAATGTATAACTAAGTTAATGAAAGTTAGGTACGAGTCTAAACTATGCACTGTACCGAGCAAAGCGCATATAGTCTAAGTAGGCATCGGACCATTTCTGTATTGTGTGCCCATCCCATGACACAGATCCACAGGCACAGGCGAAAATCTACAACACTCTATATTTGGTTGATGCAAATTTAAATAAGGAAGGCAATGTATGCGTCTTAACTGCCGTGTAGCGGGGAAAACTAATATTGCATAAGTAGACAAAGAAAAGCACTTGTAGGATTGCGTCTATTCAGGCACAGGGCTTGGATCTGTCATGCATTTTACATTCATCGTTTTTATTAGATACATTTATGTCCCCATAAGAAAACTGAAACGAATCCAAGGGAGAGAATTATTAGTTTTATTTAAGGCCCAGAAACCGGGGAAGTCAATATCACGTGATTTGAATTAATATATATATACAGACGTATTAACCTATACTTGCTCATACTTCCAACTCAGTTATCGTTTAAACTTCACAGGTAGGTGGACCTAACAATTATCTAAACCTTTATTGATGTAGGGTATGCAAGCTTTGGTTGGTTTGTACAGAATTAGTAACGATTTACATCTTACCTTTCAAACGCTCATTGTCTAAAACAGATACCAGGCTAACCCATTGATCCTGACAATGACGACGTGTGATTGTTAAATTATTCGATACGGTTTAACCTGGTGAAGTACTGTTAACTCAATGTGACAATTTACTTTGGTCTTCATAGCAGGGACTATACAAAGTATAGTAATTTAGTTTCTGCGCTACAAAATATCTACATATACCAACTCCGGAGAATCACAGCCTTATCATCAGTAGAATTGTATTGAATATATTGGTATTGCATGCTTCTGCAATTTTATGCTTCTTTTTTATCAAGTACATACCAGTATACTCTTAAAGCAAGGCTTATTTTTAAACTACCAATTGTAGTAAATATGTCCTCTGTACATATTATCCACTAGACATGCATGTGTGTCTGTAGTTTAATAGTTTGTGTGTACAAAACTACATGTATAACTGCTTCAAGTGAATCACCCCCGTGTGGGTTCCGGGGGTTAAGAATAGGCCCACAGCTTCCCTTGGAGCTTGTTCGTAAAAGGCGACTAAACCTTGGGCTGCCTGTTGGCCGTGGGCAGACTACCTGTGTCGGGGGATGACGGGATCCTGGTGGCTGAGGGTTGAGGAGCTCGGCAATTAATGCTCCGAAAACCCAACACTCCACTTTGGCCCTGATTTCACCTAAACAGGAGGTCGGATTGGCCCGATCCGATCAATCGGCCGGTCACGTCGAGCCCTACAATGATCCAACTTAAACATTCCACGGTATTTGTAAACCTGGATATAAACAATATAAAACGTCCAAAATTTCATTTTCTACTGTTGTATTTGTCCACAGTAGACCCAATATAATTAAAGATCATTGTAGAAGGCGGTGGCTAATGGGTCAATCAGGTAGACGCTACATATATATATTTGTCTCTATCTGCCTGAGTATACCATTCCTGGAGTTCCTGGTACCTCCCCCTGCAGGTTCTACCCACGGGGAGGTATCGCCCTTGTTGGTGCTCCGTGGCGGGTGGGAAACAGGAATGGTGAAACAAAACAAAATAATATATGGCTTCAACTAAAACGCCTAAAAAACGGAAAGCGACTCCTAGTGAGTCAAATGAAATTAGTCTGTCCGATCGGTGGCCTAGATTCCTTGTGATATCTAGTACCACTGATCGACCAGTCACAAAAGTAGATAGCTTTTTGCAGAAAAAGTCGATTGAGGCTTGTGCTGGTAAGTACAAGTCTGCATCCAAATTGAGGAATGGAAGCATTTTAATCGAGTGCTTTCGGGAACAACAATCGTTAAATTTATTAAGCTTAAAAAAGATTGGGGATTTACCGATTGTTGTTTCCCCTCATAAGTCACTCAACAGCTGTAAAGGCATAATTCGTGACCGCGATCAAGATCTCGCTGAGATGTCCGAGGATCTTATCTGCTCGGAACTCAGCGACCAGAGGGTCACGAATGTTAAGCGCTTCTCCACCAAACGGGACGGCAATGTTGTCAAATTGAACACTTATCTTTTGACATTCAACTCATTGACCGTCCCCGACCACATTTTCATTGGCCTGTATAGGGTTAAAGTGGATGTATTTATCCCAAACCCTATACGGTGTTTCAACTGCCAGAAGTTCGGTCATGGAAGCGCTCAATGCCGCAACAAACAAGTTTGTTGCAGGTGTTCTGGGCAAAATCACGATGCTAATGATTGTAAATTAACACCAAAATGCTCCAACTGCGGTGCAGCTCACATGTCTTCTTCGAAAGACTGTCCTCTCTTTCTTCGAGAAAGAGAGATACAGAGGATCAAGTCGGAGAAGAATGTGAGCTACTTGGAAGCCCGCAAGTTGGTAGCTCCCATGCCCAGTTCACCTGGCCTGTCTTATGCCAATGTGGCAAAGAAAGTTTGCGTCTCAACATCTGTGCAAACTACACTTACTTGGCCCATTGGCAAGGATAGGCCTACACCTGTTGAGTTGACCCCACAACCAGCACAAGCTTCAACATCAACTCAAACTCAGACTTTTTCTGCAAAAACAGCTAATCCATCAAAAGTGCAAAGACCTGCAGGGCCTTCGGTTCGACCATCAAAGTCAACCGGGGATGCCCTAAAGGTCTTTCACTTTGAATCCAGTCTAAACCGTGGCCCTGCAGAGCGTTCCTCCAGGGCCACGAAATCAAACATACAGATCTCTGGGAGGACTGATCCTCCCAAACCCACCCCTGACTCTGAGGAGAGCATCTGGGGACCCTTGGTTCAGACCACTAATAGGTTTGAATCATTGGAGTCGCAGGACTCCAGTCCCCAGGAGTGTACCTCACAGAGAAAGGTACACACTCTCTCAGAGTCATCCGCGGAGGAAATGGAGACCTCCTCCCAGAGACCTCAAGTTGACCCACCCTCTCCAAAACCTGGAGGATCCCGGGACCGCTCACCGAAGCCGAAGAGACCCGGACCAAAATCCTCCAAGGCCCGGAAAAAGGGTGGGTCTTCAAAGGGTGACCATCGTTCCAGACCTGGCGATGGCTCACCTGCACGCCTCCCTCCTTAATGGATACCATCATCCAATGGAATTGTCGTGGTCTTAGGACCAATCATAATGAACTAAAATTATTAATTCAACAGTTTAATCCTGTTGCTTTCTGTCTGCAAGAGACACATCTCAGACAGACGGACAGCGATAGAGTAACTGAAAAACTACGTACTCTACAGCACCTTTGTTGGCGATTGTGAGCGAGCAACTGGTGGCTCCTCTATATTTGTCAACTCTGGTGTCGCACACAGTCCTGTGCCTCTGAACACAGATTTACAGGCTGTGGCTGTCCGTGTGTCTTTGGATAAAACAATAACCTTATGTTCCATATATATTCCACCTTCCTCTCAGTTAAATATAGAACAACTGAGAGGATTGGTGTCACAGCTTCCAGCCCCATACATGTTACTTGGGGATTTCAACGCCCACAGTCCATTGTGGGGCTGTGATAATAACGATCAAAAGGCTAAGGTTATTGAGAAGGTTCTCGACGAGGAAGGTCTGTGCATACTTAATGACGGCACAGACACTTTCCTACACTCTGGGAATGGTCGTTACTCCGCTATAGATCTGTCCATTACAGACCCTGCACTCCTCTCAGATTTCACATGGAGGGTGCATGATGATCTTTGCGGTAGCGACCATTTCCCAGTCATCCTAGAACATCTGACTTCAAAGAGTGTAGAGAAAGTTCCTCGTTATAAATTCCAGAAAGCCGATTGGCCTCTCTTTCCGGCACTTTGTGAGGCTGAGCTCACTTCAGAGCTCAACGAAGGAGAGGATCCAATCGGTGAATTTACGAGAATCTTAACATCCATTGCAGACAGAACAATACCTAAGACTTCGACAAATCCCAATACACGTAGTAAACCATGGTATGACGGCGACTGCAAAGCCTCTATTCGATCTCGAAAGAAGGCTGAACGTCGCTATAAACACCATGGTAGGAAGGAGAATTTGGACCAGTTCCGTATCGAGCGAGCAAAGTCTCGTCGATTACTTAAATCCAAGAGGCGCCTGTGCTGGCGTGATTTTGTATCCTCTGTTACCACCAAGACTCCCATGAGAAAAGTATGGAACATGATACAAAAATTAAAAAACAAGAATAATAAACCCAGAACCCACCACTTGAAGGGAGATGGTACAACTTTAACCTCTCCGAGAGATAGTAGTAATAGTCTGGCCCGGAATTTTTCTCAGAAATCATCCTCTGAGAACTACACCACAGAATTCCAGAACATAAAGGCCCAGGAAGAGACGGTACCTCTTAACTTCTCTTCACAGAATCTGGAAGACTACAATCAACCTTTCTCCTTGGAGGAACTTAATGCCTCCTTGGAAAAGGCCAATGAGTCAGCCTGTGGTCCGGACCAGATCTATTACAAATTAATTAAACAACTTCCAAAAATATCTCTGAACGTCCTCTTGGATTTATTTAATCATATATGGACAACTGGTTCATTTCCTCCTTCCTGGAGGGAGGCATGCATTATCCCGGTCCCCAAACCCGGCAAGGATCATTCCGATCCATCGAATTGCAGGCCTATTGCTTTGACAAGCTGTGTCTGTAAGACGATGGAAAGGATGATCAATGACCGCCTTGTCTGGTATCTGGAGGAGAATAAGCTCCTCGCAAACATTCAGTGCGGATTCAGACAAGGTCGGTCAACTGCTGATCACTTGGTGCGGTTTGAGACCTTTATTAGAAATGCCTTTGTGCGTAAGGAACATGCCGTGTCGGTCTTCTTCGATTTGGAGAAGGCCTATGATACTACCTGGAAACACGGCATTCTTAAAGATCTTTTTGGTATGGGGCTCAAAGGGCGCCTGCCAAACTTTGTTGCAAACTTTTTACAAGATCGCTCGTTCAGGGTACGAGTGGGCTCCACATTATCGGATTCATTCGAACAAGAAATGGGAGTCCCACAGGGGAGCATCCTGTCCCCAACCCTGTTCAGCATCAAAATTAACAGTTTGGCTGGCGTCCTACATGACAATGTAGAGGGGTCCATGTATGTGGATGATCTTCTTGTGTGTTACAGTTCCAGAAACATGGCTACCATTGAGAGACAATTACAGACGTCTCTCAATGAGATCGAGAAGTGGGCCAATGAGAATGGGTTTCGCTTCTCATCTACCAAGACCGTAGCCATGCACTTCTGTAACCTCAGGAAGCTCCACTTGGACCCCGACCTTAAGTTTTATGGTAAACCATTGAAGGTGGTCAAGGAGACTAAATTCCTTGGCCTCATCTATGACCATAAACTTAATTTTGTGCCCCATATCAAAATGTTAAAAGCCAAGTGCACAAAGGCATTAGACATAATAAAGGTCCTCTCCAGCACTGACTGGGGAGCGGACCGGGATATTTTGCTAAACCTTTACAGGTCTATGGTCCGGTCCATTTTGGACTACGGATCTTTTGTGTATGGTGGTGCCAGGAAAACATACATACAGATGCTTGATCCTGTGCACCACCAGGGACTCCGACTCTGCCTGGGGGCTTTCAGGACCTCTCCTGTCGAGAGTTTGTATGTGGAGGCAAACGAACCTTCACTCTCGAACAGGAGAATCAAACTAGGTCTCCAATATGCCACGAAACTGAAAGCCCATCCCACGAACCCTGCCCACGACTGTGTTTTCCAACCGTTATTCGAGGACTTCTATGCAGCCTCTCCTAGGCGGATTCCATCGTTTGGTCTCCGCATAAGGCCCCATCTAGAGGCTGCGGGCATAGACTTGGAGGAGGTCGCAACAGTAAGACCTCCCCGTGCTCCACCTTGGCTGACAAGCAGGCCAAGGTTCATCTATGACATCCGCCAGCACGACAAGTCTACCACGAATCCTCTAATAATCCAACAACAATTTGCTGAGATTAAGAATAATTTGGCAGAACATAGCTTCCTTTACACAGATGGATCGAAGGATGACGGTCGGGTTGCTGCTGCGACAGTGTTTGGCCGTAATGTTGCTTCCCTCTGCCTTCCTTCATCCAGTTCAATTTTTTCTGCCGAGGCTCGAGCAATTCTTCTCGCCATGGACATGGTCGCTACACATGACTTGGACAAGTCCGTCATCTGTAGCGATTCTTTGTCGAGCCTCTTGGCTATTGAACACAGGAAATTTAAAAACCCGCTAATTCGTAACATTCTAAACGTACATGATTTGTTAACATCTGCGGGTAAGGAAGTTGTGTTCTGCTGGGTGCCCAGTCATTGTGGCATCTATGGTAACACAGTCGCGGACAGTGAAGCCAAATCTGCTTTGACCAAACCAGTATCTTCGGTCGAAGTACCATATTCTGACTTCAGACCGAAGATAGTCAAATACATCAAACAGATTTGGCAAACTTCGTGGGATGAACAGAAACGACAAAATAATAAACTGGCTCAAATCCAGGCAGAGATCGGTCTTGCCACTTTTCCTTCTTCTCTTTCTAGGAAAGAAAAGGTGGTTTTATCCAGATGTCGAATTGGCCATTCTTTTTTATCACACCGACATGTACTCACGGGGGATCCCCATCCGTGGTGCATCCCTTGTGATGGCCAATTCGACATCAAACATGTTCTTTTAGAGTGTGTGGAGTTTGCCATGGTGAGAAATCGCCTGTTCAAGGCATACTCCATGAATGAGCTTTTCACCAAGGTGAAAAGCCCTATTATTATAAAATTTTTAAAACAGATTGGTTTATACCATAAAATTTGAATTTTTATTGTAATATACATATTTTCACATACTATTTTTGGAGATCATTTTAAAATTGCATGTCCTTTTAACCTCCAAAATAGTGATTTACACTCTTTTTAACATATTTCATAAATTTATTTCCGTCCTTTTTATTTTATTGTAATTTTGATGTAAATGGGCCTGTCTGATTAAAACTTCTTTTCGCCGCCATATAAGTGAAATAATCTTGAGTGCTGCGTAAAACTCCAATCAATCAATCAATCAATCAAGTGAATCATCCCACTGAAAAGTAAAACACCTATAATGAAAATGTCAGGCATCATTTTCCATTGCCCAAGTTGACATGATCGCTACTCCACAGAATTACATCAATCGCGATTTTTATAATCAATATATATTTATATTTACCAAAAAACAAAATGCTAACAGCCAGGTTACTTAAACTGTTGATTGGAGTTACCATTCTAAAGGTCAATGGAATAAAAAAAATAGTTTTCATAGAGATGAAATCTTAAACCGGAGCACGTAATCATTAAATTAATGTATTTCTCGGAACTAAGTCTCCACATGTAGCTCACATATATCCGTAGCAATAGTAACAATACAATATTTATATAGAAATAGAACACAATTACATTTCTCATTTGGGGCACTCTTAATGTTTTGACACACCACAACTTTACTAATTTTCGTTCATTCAAATGACTTGGTGGGTGCTTTCAGCAGATCCAACAGATGTGGACAAGTTTATGAGTTACAGACAAAAACATATGACAGAAGTGATTGTACATGTAGTCTAATCTATGTCAAAGACTGAAGCCCACCCAGCTTTTAGATTTTTATCCATCTAACCTGGTCTCTTTACACATCCACAATTCTTTTCAGTCTTTAAAGTGGCATGAGCTGCCAAAATGTTGATACATGTATTATGACGTAAAAACAGAATGTTGAAATTATCGGCAATTTTTCTGAAGTCGTATAATTCAGAAGCTTCTTAGAGCTTCTAGTGCTGTTTTGAGCTAACTTTGGCTTAGAATCAATGAATGGTACTCCCGTTTATTTAAATTTTGTTTACTTTTCGAACACTATTCCGGTTCGTATAGGCCACATACTGTATGGATGTTACTCATCCCAACGCTAAACATTTAGTTTTTCGATGGCCTTCAAAGCCTCTTACTGTGGTGACGATCAGAAAGTGTGAAAAACGTGTGAATTTCGCCAGCTCATGCCACTTTAATAAGCCTCTTTCGAGTTTCGGTAAAACCCCTCCAGATCATACAAGAAATAAGTTTAGGGGTCTAACTTTCACTGTCTAGCCGTTCATTTAACACTAGCCTCTATGGTGATCGGCGGTTGTCGTGTGGTTTTGTCTTTGATTCTTTATTTCTAAAACATTTAATCCGCTATCAGTTGCGGTTTTGTCGGTTGACTGTCTATGAAATATTCATATCGCGTGGATGCGCTTCGAAGTTTGTCAAAAACCAACAGTGAAAACACAACTACGGAGGGTTATTTTTGTGTTAGAAATAATATTTTTTTGTCGGTCAAAAAGAAGTATCTTAATGGCTTTGTATATGTCTCAGTAAAAGACTTTTGTAAAAAGTATAGATTGTCCCCTGAGAATCACAGACAAAACAAGAGGGATAGAACACTCTTGCGTATGGATTTACAACTTCTTGGTTTTATTGGGAACACGACGTTTCGGTGAAGTTCCTAACACCGTGGGAAGTATTGAATTCTGTATTGCCCATAATTCATGGATTTAATGGAGTTTTATTATTATATTTTCTTAAAAAAATGTAACCGCAAAATATATGCTTTATCTCCGCCTTCATTTAACCGACTTTTGACACGTTGCCTTGTTTATTGTGATAGAGCAAAACAGCTGAAGGCTATTTTTATTAAAACCCGGCATCAATTAATGCATCCAAATGACACACGATAATTGACTATGCTATCTAAAGACAAGCGTACACGGTTTTTGGCAATATTTTCACCATTCTCTAGTGGATTCACTGGCTGTGCTGACCCATCGATTTAATTATTGGAAAATAGCTCTATTCTCATTATCTGCTATTATTTTTGTTAATTTCTTCACCTCACTTTGGCTCCATTGCGGCTGTTTGAAATGCATACAGGAGACAATTGCTGCAGTAGAATTCGTTTTTCTTATATTGATCTCGTTTGACAAGAGCCCCACCAGAAAATTTGATTATATATTAATTGCATACATATGCAGGGAAATTATGGCATATATGTAATGAAAAACAGAAAGCCATTGGGTAAAAATATTAACTTTTGAGAGCAACATGCGCAAATAAAAAACCAAAACGTAACTATCAAAAAGCAAAACAAAAAACATGGACCATTCCGCTTATTAAATTGTCCATTGACTTTTTTACAACTAATCATTTGAATATTTCATTTTCGCAACATTTGAAATAATTGCACACATTATAGCAAACGTCAACCAAACGTGTTTATTTTGGCAGCAGCATCGAAAAGTCTGGAGATCTTGCCAAGCAGTACAAGTGGGTCTATCAACTATCTGTACAAAACCAGTACTTTGGACCAGAGTTTCTGGTGGCACTGATATTCTACTATCAAGCAGAAGACAAAACATATCATTGAATTGCACATTCCAATTCTCAGCTTGTACACAGACGTCTTATTTTTACCTATCTTTACGTGAGCCAATGCCGTCGTAAGAATGTCCACTTCATATTAAAACATGCATACAACGGCGTTTTTTTTTCTTCAAAAGACGATTGCAAATGATGCACCGTAAAATTGAAAAGCAGTTTATACCTTCATTTTTTATATTTGCTATTTTGGGTGAAATATTGGGGATTTAGAATTTCAGGTGGAGACTTTTTCCCAGGGTACTGTCCTCCGAAAAAAAAAAGTTACCGTGCTCATGTGGATTATGCCATGTGGATTATAGCCTACACGTGGAGTACTCATTGTTTCACGCATCCAAACATTTATTCTTCACCAGTCATACAATATACGCTCGTAACTAGGCATTTCACATCGAAGTGGTTGCAATTCACGCTTTTAACTAAAATATATTGAAGTTGAACGGAGTTGGGAAAAAATATATGATAGATGGAAATGTTTCCAGTATACCCAATAAAATCCACCGTACCGGCATATTAGTAGGCCTACACTCTTAAAACAAGAGAGAACAATATGGAGAATTATTTGTTCTCTCTCTGTTTATTCGATGTTAGTCATTAGTTACCATTGTGACCGAAGGTTTTACTGAAACAATACCCAAAAACGCTATAAATGCTAATATGCATTTCGTTTTCATAAAGATCATGAATATGGATACCTTATTGTGTCGATATTTCTAAGCTTAGGCCTACATCTTTGCGTGTTTGTATATAAATTACGACACAGTGCGCAGTTATAAAACTGGACATTTAAATCAGTTGGATCGTATTCTTTCTGTGCACCTTTGACTTTTTTTTTTCTGTAATGGGTATCTAATAATTTAAAAAATCAAATTTAAGTCAGCGAAAAGTTTCAAAACTTCGCCCAGGCGAGTTAAGTAAGCGTGTCTGCAGACAACTGATTTCACAGCGCAAACATCCGGTTTATCGATGAGCTTTGACATGGTGTTTGGTAAATGAGAGGATTAACACTGTTAATTAGTGTTTTATAATTAACCTGAGGAATGTTTGACTTCCCATGAAGCCTACACATGTTTAGCAACAGAGGCATTCCCTTCAAAAGAGCTAACGCACACCTACACAAAAGAGACTGTATGGCTAAAAAACAAAACAACAGGCAAATGTTTTCTTTGCGTTTTATTTTAGCCCAACTACATCATACTTTTACTTTGCTGATTGGTTGTGTATTATTGCGCGCCTGGGAACGACACCCGCCGCGTGGAAGGCAGTCAAGTGTGAATACAAAAGACGATAGGTGTATGCCGGCATCGTTTTTTCATAATTTTTGCGATTAATGGGGACACTCCCTAACTTTTGTAAAAAATGTATTATGTATAACACGGAAGTCTATATCTTTACATTCAGGAGATTTCACACTTAAAACCCACAGCTTGAAGTATTTACTGACATCCAGTAAAGGAAAAAGGTTAACTCATGTTCTGAGGCTAGCACATTCTTTGTTTACATTTCGTTGCAATACGTCGTGAAGGCAGTAAGTGATTTGTACGGAAGCGTATTAGTGCCAGGGTGAAAAATAAAAACGAGTTTTCTCCTAATGAGGAGATAAATTATCGCCTAATTAGGAGATAATAAGTCCTAATTAGGAGATAATATCTCCTAATTAGGAGAAAGTTTATCTCCTAATTAGGAGATATTATCTCCTAATTAGGAGATAATAAGTCCTAATTAGGAGAAAACTTATCTCCTAATTAGGAGATAATAAGTCCTAATTAGGAGATAATATCTCCTAATTAGGAGATAAACTTTCTCCTAATTAGGAGATAATAAGTCCTAATTAGGAGATAATATCTCCTAATTAGGAGATAAACTTTCTCCTAATTAGGAGATAACAATTTATCACGGCTATTGATTGTTAGATTACTTTTCGACTTCCGCTTAAAAGCATTGAAATGGGGGGTCCGCTCAATAGTCCCCCGTCTCATTAGTCACCCGTCTCATTGATCCCCCGTCTCATTGGTCTCTCAATAGTCCCCCCGTCTCATTGGTCCCCCGTCGCATTGGTCCCCCGTCTAATTAGTCCCCCGTCTCATTGGTCCCCCGTCTCATTGGTTTCTCAATGGCCCCGCGTCTATTTGGTCCCCCGTCTCATTGGTCCCCTGTCTCAATGAGAGGGGTGTCCAGTGAGACAGGGGACTATTGAGACGGGTGACCAATGAGAGGGGTGTCCAATGAGACGGAGGACTATTGAGACGGGGGACCAATGAGACGGGGTACCAATGAGACGGGGGACTATTGAGACGGGGGACCAATGATACTCACAGTGAATATTCCAAAGATGTGCACTGTCATGTTTATTCCGCGTTATACGATTATGTTGCCGAGTTATGGCCCTTTGAAGTTTTGATGTTAATTTTTTTGTCCGGGCTGTATCTTCGTAACTATTCAACTGACAGCGTTGATACTCGCACTGAATATTCCTAGTATAGCAAAGATGTGCACTGTCATGTTTATCCCGCGTTATACGATTCTGTTGCAGAGTTATGGACCTTTGAAATTTTGACGTTATTTTTTTTTGTCAGCTTGAAACAGTAATACAGTAAGATATTAACTTACTGATATCCAGTACTACCAAATAATATATATACTTACAGTCTCTATACTATTTTCTCAAACCATCATCAACAGTGAACCCTAAAACTTGAAATTCTATCTATAAGTGAAATAAACTGGAATGCCGCATAAAAGAAGAATACGTCTCTCCATGTAATTCTATTTGAAATATGGCTTACAGTGTATGTACATTTTGTCGTAGATGGCATAAATTTCAGAGGTTTTTGAGGAAAATATACTCCGTACTAAAAGATTTGAGTTATCATTTCATGAATCCGTTTTGAAACTTGCATGACATGTCTCCCTTGATTAGTGGAGTCCTAGCACTCTCTTTCATTCAAGTTTTATTCAGATGTGACACGATACATCTGATAAATAAGAGGTAACTCTCAGTTACTATTTGATTCACAGTAAATATCCCTAGTTTCCCACACCTACTTCATGTAGTATGAAGGACTATTCACCAGAATTCAGTGGTAGTTGTCAACCTGGTAATTATTGGACATATTTGGCTGAGGGATCAAAGCACCTTTTAGGTGCTGCCTTTTATTTTGGAAGAAACCAAGGGCAATAAAATTATTCTCGTCACGGAGAGAAAAGCACAACACTGCACAAGGTATTGATAATGAGGATATACCAGCGAAGTTTCAAACCAATCCTAACAATATTACCAGAAATATGCCCCGGACAAGAAATCCGGACGGACGGACGGATGGACGGACGGACGGACAAAGCGGCGACTATATGCTCCCCCGAAAGTTTTCGGAAGGCATAAAAAAAGGAAAACAACCTGTCAGAACAAGATACTTTAACTAACAAACATCAACTTCTTGAAAAATGGCAGAAATTCTAATCGGTAGAAGAATTTCTGCCATTTTTCAAGTAAGTGTACCGATAATTCCCAAAAATAACGAGAATACTGTTATACTCACTTTTTAAAAGACACTAAGTAAAAGAGAATAGCCGTTAGCAGATGGCGTAATAGCTTAGGGAAAGCCTCCGGGGTTAATTTACATATTTAGTTCTTGATTATAGTTCTATTTTGTACTATAAACAATTTGCTGTAATCTACACTCACTGGCGATTTGAAGACGATCGAATCTTACAAGCAAATCAATTGTCCTATTTTTTCTTGCAGCAGTTAATGAAAAGTTTTGACGTTGATGTTTGTTAGTTAAAGTATCTTGTTCTGACAGGTTGTTTTCCTTTTTTTTATGCCTCCCGAAAACTTTCGGGGGAGCATATAGTCGCCGCTTTGTCCGTCCGTCGGTCCGGATTTCTTGTCCGGGGCATATTTCTGGTAATATTGTTAGGATTGGTTTGAAACTTCGCTGGTATATCCTCATTATCAATACCTTGTGCAGTGTTGTGCTTTTCTCTCCGTGACGAGAATAATTTTATTGCCCTTGGTTTCTTCCAAAATAAAAGGCAGCACCTAAAAGGTGCTTTGACCCCTCAGCCAAATATGTCCAATAATTACCAGGTTGACAACTACCACTGAATTCTGGTGAATAGTCCTTCATACTACATGAAGTAGGTGTGGGAAACTAGGGATATTTACTGTGAATCAAATAGTAACTGAGAGTTACCTCTTATTTATCAGATGTATCGTGTCACATCTGAATAAAACTTGAATGAAAGAGAGTGCTAGGACTCCACTAATCAAGGGAGTCGAGACATGTCATGCAAGTTTCAAAACGGATTCATGAAATGATAACTCAAATCTTTTAGTACGGAGTATATTTTCCTCAAAAACCTCTGAAATTTATGCCATCTACGACAAAATGTACATACACTGTAAGCCATATTTCAAATAGAATTACATGGAGAGACGTATTCTTCTTTTATGCGGCATTCCAGTTTATTTCACTTATAGATAGAATTTCAAGTTTTAGGGTTCACTGTTGATGATGGTTTGAGAAAATAGTATAGAGACTGTAAGTATATATATTATTTGGTAGTACTGGATATCAGTAAGTTAATATCTTACTGTATTACTGTTTCAAGCTGACAAAAAAAAATAACGTCAAAATTTCAAAGGTCCATAACTCTGCAACAAAATCGTATAACGCGGGATAAACATGACAGTGCACATCTTTGCTATACTAGGAATATTCACTGCGAGTATCAACGCTGTCAGTTGAATAGTTACGAAGATACAGCCCGGACAAAAAATTAACGTCAAAACTTCAAAGGGCCATAACTCGGCAACATAATCGTATAACGCGGAATAAACATGACAGTGCACATCTTTGGAATATTCACTGTGAGTATCATTGGTCCCCCGTCTCAATAGTCCCCCGTCTCATTGGTACCCCGTCTCATTGGTCCCCCGCCTCAATAGTCCTCCGTCTCATTGGACACCCCAGTCATTGGTCACCCGTCTCAATAGTCCCCTGTCTCACTGGACACCCCTCTCATTGAGACAGGGGACCAATGAGACGGGGGACCAAAGAGACGGGGGGCCATTGAGAAACCAATGAGACGGGGGACCAATGAGACGGGGGACCAATTAGACGGGGGACCAATGCGACGGGGGACCATTGAGAAACCAATGAGACGGGGAACCAATGAGACGGGGGACCAATGAGACGGGGGGACTATTGAGAGACCAATGAGACGGGGGATCAATGAGACGGGGGACTAATGAGACGGGGGACTATTGAGCGGACCCCCCATTTCAATGCTTTTAAGCGGAAGTCGAAAAGTAATGTAACAATCAATAGCCTTGATAAATTGTTATCTCCTAATTAGGAGATAATTTTTCTCCTAATTAGGAGATATTATCTCCTAATTAGGACTTATTATCTCCTAATTAGGAGATACGTTTTCTCCTAATTAGGAGATAATTTTTCTCCTAATTAGGAGATATTATCTCCTAATTAGGACTTATTATCTCCTAATTAGGAGATAAGTTTTCTCCTAATTAGGAGATAAATATTATCTCCTAATTAGGAGAAAATTTATCTCCTAATTAGGAGATATTATCTCCTAATTAGGACTTATTATCTCCTAATTAGGAGATAATTTATCTCCTAATTAGGAGAAAACTCGTTTTTATTTTTCACCCTGGCACTAATACGCTTCCGTAGATTTGCCCTCACTATCACCAGACTTAACATAAATATCCGGCTAACCAAAGTCTTCTTCTGGATAACTTTCAGTTATTATTATCTCATATGTTGCTGATAAGGGGAGATAACCTATAGTCTCAAATAACAAGTGTTTTACCAAAGTAAGTCCTGTATTTATATTTATGAACCCTAAAACACACGGGCGCAGAGAACATTTTCTAGTCTAAAATAACCACGGAGACAAGTTTCTAATTGTGTTAAAAAGAGGTATATCATTTAGACCTTTATTGTAATAAACTAAACCTATGATAGTTCATTAGGTTGACGACTAAGGAGCTTGGCCTTAGTCAGTAGAATTTTCTGGAACACTTTATAATACATTGACAATGCTTACGCATCTTAAGCTATGCTAAGTGTTGACTAGCATTGTCAGACACATTTACGTAATAGTTCACTGCTTCAGACAGGAAGAATACACTTAAAACTTGTTGCTCAGTTCAGGAACTTTACTAACAGGTAGGCTAATCAAGAAAATAGCAAGAACAACAACAACAAAACAGAAAAGTGAGTTATTATAAAACAAGGATCGGGAAATGAAATGACGTCATAATATGTCAACACTAAGAATATCGTCAGACTATACATTATGTAGGGTCATGGGAAAAGACAGTGAAAATTTTGGTCCCCCCCACTACCACTTTCCCACAAAAACCTACGTAGAAGACAGACAGGGGAGTTTAGCAATGGCTGGCCTTTGGGTCAGAGGTCGAGCAGGTTTACTTTGAAGTAGTTTGTATTCTTCTACTATAATCTTGGTCATAGTGATGCTCACTTTGTTATACTGAAACACAAATGGTATTATAGTTTTTTCACGACATCTTCCCAGGTCCAAGTTCAAACCCAAAGGATTTCAGATTCAGATTTGTTTTATTCTCTTGGCCCTTTCCAGGCATGGAGAAATACATAATATAAACATAACAATACATATATTGGCAGATATTGGACAACCAACAAATTGGAAATTATTTTATGAGGCCTATGAATTGGCTTAAATTCCTTAGATTTCTGACATTTCTATTGATAAATAAAGATTGCTTAAAAAATAATGGGATATTTTGAAAAAGCGTTGAGGCTCATATAATTGGCAATGCAATAAGTAATGGACTTCGTCAGCTACATCTAAATTGCATTTGTCAAATAATCTAAGGTAAGTTGGCAAATTTGCCCATCTACCCTTTGGTAGAGAATGATTAGAAGTTCTGAAACGCAGCAGATTGATCATAAAGTCAGAAAGTCTTTCCGGTAACACAGATAAATATTTTTCAAATTGGAAAGTAGTTTTTATCTTTGCATAGAAACCCCCCTTTTCAGAACTTTTAAGGATTCTACCAAAATCATCACTTTTAACATAAGTCACTTTATCTTTTATAGAATAGGCCACGAATGTACATGTAGCAACACCACACTATTCACACTACCATTGCTTAATGGTTTAATACCTTCGTCTTGGTGTTTGTTGCGTAACCCGATACCGCTGAATGTTGGTTCGTACCGAGTCAAACCCCGAGAATGCGCGGCATTCGAGGGGTTTGACGAGGTGCGAACCAACGTTCAGCGGTATCGGGTTACGCAACAAACACCAAGACGAAGGTATTAAAGTCGATTCTACCCCGATAATTGAGAAAAATGAGGAAAAAGTGACCTGTTGTTGATTGCCGTTCCTTTTCCCTCCCTCGGGACAGAGTGGTAACTTTTAACCAATCAACGATAAGCTTTGGTCACGTGCAACGGTTGACCCAGATATTTTGAAGCAGAATGACATAATGTCACTATGGCTACCGCTTTGACAGGCTGGGTTGCTGACGACGCTATCGGGGGAAATGTTGTGAAATCAACCCTTTGATGACTGTATACGTTCATGACAGCCCAGTTTTCAATATAAAGGAACAGAATATAACCACACTCACAACATTATCAGGTTAAATCCTTCATTTTGTATGATAACAAGCAAAATATCACTTCTTCCGGGGGAGGTGAACCTACCAGCCGATGTTGCACTACAGACTCGATGTTGTTTGAAAAGTCATCTCTACTTAACATGTATATTTGCACACGGCACGCACATGCAGGAGGGGTAGAATATAATATACATCCCCGTCAATAAAATTGGTACAATTAATAATAAATAGTACGTCCCTTGGGAACCTCAATAATTTCATGAGAGGTTTCAAACTCACTTTCCGACTCTTTATGATGATGACCTCCACATTCACATTCTTGAGCACCACATCTGTCACACAGTATACTTCTGTTTTCAGTACTGCACAGGTATTTATTTCCATACTTGCCACACCCCTCACATAGGGGAGTGCGACAGGATCTGGAAATATGACAAATTTTCCCGCATTTGTAACAACAGTACAATCATCATTTTGTATGTAAATGTTCGTGTGAAAAGCATATTGAACATAATTTTATCTGTCCATTGTGCAATACACGAATATATTCTGGCCCCGCTGCCGTGTCGAATCGCATAGCATAGTGTCGAATCGCATAGCATCGGGGAGATATTTCATGCCATGTGGTAGTAGGCATTTTACAAGTCAGGTTCTGTCGGCCACGTTTATACCAGGGTGATACCTTCTCTATATGCTCGATAACACTGTCATATCCATATCATATAATTTTTCTCTGATTCCATGATCTTCAATGTACGGCGAAAGATGAATAAACGTCACCAGAACAGTTCTCTGTGTAATCTGCAAAACTTGCATCCTATGTCCAGCTAAATCCAGTCAATTCAACAATATATCAACGGACTTTGTGTCCACCACCGTAATCTCATAACAGTCTGTCTTTGGGACACAAGCGATTATTGCGCCCAGTCTACACTCTAGCTTAACTTTCTCGATGATATCTCCAGCATCCACTGTCTTTTCATTCAGCATTATTTTCAAGGCAAATTCTTTCAGATAATCGACCTTTGAAGGTGCCGATCCACTTGGAAAGGCCATGGCGTGAAACAATCAAACCTCCCAGTCGGCCTCGGTAGTCTAGTGGGTTAGAGTGATCGTACCTCAGTCTCACACAGATCTTACATCGATGTGGTGCGGGTTCGAATCACACTTAGACCAAATAGAAATTGAAAAAATTTCTGAGAGTATTTTGGTGGGGTGCTTCCTTTGGGCAATGAGTCCTGTTTCCTCCCACTAAACCTGACAACGCCGCTATTTAAGTGAAATGATCTTGAGTGTCCAAAATACAGACATTCTTGTCGTCTGTCTGTCAATTTATTTCCACATCTGAACGTTTCTGTTAAAACCAAGGCCGGCCAATACAGACAGACCACCTCCGATCCTAAAATTATATGATGTATATACTGTTTAAAGGCCCACTTGCCGCAGTATACTATACTATCGCCTACATGACTCAAAACGTTAGGACACTGTTTTTCAATTCAAATTAAAAATACTAAATTTTGCCAAAACTTCGCGGCAGGGCAGTGTGCCTTTAATGAATCCTTAACCAACTTTTACTTGTAAAACTTTGCAGCATTCAGCCCGTATCCCCTCTATAATTTTATGTCTTCCATCATTTCTTACTTTTGTTTAATGTCTGTGTAAACAGTGGCCTACACAGTATATGTCCAGGGCTTAAAGTGTACATTTCTTTATTGGAAATAAAGACGTTTAGAAAACAAGCTCTGAGCGTTTTTAGTAGTTAACTTCAATGTCATATCTCGATAATTAATATTGAAGCCTAAGTAATCAACGGATTGTATGGGTAGAATGATACAGTTTCAATGATATTAGTTTAGCAGTCGTGAGCCTTGTGACCCACAAGAGTCATAGATATAAGTTGTGCTTACATGACCTTTTTGTCGAAAATTCGAGAAAAGAAGTTATTAACATTTTCATGAAAAGGCTTAGATTTGAGCTTAGGCTATATTACATACAAGTGAATTGTTATGGATTGTTTTATCATGTAAGCCTTAAATACTTCATGTGATTTTTATGAATGGCGACAAAAGAGTCAGCCTCCTTCCAGTTAATAGTAGAGATCAAACAGTTTGGAGATACAAGGTTAATAGCAGTGTGCAAACTATCCATTTTGAAATGTCTGTAAACCACATAGTTGTTGAGAGCTATAATGTATAATATGGTTGTTAGAGAGACATTCTTATTTGTGAAAATGTTTTAGGTACATTATCATTGTTCTTGGACAAAAATAACGAATATTTTTCTTTGTAATCATATTGATTTAAAGAGAGATCGGGTCTATTTTAGAACGATTCGCTATACATGGTCTCAATATAGAGTTTTAAACAGACCAAGAACAAAATTCAATTTTTGATTCCAGTAATACATCTCAATAGTTGATTACCAGAAGTCAGATTTTCCCAATAGCTTATGTTTTGAGAGAGATTGTCTGCCAACAATATGCCAACCAAGGTAGATAGTAAATCTAAAAAAGACTTTTTATGGGATTACCGTTGCATTTTATTTTACAAATTCTTTTTTTAGGATAAGCCACAAACACGATGGAAACGCGATGATAAAGCGATGGTACATATTAACCATCGCTTTACCATAGCGTTTCTGAGATCAAAATATAGGCGGTTTATTTATCTCATAAACACTATGGAAATGCGATGGTAAAGCGATGGTAAATATTTATTATCGCGTTTTTATCGTGTTTCTCAGTTGAATAAAGCTTGGTTCTATACGTATTTTGTGATAGAAATTAGGATCGAAAGGATTATCACTGCAACTTACTTTATGGACTGGGTTTTGAAAGAAAATCACAAACAGGATGGAAACGCGATGGTAAATATTAACTATCGTGTTTGTGACTAAGATTGAAGGAAGAGGTAAGCCTCCTGTATTGAGAAGGTCCCTTAAACTAGTTTTAGCCGCTTCTCTGGTCTCGATATGGGCCTCTTCGTGTTGGTAAAAAACATTGTTTTGTGGGTTTTGGTAGTCATATTTGACAAGTTTGTGACCTAATGTTTTGGTTCATCGATCTCTTCGTGTTGGTAAAAAACATTGTTTTGTGGGTTTTGGTAGTCGTACTTGACGAGATTGTGACCTAATGTTTTGGTTCATCGATCTCTTCGTGTTGGTAAAAAACATTGTTTTGTGGGTTTTGGTAGTCGTACTTGACGAGATTGTGACCTTATGTTTTGGTTCATCGATCTCTTCGTGTTGGTAAAAAACATTGTTTTGTGGGTTTTGGTAGTCATATTTGACAAGATTGTGACCTAATGTTTTGGTTCATCGATCTCTTTGACTTGTATAAGTAATAAGCCTCTTTCGAGTTTGGCTAAAACCCCGCGAGATCACGCGAGAAATGAGTTTAGGGGTATAACTTTCATTGACTGGCCGTTCATTTAACATTAGCATCTATGGTGATGGGCGGTTATCGTGTGGTTTTGTCTTTAATTCTTTATTTCTTAATCATTTCTTTAATCCAATTTTTTTTGTGAAACACACCAGAAGCTATCAGTTGCGTTTTTGTCAGTTGACTGTCAATAAAAATATTTATATTGCGTGGAAACGCTTCAGAGTTGTCTAAAACCAACCGTGAAAACACAACTACGACGTGTTATTTTCGTGTTAGAAATAATATTATTTTTTTGTCCGTCAAAAAGAAGTATGTAATGGCTTTTTATATATCTTGATATGTCTCACAAAAAGACTTATGTAAAAAGTATAGATTGTAAGCTGAGAATCACAGATAAAACAACAGGGTTACAGCCGATCTCAATAAGCACTAATGTTAATCGGACAGCCGATCGGTGAAAGTTATACCCCTAAACATGGGTCTCGCGTGATCTCATGGGACTTCGGCCAAATCCGAAAGGGGCTTATTCAGGTTAACAGCCATTCATTGTCATGCTATGTTGAGATAAAGCATAGAGATTGATATTTAACATGGAAGTCAAGCTTGATATGTTCCATGCGCCTTTGTTTTACTTATCAACTGACATAAGCCCAGGGAGAAAGAGCACCAATCGTTGCCCATGATCATACTTTTGACATTTTCGTCTCCATTATTTGATTTAATAGGTAAAATTTTCGAAACACGGAGATAATTTGCCAGGTGGCTTTAAGATTGTTTTGGGTAGATTATTATTTTCTTTCTTTTTTTATATTATTTATTCACCTATATTGCAATCATTACAATCATTTCAACATAAAAATTATACAATTAAAATATTCGGATCCATCTATACATTGTTTTTGAGTTTTCATTTTCACTGTACCTTGTCTCTTACATTAATCAAGGAGTTTCAAACAATACATGTATGAGTAAATTTTTGGGTTTTCCATATTAGATAAATTTAAGTTACAGTTCATATATCCAAACAATAATTCCGTAGCAGAAAATGTTATCTATGTTCAATCTTTGTGTATATTAGTCCTTTAGCCATGGCCCATAGAGGCTGCACAAGCGCGCAGTCACAAAATAAATGTTCTATGTAATCACTATTTTTACAATATTCGCAAAGATTAGAGTTAAAAATGCCCATTTTCTGGAGACTTATCCGTGTTGGGTAAATATTATGCAAAATTTTCCATTGAAGGACCTGTAGTCTTAGTTTTTTTGTTTGAAAACGAATGGACAAAACTAATATTGCATAAGAAGACAATGGAAAGTTCTTCAATTTGGTGTTGCATATTTCCCTGGCACAGGTTTCAATTACGATTTCAATTACGATAATCAAAGTTAGGTACAAGTCTGAACTATGCTCTGTACCGGACAAAGCGCACATAGCCTGACAGCAGAACATTTCTATACTTAGCGCCATTAAAAACGCACGGTTGAATTTTATGTTTCTACCCCAGTAAGGCTATTGGCCTTTTACGTTTTGTGGTTTATTGTTAGTTCGAGTTGAGTTGCAATAACCTGTGGTGCTTCAACGTCACTGAGAACAGCTTTTCAGGGCTCATTTGTCGTGGGTTCAACACTTTACACGAAGCTCAGCATAAAGACGAGAAAAAAAAATCAGACAACGTTACCATGCCCCGACTCACGACACAACAAAGGGAACGCATGTTACAGGCTGGTCTTAGTTGTGCCGCCGTAGAACGTCACATGCAGTGTCATCCCTCCACGATTAGTCGCCTCAGAATCAGGGAACATGAAACTGGCAATGTTGCCGACCGACCACGCCCTGGTCAGCCAAGAGTCACTACAGCCCACCAGGATTGGTACATCGGTTTGTTGCACACACGTGACCGATTTCGCACCGCGACACAGACTGCTCGTGAGACAGTGCCCAGGATAAGCCTCAGCACCATCCGACGCCGTCTCTAACAGATACAGATGCATGATGGGCTCGAAATCATCAGAGCCCACACTCTGCAAGGTTGACACAAGACTTCTTGCAACAGAATAATGTGAACATCATGGAATGGCCAGCTTACTCCCCCGATCTATCGCCCTATAGAGTACTTGTGGGATCAGCTTAAGAATGCCGTTGCACAACGTCAACCCAGGCCACGCAACAGACGTGAATTGATCCAGGAAGTGCAGGAAGAGTGGGACCGGATCCCACAGCACAGAATAGCCACACTCATCAGGTCCTTGCGTCGCAGATGTACTGCTTGCGTTGATGCCCGATGTGGACATACCCATTATTGAATGATGACACCTTTAATTTCTGTATCAACGATTTGTTTGCAAGGAATAAAAGTCACCAGGGTTTCACATATTGTCAATTCTTTGTCTCGTTGTGACCAATGCCTTGTTCTTCAATTTAAGAGTACTTACAATATTTTACACTTTACATTTCTCAAAATATTTTACGTTCTTTGGGTCGTGCGTTTTTAATGGCGCTAAGTATATGTTTTGTTTATCCCATTACACGACAGAGATCCACAGGCACAGGCAAAAATCGATAGCTCTCTATATTATGTAAGTTGATGTAATTTTAGATATGGAGGCGATGCATGGGTCTAAACTGTGACGTGTGCCTCGCATAACCAATATTTCATAATTAGAGAAAGAAGAGTAGGCTATTTGGATCTGGCATGCCTTTTACATTCATTGTTTTTTAATTTCATTAGATACATTTACGTCCCTATTAGCCGAGAAATCTGGGCTCTGCCGAATTTTTTTTTCTCTCTGTGTTCGTCATAAGGCGACAAGACACATTAGCAGCCATATAATACCAGTTGCGGTAAGACCGATAATCCGGGCTACGTCCCCATAAGCAAAAGGCAACGAATCCAAGGGAGAAAATTATCGGTATTAGCCGAGAAATCTGGGCTCTGCCGAATTTTTTTTTCTCTCTGTGTTCGTCATAAGGCGACAAGACGCATTAGCAGCCATATAATACCAGTTGCGGTAAGACCGATAATCCGGGCTACGTCCCCATAAGCAAAAGGCAACGAATCCAAGGGAGAAAATTATCGGTTTTATCTAAGGCCCAGAAACTGGGTGGAAGTCAATATCACGTGATTTGTATAAATATATATTCAGACGTATTGACCTATATACTTACAACATATCAGCCGTTTCAAGGCAGAAGGTAGGTGGACCAAACAATGTGCTAAACGTTTATTGGTGTAGTGTATGCAAGCTTTGGTGGTTTTGTACAGAATTAGTTAAGATTTCAATCAGCTTTTACATCTTACCTTTCAATCGCTAATCATGTAAAACAGGTACCAGGCTAACTTATTTATCCTGACGACTACGTGTAATTGTTAAATTATTTGATATGGTTTAACCTGGTGAAGTACTGGTATTTCAATGTGGTAATTTGCTTTGATCGTCATAACAAGGACTTAGCCGAGAAATCTGGGCTCTGCCGAATTTTTTTTCCAGAAATTCAGAAAACACTTCTTACCGAGACTGATCAGCCATTTGAGAAAGCTATTCAAATGACTTTATATCTTGAATAATAAACGAATAACAGACCAGACAATTATTCAGACAGTTATTCAAAAAGTGCCCCCTGGTGGACAATCAATGACGTAAAGATACTACTACATATAGTATGTGCCATTGCATGTATGTATAGCGAATTTGGACTTTCTTCTTTTTTTTTCTAAACATTTTATTTTCTATAACTGTACACCTTAAGCCAGAGGCTTATACTGTGTACATTTTGCAAAGTTTAACATTACAACATTTTTCAAATATTTTCAAATGGAAAAAAAGAGACATTAAAGGAAGGAAAGACTGTATGATCCAAATAGTTAAATAAGTGAAACCGTAGAAAATGCGTATAGTGACAATTATTGCGTAGCTGAGATTCATGCTTACTGGCAGGGTTGGTGAAGGCGTGGTTCATTAGGGAGGCTCCGATTGGTTATTTACAAAAATCGTTTTGAGGAAGAAATAAAGGCACAGACTGACAACATTATATCAATATTTTGCTATTTACTCTGTTCTGGGCTACCGTATAACAAAGTAGTGGCACTCAGTGGCCCAGTGCAATCACAAAGTAAAATAAAACGTAACATTTCATTTTGCTGAACATTGAACCTCGGGCATACCAAATGATAGTGCTCAGCTGCCTATCTTATTACAGCCAAGTCCAATAGAACAGTGTCCAAGTCAAAATTGTTAAAATTCAAGAATTGTAAGCTATTGCATTGATTGCTCCTTCCCAATTATGGAACATAACAGCAATGTTAAATCAGCCACGATATCAGTTTTTGCAATTAAAATGTGATTGAATTTACCTGAACGGATAACATGTGTATTATAACGTACTGGTATTTAGTTGCAGCTTCATCAAATTCAGAAAAGAAAAACTTTCAATGTGAACAAGAAATTTTGGTTGATGAAATTAAAACAAATATTGTATTAAATGTAACGTTGTTAATCGTAGCGGTTTGACTTTGCCACGGCAGGCGTATGTTGAGTTTACTAAAACTCTTGTTTTATATTTTTTTCTAATCTTTGCTAACCGCAGACTATACCTCTAGCAATATGCTAAGGCATTGGCAGCTTATTTTTATAATTGGATATTGGATATTTTTGGCTTAGATCAATAAATGAAGGGTACACATATGGTGAACTATCAGTTACTCAAAGGGAGATAAATCTAGAGACCTGGTGAAAAATTTAGCATCCAATAACACCCCTGAGCGTTTAAAGAGAATACTGAAAAAGTTAGTGAATGAAAACCAAAAGGGCTTTATGTCCGGCCGTTTTATTGGAGAAAACACTAGACTTATAGATGACAATATGTCTGAAACAGAATCTAGAAATTTACCAGGGATGCTACTTTCAATTGATTTTGAGAAAGCTTTTGACTCTGTCTCATGGTCATTTCTGTTTAAAGTATTAAGACTTTTTAACTCAGGAGAGTCTTTTATTTATTGGGTAGAAACTCTTTATTGTAATACTTTCTCTAGGGTACTCCTGAATGGTCATGTTAATAAAACTATCAATATAGGACGGGGCTGTCGACAAGATGATCCTCTGTCAGCTTATATTTTCCTGCTCTGTGCAGAGATTTTAGGGATTATGATCAGGGCAGATACTAATATAAAAGGAGTAGAAATTGAAGATCATGAATACAAATTATCCCAATATGCCGATGACACTACAATCATTCTTGATGGTACGGAAAACTCACTCCACTCAACCACAAGACTGCTGCAGCAATACTATACTCTTTCTGGATCAAAGTTAAATATTGACAAAACACAATCAATGTGGAGTGGCAGTAAAAGAAACTGTAAAGAAAAAATCTGTCCCAATTTGAAATTACAATGGACAAACTCGACGTGCTTATTAAATAGGAATATACTATTGTACCAACCTACATCATATGGTTATGAAAAATTACACTTCAAAACTTAGAGATATATTGACCTTTTAATAAAAAAGTGGAAGCGCCGAAAACTGACTGTTTTAGGAAGGATTGTAGTTGTAAAACAATTAGCATTGTCTAAAGATAACACATCTATTAACTTCGCTGCCAACACCAGATCAGAATGTTTTAAAAGAACTTAATAAAAAAAGCTGATGCTTCCAGATTTTAGCAGGGGTGGCCTAAATATGGTAGACGTAAATATTTTTAATAGATGCCTAAAATTATCTTGGATAAAACCAATTGTTTTGGGAGGCAGTGAAAAGTGGTCACAGCTGATAAAAAGTAATTTAAAATCTAACACGTCAAACATTTTCTGGAAGGAGGTTTTAAATTGTTGGAAGGAATATGCTATGTCAATTGAAATAGATAAAACAAACTGTCAACAATCTAATATGCGCGCTGTATTATGGTATCATCTCCGTCAGTTTGGCTGTCCGGCGTCCGCGTTCCCTTCCACTCCATAACTTCCAAAGTTTTGATTCCACCTTGACAATTTTTTTCTGAGTATATACCTTATGGGTAGAAGGTGTGGCTATGACAATATCTCCGGATATTTTCTCAAACAATGTGCAAATGAATTATGTATTCCTTTGTGCAAACTGTTTAATTTATCTCTCAGCTCGGGAGTATTTCCTAGTATTCTAAAAAAGGCGAACATTACACCTGTCTTTAAATCAGGCGACAAACATGATGTAAGCAATTACGCCCGATATCGTTGATTCCTATAATTGGAAAAATATTTGAAAGCATTGTAAACGACAAAGTTCGTGTTTTTACCAATCCTATTATCTGTGAAGAACAACATGGCTTCATGCCAAACCGATCATGTGTTTGATCATGCGCATGTTTTAACGATAGCCTGTCGTCTCACATGAATGACAAACGTGAGATTCATGCCATATATACAGACTTCAAGAAGGCATTTGATTCCGTCTGTCATTCACTAATGATTCAGAAATGTAAAAGTTACGGTATATGTGGTCAGTTAGGTCAGTGGTTAACATCCTACCTATCAAATAGACAGCAAAGATTTGTAATTACCGGGAAGTTTTCTAATTGGTGCAATGTCCCATCTGGCGTGCCCCAGGGCTCGATTTTGGGGCCGACACTTTTCCTATTGTTCATCAATGATCTTCCTTCAGTTCTTTTACATTCTGAATGTTTACTTTTTGCTGATGGTAGTAAAATATTTAAATGTGTTGAAAGTCAAGTAGATTGTACTTTACTGCAAGCCGACATTGTTCGCTTCTGGCAATGGTGCACTACTTGGAAGGTGAATGTTAATAAATGTGTGTTTGTAAATTTTACCAACAAGACACATAAAATAGAATTTGTGTACAAAATGGGGAACTCAGATTTGGCTCAGAAAAACGAAGTTAAAGACCTGGGGGTTTTAATGTCAAGCAATCTCAAATTTAAACCACACGTTGAAAAGATAATAAAGTGATCATTTAAAATGCTTGGTTTTTTAAAGAGAAGCTGTAAATCTTTTAAGAATGTCTATACCATCAAAGCCCTGTACATTGCTCTTGTTAGAAGAAGGAGAAAGTTTTATGATTTGTTTTTTTTTACATGGCTGTGTGAACAGCACTTTTAACTTGTGCCTATTTAGTCAATCAGATATGTTTTTACGCCCCGTCTAGATATCTGCGTGCAAAAGACTTATTTTATCCTAGGCGAGCGCGAATTTTAATTAGGTCTAATTCAGTTTTAGTCAGGTGCCAGAAATATTGTAATGAATGTAGCAATGATCTGGACATCTCCACCCCTACAAATGTTTTTAAACAATGTTGCCGATCTCTATTATTCAGATAGTTTCTTTTTTTTATAATATCATCTAGTGCCTATTACTTTGTAAGTTATTATTTGTACTTGTTATCTACCTTATCTTATTATATGTCATTTTGTTATCTTCACTGTAAATGGACACATGTGTCTGTAGTGACTGAAGTGAAATAAACAATAAACAATAAACAACAAACAATTGCGTAATATGGCAGCCATATTGGGTTATGTAATATTTATTTTTTCTCTCGATAACTTTAACAAATATGATCCAATGTTTTCAATTCTTTCATGTTACATACTATATTAACAGACAGTGTGTAAAAGATTGTTTATGATATAATCTATTGTAAATTATTGGATTATGTATATTTCCTTTTATTCTTACTTTCATTTTCAGGAAAATAACCTTTTAATTATAAAATGGCTTCTACTTGTTCGATTCTCATCAAAAAAGGATTTTTCCAAACTGCAATAATGTTTATAAATTGATTAAAACTATTCTTAAATCAATATCTAACATTGAAATCAAAAGAAAAATACTTATAAGGATTAAAGTTTTATCTACAGACAACGAGATAAGTAACTCAGCGTTGTTCTATTTACCATGTAAATACACTAGCTCAGCTCTTATCTCAAGTGTTGAGACCTTTATAGCTTATTGCCTTCTGTACCATATGGCCTCCATAAAATTAAATGTAGGTTTTGTATTAATGTTTGCCTTTTCATAGCCATGCTAAACTGTTATATATTTTTTGTAGCCAAATAATATAGATAAATGATATTATGAGAAAAATTTTCAAATCTACTTGAAGTGGTGTGAGCTGCGAAATTGCCAATTAATTACATTTGTTTAAGTATTATTAGTAAATTATAAACTGCTTTTTAGACCACCATGATCTCATGGTGGTCTTATCAAATCGAATTTTGTCCGTGGTCCGTCGTCCGGTGTCTGTAAACTTTTCTTGTGATCGCGATTTCAAGCGACCTACTGGTCGGATCTTCATCAAATTTCATAGACATGTTCCCCTTATGGTCTAGTTGTGCAACATCTAATTTGTTTGATCATTTGCATATTAAAACGGCTGCTGGCGGCCATTTTGTGATTTTTACCTACATAATTTGTGATCGCGGAATCTAGAAAACCGCCAGGCCGATCTTGATGAAATGTTTTTGCGTTGGTTCCTTATATGGTCTAGTTGTGCAACATCTATTTTTCTGGGCTCATTTACATATTATAATGGCCGCTAGGCGACCATTTGTTTTTCCTTTTTTATCACTTTTCTCTCTTTTGAACGCGATCTCAAGAGAACTGCTATGGTCCTCCTATGGTCTAGTTGTGCAACATTGCTTTTGCTCATTTGCATATCCAAATGGCCGCTAAGCGACCATTTTTCTTCTTCTTTTTATTACTTTTCTCCTAAAGTAATGAGAGGATCTTCGTAAAACTTTGTACGCAGGTTAACCCTATGGTCTTGTTGCATATATCTACTTTTGTGCTCATTTGCGTATTAAAATGGCCGCTGGGCGACCATTTTGTTTTTCTTCTTTTTGTCACTTTTCTCCTAAAGTAAAGAAAGTTGAGGATTTTCTTAAACAAATTTACGCATGTTAGCCCTATGGTCTCGTTGCGCACTATATGCACTTTTTTGCTCATATGCATATTTAAAATGGCGGCCACTGGCCATTTTTTTTATCACTGTTCTACTAAAGTAATGAAAGGATCTTCGTAAAATGTTATGCGCAGGTTAACCCTATGGCCTTGTTGCGCACTATGCACTCGCTGCTCATTTGCATATTCAAAATGGCGGCCGGTAGCTATTTCTGTGATTTCTACTTACTAAGTTTGTGATCGCGGATCCCCTTTTACCAAGCTTCAACCTCCTTCCTCTGAATTTTGAAAATTAAATTCAAATTAATATGGAAGGATTTGTTCTTTGGTATGGCCGCAGTTACTGTGCCTTTCCGGGCGTATTTTGGGTTTCCCGAGTATGGAACCCACGTTTAAAGAGAGTTTCAAACATTTCTAACAAAAAATCATAAGAAATGGGTGTTATGTATGTTTCAGACTTTTTGAAAAGAGAACAACTTATAGAATATACAAATTTTTGTAACAGTTTTAACATTCGCCCTTTCTTTATTCAGTTGTATAAATAAGGTCTGTGAAATGTTTTTTAAAACAATATACAGTGGAAAGTCAACAACCATTATATCCCATCATTCGTGAGGTACTGTTATTACTTGTAGCTGAAAGGAAACCTATGAAGGATGTTAGAACTCCAAATGTGAATGTAAACTCCATTGCTTCTTATGGCAAATGGGAAGGAATCATTGGCACGAAAACTTCTAAATGGTGGAACATCACAAGCAATTTACCGTTTAAAATTAGTTTTGTTTAGTACATCTGTTTTGTGAGTGTCCTTACACAAACGCTTTTTGGTTGGATTTAATTCAGTTAATTAAGTCTAAGCTAAATGTAGTTATGAATTTAACGAATAAAACTCTAATTTTTGGGTTTCAAAAATGTTATGACATAAGAAACCTTGTTTTATTTTTAGGCAAATTTTATATCTACAAAACACGATGTCAAAATCAACAACTAAACTTTACTGCTTTTAGGAAAGAATTAAAGTATTACTATTTGTTGGAGAAAACAATGAACTTGATAGATGGGTTGTTTCGAAAACACTATTTGTTAACTACTAGTCGTGCAAGTTAAGAGTTGCTAGTGTGGTAATGTATATGGTGTAACATGTTATATTAATTAATATGAAAAATTAACTAAGTGAGAAACTGAACTAATTAGTACAAACTATTACTAAAACCGATATCAAAAGTTACAGTTAATATAATAGTTTATATAGTCAAAGGTGCACCAACTGTTAAGTATGATTAAGTTTGATGAAGTAGTAGCTATAGTTACCGTCCCACCGCTCTATCAACTGAGCTACCCGGCCCTGTTGGGAACAGTTCGCTTGTTAGATTCTCTTATACACGCAGAGCTTAAACTAAGCCCATTAGAACATGTATATTTAAAGTTTTTTTTAATAGTGTTTCGAAAGCAAGCTGCAGTCATCATCAGGGAAATTACTGAATTAGTAAATTTACTAATTCAGTAATTTCCTTGATGATGATTGCAGCTTGCTATCGAAACACTAAAAAAACAAAAACTTCATAGTACCTATTGTGTGTGTAAGTTAATGATGAATTACCAGTCCAGTATACACATGTCAAATAAAAATAGATGTTCATTATACATGCGTGTGTTTAAACCTGAATGTATAGTGCTGTTCTGGAACAGTCTTAAAATAAACTGTTTCTTTATAATCCACAAAGCTCTTTTTGCTGTGAGATATTGTGCATTTTGAATTTGATCTATATGTATTGTTAAATTTGTATGGGAATAAAAAAAACCAACACCATGACACATTGTCATAATCAAAAAATATAGAACTGTACCTTTAGAGCAATAAGAGTTATAACCCTGTCACACGAATATTGACTGTTTTGGTAACCATAGTTATAAAGGATGCCGACAAATAAGATTCGTGGCACATTATCATCAACATAACTATGTTCACACCCAACATCAAGATTGTGGCGAAATTTGAAAAAAAAATATTACAGCCTGGACACAAATAAGTACCTAATAAGGTAATCAGCTAATTGGTAACCATAGTAACTATATATATGAAAAGTCTGGAGTCCTGAATCATTGTCAACAAAAATAGAACAGTTACTTTAACACTATTTGATTTGTAGCCCAAAATGCATAGACGGGAGCGAACATATTGCCATTATACACTCCGCCTTTCGAAAGCAATTGTTCATATAACTGTATAACAGAAATCAAACATCATCACACTTGAATATGTGCAACAACAGGAGTAGTTTTATAAAAAAGAAAATATATAGTATACTGTAAGAGGAGTTAAATGAAATGGATATGATTTACATAAAGCAGTGGGAAAAATCCTTTAATAGCATTTAAATGATGTTCAATTTGTTAAGTTATTATTTTGATACAGTATCCATATACATGATTCACTTTTCTCTAATTTCAGGATACTTGAAAAACACATACAATGTCTGAAATTGTGATGGACAAATTTCCCGTCCTCCGCACCCTGGATAGAGATGTGAAAGCATCTATCCAGAAAGTATTTGTGTTTGACAGCCAAAATGGCCAAAATGCGTTTGTCATCACAAAGGATGACAATGTATTTGGTGTTGGGGCAAACAACGATGGCTGTCTAGGGACAGGTAAATATAAATTTCATAATTCATTTACTTAAATATAAAGTTGCAGAAAGCTTTACATCTTGTTTCTATTAACCCAGAGAATAATTTACGATCCATTTAAATAAAACAACAGAAAACATTTCTTTAAAGTAGCAAAAATCGACCTTTTCACGACAATAAGAAGCTTAGAAGTTGATCGAAAACCTAGAATAGGGAAGTTGAAAATCCTTGCAGTCTGTGGCCGAAGTCAAGAAAACAATGCTCGAACAAAATGTAAATAACAAGGACGAACGCTCTTTCAATCTAGGTCTCACTTCTAAACACTCAAATAACGTACCGTATTTATACCTGTCACGCTTAAAATGCTTCTAATTTGTTCTTTCAAAAATTAGATAATAAAAAACTGACAAAAAAAACCTATGGCTTCTAGAATGTGTGAAGCGATATATTCTAGAAGTAAACACACTTTAAATAACTGGGGTAAAGGTTTACTCATATTATACCTAGATTAGTTCAAAACACCAAGTTAGTGTACATTCAGGAAACTAGCAACATTTAAAAGAGTTATACGTGTCAATAAAACATAGCTGATAATTTAGTTTTAATACAAACACATCAGCATGATGACAGTTTTTCACTTTTTTATTGCTTCGCATCATGAAATATTGCGTTTAAAGTATCCGTTAAATATGTGTTTATTTTACGTGCATTTTATGTGTCACAGGTATTCTGTTTAGAACTATCATAAATTTCAAAGTTTAGTCATTTAATGAACTTATCTCTGATATACATTGTCAAATCGTTTTTCGAATCCAGATACCGAATTTTCAAACTCTTACGATCTAGAGAAGTGTTCCTACCTATTTCATTTTTAATTGGGCTCAGAAGCAGGAAAGATTGTTGTGTACGAATATTGACACAGCTGATTGACAACTGGTAATGAGACTGATTTACTCAAATATATTAACAAGAAAGTAGAAGATCCAACAAACCGTTTTCCACCTCCATTGCTAACTCATTCGGCTATAATAGAATACACTCAAGTTAACAACAGTGCATGAGAACAAACTTAGATTTAAAATAATTGGAGGTTAAATTAGACACCGAAAATTCTTAATCAAGTCGACTATATGAAAACTCTACGTAAAGGTAGCTTTAATATAACGAGAGCAATTTACATGTATAAGACAAATTTCGACCGATGAAGATTAACAACCCAAGAGTCTAGTGGAGAATTTCAAACAGCGCTGATACCTGGTCATGTCGGGAAGAGGTTGACTTGCAAGTAACTACTTTAGTAAGCTGAATTCACTTGGCCCATCAAACATGAACTACATGTAGATGCTAAAATCACGGTTAACAAAATCCGAAGTGCTATGTGAAAGTTGAAAAAACACAAGCCAGCCGGTGATGATGGCATCATAAATGACTACCTGTATATGAAAACCACGGAGACTGATGATACCCATATATTTAGAAATGTTTAACCCTATTATAGAATCTGGCTGTATTTCTGATACTTAAGTCTGTCAGTATAAACACACATTTTTATAAGAACAAAGATTTTCCAGGTGCCTTGGCGTTTTAGTGTTCATAAATAATTGTTGTATTTTGTAAGAAAAAAAACCCTACCAGCGTCTGTTATCACCAATCAGCATTTAGAAACCGTTGATGTTTACCGTTACCTAGGGAAAACACGAATTTACTAATACTATTAAAACACTGATGTCATGTCAAGAAAGCACGCTTTGGTATGACATCCAAACCATGACTTTTTAAGCAAATGATTTTGTCTGAGCTTAATTCTGTAAAAGTATTTTGAGGTAAAAAAAACTCTTTCCTTTATGATACCAGGTGTACTTGGTTTCTACCCTGTATACATACAATTGTATGTAAATATGGTCTTAGTTTGGGTAAAAATCATGCACATGTATGCCAATGGTTATCAACTCACATCAAATATAGTTTACATCTATACATATAGTATATCATCAAAAATAGTTTTACAAAAACTATACCTCTCAATGAATATTTAAAATCAATCCACTTATTAGATGAAATCATTTACAACCTTAAATGTTAATTCATTTGACTCTTTGTCGCTAAGATTTGGTTGGTGTTGTGTCATTGGCATATTGTGGTATTTTAAGTACTTCATCATTTGGCAACGGAATGCCTTTTACATTACTGATTTGTCGAACTATTACTTCAACCACTATCACAAAAATTAAAGCGCTCGAATGACAGATTTGTTCAATTCCGATTTCCATTGGGAACCAGTAAGTAAGCCATCCTGCATTGATTACACAACTATTTGTGTTTTTGTTAAAATATCAATCCAATTACAAAATTGTAGCCCGACACTCATACCCCTTAAGACTTTTAACAGGAATTCTTTAGATATTGAGTCAAAGGTTTTACTAAAATCTAAAGCTAGAATTATTCCAGATATCTCTTCCGTGTTAGTATAATTAATACCATATTGTATCAATCTTA
The DNA here is from genome assembly GCA_963971465.1 of Lepidochitona cinerea. Lineage (NCBI taxonomy): Eukaryota > Metazoa > Mollusca > Polyplacophora > Chitonida > Tonicellidae > Lepidochitona > Lepidochitona cinerea. Next base: position 20,646,148 of record OZ020560.1, on the reverse strand, counting down.
AATTTTGAAATGATCCCCTTGCTTATATATACCCTGTTTGATCATTGCCTACTTTCTGCTGAACCACTAACTGTAGTCTTTTTTTGCTAATACGGCTGCTCCTATTTTATAGCCAGTGCATGTTAATCAGATAGATTTATTTCATTCTTTGGAATAAACGTCAAGACCCCTTTTATTTGAGAGACTGACAAATAAAAGCGACAATGTTTACCACACTTTATAAAAAGCAGGACTTTAGCCTTCTAAACCTGGACTAGATTCATTTTTACATTTTTTAAAACACTATGACATTTCTCTATTTCAATTAATCCCTTACATACATTTGCATCTCCCCCAAAATTATGTAACTGTATATGTTATACTGATCATATTCTCATGGAGCATGTGGTTTGTCAAGTTTATATGGCTCAGAAAAATATGAGAATAATTGCTCAGATGATTTCTGAGCCGTGTTAACTTTTTCTCCATCTTTTGTTTCTAACCAAAATATGGTATTTATTTTCGGTTTAATTTTTACACACATTCCATAGTAGCTGTGGATCACACTGTTTAGCGTGTCTGTTCGGTTGATAATATCCCTACAGCTGTGGATCACACTGATTAGCATATGTTTGTTCGGTTGATAATATCACTACAGCTGTGGATCACACTGATTAACATATGTTTGTTCGGTTGATAATATCACTACAGCTGTGGATCACACTGATTAACATATGTTTGTTGGGTTGATAATATCACTACAGCTATGAATCACACTGATAAGCATGTGTTTGTTGGGTTGATATTATCACTACAGCTGTGGGTCACATTGATTATCATATGCCTGTTGGGTTGATAATATCACTAAATCTGTGAATCACACTGATTACCATATCTTTGTTGGGTTGATAATATCACTACAGCTGTGGATCACACTGATTAGCATATGTTTGTTGGGTTGATAATATCACAACCGCTGTGGATCACACTGATTAGCATGTTTGTTGTGTTGATAATATCACAACCGCTGTGGATCACACTGATTATCATATCTCTGTTGGGTTGATAATATCACTACAGCTGTGGATCACACTGGTTATCATATGTCTGTTGGTATATTATCACTCCAGCGGTGGACCACACTGATTATCATATCTCTGTTGGCTTGATAATATCACTACAGCTGTTGATCACACTGGTTATCTTATGTCTGTTGGTTGATAATATCAAAACAGCTGTGGATCACACTGATTAACATATGTTTGTTGGGTTGATAATATCAGTACAGCTGTGGATCACACTGATTAGCATGTGTTTGTCTGGTTGATAATATCACTACAGCTGTTGATCACACTGATTATCATGTTTGTTGGGTTGATAATATCAAAACAGCTGTGGATCCCACTGATTAACATATGTTTGTTGGGTTGATAATATTACTACAGCTGTGGATCACACTGATTATCATATGTCTGTTGGGTTGATAATATCACTACAGCTGTGGATCACACTGATTATCATATGTCTTTTGGGTTGATAATATCACTACAGCTGTGAATCACACTGATTAGCATGTGTTTGTTGGGTTGATATTGTCACTACAGCTGTGGATCACACTGATTATCATATCTCTGTTGGGTTGATAATATTACTACAGCTGTGGATCACACTGCTTATCATATGTCTGTTGGGTTGATAATATCACTACAGCTGCGGATCACACTGATTATCATATGTCTGTTGGTTGATATTATCACTTCAGTTGTGGATCACACTGATAAGCATGTGTTTGTTGGGTTGATAATATCACTACAGGTGTGAATCACACTGATTAACATATGTGTGTTGGGTTGATAATACCATTACCGCTGTGGATCATACTGATTAGCATGTTTGTTGGGTTGATAATATCACAACCGCTGTGGATCATACTGATTAGCATGTTTGTTGGGTTGATAATATCACAACCGCTGTGGATCACACTGATAAGCATGTTTGTTGGGTTGATTATACCACAACCGCTGTGGATTACACTGATTATCATATCTCTGTTGGGTTGATAATATCACTACAGATGTGGATCACACTGGTTATCATGTCTGTTGTCTAGATAATATCACTACCGATGTGGATCGTACTGATTAGCATACGTGTATGTCTGTTTGGTTGAGAACATCACATTATTTATCATGTCAACATATGTTTTAATAAAATATTGTTAAACTTCCAAAATTTTGGCTTCTCTCTTCGGTAGATGTCTGAAAATCTAAAATTACACATAAATGATCAGACTTAGAGAATGTTATTATACTGAAGTAAACTTTTCTCGGCAGTACTTTCTCCAGTCTTCTAGCTGTGAATGGGTTAGGTTTTTCCAGGTGAATTGTTTCTCAGCTACATGTTCAGCGATATTATTGTGATGTAGATGTTTCACCCAAAGGAATATTGTACCAAGTTCTTAAACTTGAATTACGTTAAAAGTAAAACTTAATTGATGCAGATAAAACAATTAAGTAAGTGCTTGTGTGTTTCGAGCTGAAAATGGTCATCTTCCAATTGAAACTGGTAAAGGGCAAAGTGTCCCTAGACCAATGCCATTGTACGTTATGCAGCTCTGGTCAACTTGAATATCATCTGATATTTGTCTGTTGCAGCATAACCCGTCTAAGGGAAAATATGTAGTACGTGTTACTTAACATTAAAGCATCGGGTTTTCTTTGTATATTAGTACATCCAAATAACACCTCTGCCGTGTTGTAACGGACAATTTTATATTGATAACCTCTTGTGCCACTTGTGCCTTTAGAGCGAAATAATGTAATAATCAAGTTTAACAGCGTGACACTCACATGTATACTGCGTTAGTATGACTACCAGTATAACATATTAACTGTTAATGAATCATACCAGACCAAGAGGTGCCACTTGTGCCTTTAGAGCGAAATAATGTAATAATCAAGTTTAACAGCGTGACACTCACATGTATACTGCGTTAGTATGACTACCAGTATAACATATTAACTGTTAATGAATCATACCAGACCAAGAGGTTGAGCTATCAAGTGGGTTTCTTTGACTCTCTCAATAGGATATGTTCCTGTCATAGGCTGGTGGCCGAAGCTTCAATTCGTTCAGTCCGTAGCCGATCTCAAGAATATACGTTCCGATAGTTTTAAAACAGTAATGATTAACTAAACAATATATAAAAAAAGTTCGTCCATGCAAAACCCCGGCGTTTATAAGATATCTTCAACTGAATATCGATTTATGTTTCTGACCTATCTTTAACCTTTGTGACCTATTTTACCGTTTCTGGCGGTATAATTTTTGAACAAGCCAATCAGATCGCTGAATTTTCTATTTCCGATATAAACAATAGTTTTTTAAACATACAGAATGACAGCAAGATGGTAGAGCGATCGGATGGAAAATCAAGTACTTATTCCTGTATAGTAGGCCTACACACGCAAGGCAGGGAAAATGAAATTGAATTGCCTTTTACTAGAACTAGATGGAGCAGTGTCAAAAGATGTCTCTGTCAACAAATATTGGGTATCATCCATCCTGTTTTAAGCATTTCACAAAAATAAAAATGCAGGTTGCCAAAAAAAGAAAGTCTGAAGTTCCTATTAAACATCGAACAAGTTAAGATCGAGGAAAAGCCGTCAAACTACTATACATAATACAGCACGGTCTTCAGCAGTGCTGCCGGGGCCTCGGTGGGCCAGTGGGTTCGGGTGATCGTCCCTCGGTCCCACACAAACCTTCCATCGATGCGACGCGGGTTGGAATCCTACTCAGACAAAATAAAAATTGAAAAATTTCTGAGTGGATTTTCTCTCGATCGCCGTATGTGCAAGAGTTGCCAAGTAGTCGGCGAAGGTCGGCCGGGGTTTCCTCTGGGCAATGAGCCCCCCCCCCCCCCCCCCCCCCCCCTCCACTCACTAAACTTGGCAACGCCGCCATATAAGTGAAATAGTCTTGAGTGCGGCGTAAAACATCAATCAATCAATCAATCGGTAGTGCTGCCAATGCAATGCATTATGTGCAAAAAAGACAAAATAGTTAGGGATAAACTTCATTTTCTATTATAGCAATTTTCTGTGTAAGCCTATACTGTAGTGTAGTATGGTGTCCTAGTTTAAATTATAGAGTTAAACTTTGGAGGGAGGGGGGGGGGGGGGTATTAAATATTTGTTAATACCCCCTATGTGTAATACAATAATTCGATTTAGTGTGACACTTCATGTGCGAGGTAAACTCTCGATCACTCAGGGGGCCTATGATCAGGGGGCCTCTGATCAGGGGGCTATGAACGATGTCAGTGGAATGGTCACCAGGAACCAGCGAAAGGTCAGGGTTTCCTGGAGGGGGGGGGGTATAGATTAAGCCTGGTTTCTCTGAGTGTCCCCCAATAATCCTGGCAACACCATCATACATACGACACTAAATTTGTTGACAATAACTTCTTGGTTGGCCTCAAGTGGAACGGTAGCCAGAAACCAACAGAAGTAACCTTGGGGTGTCACCTGACATTGAGTTTCTTCAGGTAATAATATATAAGCGAAATAAACTTGAATACGGTGTTAAACAACCAATCAAAGAGTATATTCCTTACAGCACAAATGGTTTCTATGGGTTACTGGGTGTGGGAGGAGATCTTAAAAAGATTTTATAGCCCCCCCCCCCCCCCCACACTTACTACCGAAAACTCTTGCCGAAGCTTGCATTGAATTTTAAATACATTATTGTATCTGTAACTTAAACTATATGCTATATGGCCCAGATGTCTGATTCTAAAATTACATTATTACTATATATATAGAGGGTTTGTTACGTGAAGCATCGGAAAAATCGGATGAAAACATAGTGTTAAAATGTATAGTGATAATAGATTGCATAAACTTGTTGATCTTCATACAAATCTGTTAATTTTGACTTTTCTCTCATGTGCGGCAGAGGAAGGCAAATAGTGTCCTCTTAATAAAACCCTTAATAAAAACGCTTAAAGTGGCATGAGCTGCCAAAATGATGATATTTTGACGTTAAAACAGAATGTTGAAATTATTGGCTAATTTTCTCAAGACGTATTATTCAGAAGCTTTTTAGTGCTTCTAGTCTCGAATATGTACGGAAAAGTATTGTTTATTGTCCCGGTTATTTAAATTTTGTTTACTTTTCGAACGCATTTTCGGCTCGTACCGGTCACATGCTGTATGGATTCTCCTCATTCCAACGCCAATCATTTAGTTTTTCCAAGGCCTTTTTCGATGGCCTTCAAAGCATCTTACTGTCGCGACGATCAGAAATTATGAAAAGAGTATGAATTTTTTGCAGCTCATGCCACTTTAATAAAAAAAATCCACAGGCACATGGAGAGCTCTCCCCTTACCCGCTCTATATAATATGCATTAGATAGAGGGGTAAGGAGAGAGCACTCCGTATGCCTATGGCCACAATATACGCGGGAAAGTGTTCCATTTACATGGGTTTTTTTGCGAAAACGCCGGGGTTTAGAATGGACAAACTTTTTGGGGGACTAAAGTATGTCCTAAGGAATATAAAAAAACATACAAAAAGTATATTCCCGAGATCGGCTACGGAACCCTATTTAAAGTGACTTTTCAAGTTACAGACACCGGCCTATCAGTGTCCTTGGTGGTGGAGGTTAAGATTATTGGCATTTGTCAACCTACATGAGGTTGATTTATGCAACAACAATAAGGTTAAGCTAACATATCTTTAGTTCAGAAAAATTAAGGTATTAGAGGCGCCTAGAAGAAACTAAAAACTGCACCACAGCCGCAAGAATCTTACTTCTATTTTCCTGAGGATTCAAGCAATTTTCAATAGAGATGCTAGATAGAATTTTTTTTATTCCCTAACACTTCATGAGATGATCTAAACTTGATACATTCACAAAGATAGCGTTTTACAGTGTCAGTATCCTTTCATATCAACATCACATTTATCCCACCTCGCACTGAGTACTTCATTTTGATTGGTTCAAACCAGTCACGTTTAGATCCTATATATTCCATATAATGGAAACATTCTGAAAAATCGTTTGCCGTCAAGCCCTGAGAGATTTTCCAGACTGTTGAACATTTCTTCTTACACTGCAAACTTTTCTCAACTCTTAGAACTGAAGCTTTGTTTAATAATATTAGGTCTGGATTCAAATTATACATTTGGCAGCATACAGTTTAAAGTCACTTTATGAATTTATTCAAAACGGCGTCTCTGAATACCAGTTTTGCTTTTGTTGTCTGAAAAGTCAACAGTATTCCAGCTAATTGGCATCTATCTAAGGTCAGCCATTTTAGATATTTTAAATTGTAACGTTCCAAAGGCTGTGGTCGAGTTATTTGTGTATATTTATATTCTTGGTAATCCTACAGATCTCCATACTGATGTATATTTCCCACTGAGGGATCCATCGTAATTAATTGGTCTGGACAATTGTTGACAGAATCTAAACGGGCTGTCTCTGTGTGTACTCCAAGGTTCTGTCTTGTGTCAATTTAATACTTTAACTCTTCCATTTAATATTTATATAAATTACTTACCAGGCTATTTTGTCAATAATAATTAACTTATAACCGACAATACTACGCTCTAAACTATGCCACATGGCCTTGGTTGCAACCTGATAAACATTTTTATAAACCCAGACCATTTTTAATACAGCCATGGGCTGATTATTTTTTTCAAATTATATAATACTAAAATACTTTTATGTCCCACGCAGAAGTCACCATCCCCTGTCAATACAAACTTCGCGATAGACGAACGGTGGGGTCAATGGTGTATAGTGGTTGGTACTGTGTTTGTCAATCGTCTGTCTATAGATGGTGTATTGTGAACGGTGGGGTCAATGGTGTGTAGCGGTTGGTACTGTGTTTGTCAATCGTCTGTCTATAGATGGTGTATTGCGAACGGTGCGATCAGTGATGTCCGTGAAGCTGTCACCCATTACCCATTACCCAGTTCCCGATTCAAAACTAGGTCAATGTAGAGGATTAGTCCATTTGAAAATAGGGGTGAGAGCCAAAACACACGACATCATACATAAACCGCAATACAGCCTCAGACAAAACAGACGCAGATCAATTGGGTAATGGGTAACAGTCGAATTGGGTAATGGGCTACACAACGCCTACAAAGTGATAATACGCGAGCAGGGAATTGGGGGATGGACGAACTGGGTAATGGGTGACAGACAGGGGCGAATTGGGTAATGGGTAACAGTCGAATTGGGTAATGGGCTACACAAAGCCTCCAAAGCGATAATACGCAAACAGGGAATAGGACATTGACGAACTGGGTAATGGGTTATAGGCAGGAGCGAATTGGGTAATGGGTAATGGGTGACAATCGAATTGGGTAATGAGCTACACAACGCCTCCAAAGCGATAATACGCGATCAGGGAAATGGGGGATGGATGAACTGGGTAATGGGTGACAGACAGGGGCGAATTGGGTAATGGGTAACAGTCGAATTGGGTAATGGGCTACACAAAGCCTCCAAAGCGATAATACGCGAACAGGGAAATGGGGGATGGATGAACTGGGTAATGGGTGACAGACAGGGGCGAATTAGGTAATGGGTAATGGGTAACAGTCGAATTGGGTAATGGGCTACACAAAGCCTCCAAAGCGATAATACGCAAACAGGGAATAGGAAATGGACGAACTGGGTAATGGGTGACAGGCAGGGGCGAATTGGTTAATGGGTGTCAGGCGAATAAGGTAATGGGCTACACAACATCACCAAAGCGATAATAAGCGAACAAGGTTAGGGCAAATTACACACACCCACCCGATCGTATTGATATGATTTATATTAGCCCTCATACAAGGGTGTGTTATATGTGAGAGAGCACTACACACTTTACACGCTTTCCTCCACCAGTTAATTCTGGTCGTCATTATATAAGTGAAATATTCTTGTGTAAAACGTAAATTAACAATCAAAATCAACTTTTAAACACATTCTTCAAAAAGTGAAATATCATTTAGTAAAAATGCAACAAAATATAACATCAGGTGATGTACTTTATTTTGACCTTTGAACTCTTTGCTTTCGTATACTCAAACGCACACTTTCATAGTCCGATTTCACAATTTGCGTCACATGTGCTCTCATATTAACTGGTTGAAATCTTAAGAAAGTTAAGAAAGAAAGGTTGAAAGTATCGACTATGCTGAAGTCTGAACCTGAGGGGGCTGAGATGTCTTCTCTGATGGTTTTGCTCTGAGATTCATGTTATTATTACTGAAAAGGAAGTCTTAGAACAAACCGCCATCAATATTAGAGACACATCCTAATAATAAAGTTTTATTTCAGACGACATTTTGACCACAGAATGGCTCAATCGAGCAATAAATGATATGGATTAGATTACAGATAACAATTCGTGCCATTTAGCTCGCAACGGCGAGCTGTAGAACATATGGAAGTCTCAACTACAATGTATGTGTTCATATACTTTTATATAGATACACATAAAGGCTGTTCTTGAATCTCTAAATTTACGGGCCTGATGGCCGCTTGACTAGGGAACAACTATATTTGAAAGAGAAATGAGAGCTACCGAACATGTACTACTGGAGCTCTTAAAAGACCCCCAACAGCTAAAACTTTTATCAATACACGTATATGTACAGGGTACTACAAAATAGGTAAGTCGAGTATTAAGGGCTGTATGGACTCAGCTGCAAGTTCCCAACTAGCCCGGACCCTTGTGACCAAATGTGGAACTAATGGTGTGAGTGTGTTGGTGGTGTAGCGCGGTGTATGTATACTAAGTTTGGCGACCTTTACCTTTGACCTTTGAAAGATAAATCATGTTTATTTGAGGGAAACGACCAAACAGACAAATGGAGCAAATTCAAATCAAATTGGATTTGTTTTGTGGAAGCTATAATTTATATGTCTGCGTATTATCGCTTTGAAGGCGTTGTGTAGCCCATTATCTAATTCGCCTGTCACCCATTACCCAATTCGCCCCTGTCTGTCACCCATTACCCAGTTCATCCATCCCCCATTTCCCTGTTCGCGTATTATCGCTTTGGAGGCGTTGTGTAGCTCATTACCCAATTCGCTTGTCACCCATTACCCATTACCCAATTCGCCCCTGTCTGTCACCCATTACCCAGTTCATCCATCCCCCATTTCCCTGTTCGCGTATTATCGCTTTGGATGCGTTGTGGAGCTCATTACCCATTTCGCTTGTCACCCATTACCCAATTCACCCCCTGTCTCTCACACATTACCCAGTTCACCCATCCCCCATTTTCCTGATCGTGTATTATCGCTTTGAAGGCGTTGTGTAGCCCATTATCTAATTCGCCTGTCACCCATTACCCATTACCCAATTCGCCCCTGTCTGTCACCCATTACCCAGTTCATCCATCCCCCATTTCCCTGATCGCGTATTATCGCTTTGGAGACGATGTGTAGCTCATTACCCAATTCGCTTGTCACCCATTACCCAATTCGCCCCCTGTCTCTCACACATTACCCAGTTCATCCATCCCCCATTTTCCTGATCGCGTATTATCGCTTTGAAGGCGTTGTGTAGCCCATTATCTAATTCGCCTGTCACCCATTACCCAATTCGCCCCTGTCTGTCACCCATTACCCATTTCATCCATCCCCCATTTCCCTGTTCGCGTATTATCGCTTTGGATGCGTTGTGTAGCTCATTACCCAATTCGCTTGTCACCCATTACCCATTACCCAATTCGCCCCTGTCTGCCACCCATTACCCAGTTCATCCATCCCCGATTTCCCTGTTCGCGTATTATCGCTTTGGAGGCGTTGTGTAGCTCATTACCCAATTCGCTTGTCACCCATTACCCAATTCGCCCCCTGTCTCTCACACATTACCCAGTTCATCCATCCCCCATTTTCCTGATCGCGTATTATCGCTTTGAAGGCGTTGTGTAGCCAATTATCTAATTGGCCTGTCACCCATTACCCATTACCCAATTCGCCCCTGTCTGTCACCCATTACCCAGTTCATCCATCCCCCATTTCCCTGTTCGCGTATTATCGCTTTGGAGGCGTTGTGTAGCTCATTACCCAATTCGCTTGTCACCCATTACTCATTACCCAATTCACCCCTGTCTGTCACCCATTACCCAGTTCATCCATCCCCCATTTCCCTGTTCGCGTATTATCGCTTTGGAGGCGTTGTGTAGCTCATTGCCCAATTCGCTTGTCACCCATTACCCATTACCCAATTCGCCCCCTGTCTCACACATTACCCAGTTTGTCCATCCCCCATTTCCCTGTTCGCGTATTATCGCTTTGGAGGCGTTGTGTAGCCCATTACCCTATTCGACTGTTACCCATTACCCATTACCCAGTTCGCCCATCCCCCATTTCCCTGTTCGCATGTTATCGCTTTGGAGGCGTTGTGTAGCTCATTACCCAATTCGACTGTTACCCCTTACCCAATTCGCCCCTGTCTGTCACCCATTACCCAGTTCATCCATCCCCCATTTCCCTGTTCGCGTATTATCGCTTTGAAGGCGTTGTGTAGCTCATTACCCAATTCGACTGTTACCCATTACCCAATGGATCTGCGTCTGTTTTGTCTGAGGCTGTATTGCGGTCTATGTATGATGTCGTGTGTTTTTTCTCTCACCCCTATTTTGAAATGGACTAATCCTCTACATTGACCTAGTTTTGAATCGGGAACTGGGTAATGGGTAATGGGTGACAGCTTCACATACATGGATCAGTGGTACCGTGTTTGTCAATCGTCTGTCTATGGATGGTGTATTGCGAACGGTGGGGTCAATGGTGTATAGTGGTTGGTACTGTGTTTGTCAATCGTCTGTCAATAGATGGTGTATTGCGAACGGTGGGGTCAATGGTGTATAGTGGTGGGTACTGTGTTTGACAATCGTCTGTCTATAGATGGTGTATTGCGAATGGTGGGGTCAATGGTGTATAGTGGTGGGTACTGCGTTTGTCAATCGTCTGTCTATAGATGGTGTATTGCGAATGGTGGGGTCAATGGTGTATAGTGGTGGGTACTGCGTTTGTCAATCGTCTGTCTATAGATGGTGTATTGCGAACGGTGGGGTCAATGGTGTATAGTGGTGGGTACTGTGTTTGACAATCGTCTGACTATAGATGGTGTATTGCGAACGGTGGAGTCAATGGTGTATAATGGTTGGTACTGTGTTTGTCAATCGTCTGTCTATAGATGGTGTATTGCGAACGGTGGGGTCAATGGTGTATAGTGGTGGGTACTGTGTTTGACAATCGTCTGTCTATAGATGGTGTATTGCGAACGGTGGGAGTCAATGGTGTATAATGGTTGGTACTGTGTTTGTCAATCGTCTGTCTATAGATGGTGTATTGCGAACGGTGGGGTCAATGGTGTATAGTGGTTGGTACTGTGTTACTCAATCGTCTGTCTACATATGGTGTATATTGCGAACGGTGAAGTCAATGATGTATAATGGTTGGTACTGTGTTTGTCAATCGTCTGTCTATAGATGGTGTATTGCGAACGGTGGAGTCAATGGTGTATAGTGGTTGGTACTGTGTTTGTCAATCGTCTGTCTATAGATGGTGTATTGTGAACGGTGGGGTCAATGGTGTATAGTTGTTGGTACTGTGTTTGTCAATCGTCTGTCTATAGATGGTGTATAGTGAACGGTGGGGTCAATGGTGTATAGTGGTTGGTACTGTGTTTGTCAATCGTCTGTCTATAGATGGTGTATTGTGAACGGTGGGGTCAATAGTGTATAGTGGTTGGTACTGTGTTTGCCAATCGTCTGTCTATAGATGGTGTATTGCGAACGGTGGGGTCAATAGTGTATAGTGGTTGGTACTGTGTTTGCCAATCGTCTGTCTATAGATGGTGTATTGCGAACGGTGGAGTCAATGGTGTATAATGGTTGGTACTATGTTTGTCAATCGTCTGTCTATAGATGGTGTATTGCGAACGGTGGGATCAATGGTGTATAGTTGTTGGTACTGTGTTTGACAATCGTCTGTCTATAGATGGTGTATTGCGAACGGTGGAGTCAATGGTGTATAATGGTTGGTACTGTGTTTGTCAATCGTCTGTCTATAGATGGTGTATTGTGAGCGGTGGGGTCAATGGTGTATAGTGGTTGGTACTGTGTTTGTCAATCGTCTGTCTATAGATGGTGTATTGCGAACGGTGGGGTCAATGGTGTATAATGGTTGGTACTGTGTTTGTCAATCGTCTGTCTATAGATGGTGTATTGTGAGCGGTGGGGTCAATGGTGTATAGTGGTTGGTACTGTGTTTGTCAATCGTCTGTCTATAGATGGTGTATTGTGAGTGGTGGGGTCAATGGTGTACAGTGGTTGGTACTGTGTTTGTCAATCGTCTGTCTATAGATGGTGTATTGCGAACGGTGGAGTCAATGGTGTATAGTGGTTGGTACTGTGTTAGTCAATCGTCTGTCTATAGATGGTGTATTGTGAACGGTGTGGTCAATGGTGTATAGTGGTGGGTACTGTGTTTGTCAATCGTCTGTCTATAGATGGTGTATTGCGAACGGTGGAGTCAATGGTGTATAGTGGTTGGTACTGTGTTAGTCAATCGTCTGTCTATGGATGGTGTATTGTGAACGGTGGGGTCAATGGTGTATAGTGGTGGGTACTGTGTTTGTCAATCGTCTGTCTATAGATGGTGTATTGCGAACGGTGGATCAATGGTGTATAGTGGTGGGTACTGTGTTTGTCAGTCGTCTGTCTATAGATGGTGTATTGCGAACGGTGGATCAATGGTGTATAGTGGTGGGTACTGTGTTTGTCAATCGTCTGTCTATAGATGGTGTACTGCGAAGGGTGGAGTCAATGGTGTATAGTGGTGGGTACTGTGTTTGTCAATCGTCTGTCTATAGGTGGTGTATTGCGAACGGTGGGGCCAATGGTGTATAGTGGTGGGTACTGTGTTTGTCAATCGTCTGTCTATAGATGGTGTATTGCGAACGGTGGGGTCAATAGTGTATAGTGGTTGGTACAGTGTTTGTCAATCGTCTGTCTATAGATGGTGTATTGCGAACGGTGGGTCAATGGTGTATAGTGGTCGGTACTGTGTTTGTCAATCGTCTGTCTATAAATGGTGTATTGCGAACGGTGGGTCAATGGTGTATCGTGGTTGGTACTGTGTTTGTCAATCGTCTGTCTATAGATGGTGTATTATGAACGGTAGGGCCAATGGTGTATAGTGGTGGGTGCTGTGTTTGACAATCGTCTGTCTATAAATGGTGTATTGCGAACGGTGGGTCAATGGTGTATCTTGGTCGGTACTGTGTTTGTCAATCGTCTGTCTATAGAAGGTGTATTGCGAACGGTGGGGTCAATGGCGTATAGTGGTGGGTACTGTGTTTGTCAATCGTCTGTCTATATATGGTGTATTGCGAACGGTGGGGTCAATGGTGTATAGGGGTTGGTACTGTGTTTGTCAATCGTCTGTCTATAGATGGTGTATTGTGAACGGTGGGTCAATGGTGTATAGTGGTTGGTACTGTGTTTTTCAATCGTCTGTCTATAGATGGTGTATTGTGCACGGTGGGTCAATGGTGTATAGTGGTTGGTACTGTGTTTGTCAATCGTCTGTCTATAGATGGTGTATTGCGAACGGTGGAGTCAATGGTGTATAGTGGTTGGTACTATGTTTGTCAATCGTCTGTCTATAGATGGTGTATTGCGAACGGTGGGATCAATGGTGTATAGTGGTTGGTACTGTGTTTGTCAATCGTCTGTCTATAGATGGTGTATTGTGAACGGTGGGGTCAATGGTGTATAGTGGTTGGTACTGTGTATGTCAATAGTCTGTCTATAGATGATGTATTGTGAACGGTGGAGTCAATGGTGTATAGTGGCTGGTACTGTGTTTGTCAATCGTCTGTCTATAGGTGGTGTATTGCGATCGGTGGGGTCAATGGGATATAGTGGTGGGTACTGTGTTTGTCAATCGTCTGTCTATAGATGATGTATTGTGAACGGTGGAGTCAATGGTGTATAGTGGTTGGTACTGTGTTTGTCAATCATCTGTCTATAGATGGTGTATTGTGAACGGTGGGGTCAATGGGATATAGTGGTGGGTACTGTGTTTGTCAATCGTCTGTCTATAGATGGTGTATTGTGAACGGTGGGGTCAATGGGATATAGTGGTTGGTACTGTGTTTGTCAATCGTCTGTCTATAGATGGTGTATTGTGAACGGTGGGGTCAATGGGATATAGTGGTTGGTACTGTGTTTGTCAATCGTCTGTCCATAGATGGTGTATTGTGAACGGTGGGGTCAATGGGATATAGTGGTTGGTACTGTGTTTGTCAATCGTCTGTCTATAGATGGTGTATTGTGAACGGTGGGGTCAATGGGATATAGTGGTTGGTACTGTGTTTGCCAATCGTCTGTCTATAGATGGTGTATTGTGAACGGTGGGGTCAATGGGATATAGTGGTTGGTACTGTGTTAGTCAATCGTCTGTCTATAGATGGTGTATTGTGAACGGTGGGGTCAATGGGATATAGTGGTTGGTACTGTGTTTGTCAATCGTCTGTCTATAGATGGTGTATTGGGAACGGTGGGGTCAATGGGATATAGTGGTTGGTACTGTGTTTGTCAATCGTCTGTCTATGGATGGTGTATTGCGAACGGTGGGGTCAATGGGATATAGTGGTGGGTACTGTGTTTGTCAATCGTCTGTCTATGGATGGTATATTGCGAACGGTGGGGTCAATGGGATATAGTGGTGGGTACTGTGTTTGTCAATCGTCTGTCTATAGATGGTGTATTGTGAACGGTGGGGTCAATGGGATATAGTGGTGGGTACTGTGTTTGTCAATCGTCTGTCTATAGATGGTATGTTGATGGGAAGTGGTTGTATGAATGTTGTTAACTGGTTGGAGAAGGGTCAGTTTCCTCCATTGAGCCAACACCTTTCCGACAGTGGCACATCGATGGTCTTGAGTTATTACAATGTCGGTTAATTGTTAGCCAACTGTCGGTCTGGCATTGAGCACCTATAGGTGTCGTTAGTCTTACTTTAGGGTCACAATGTTTTGCTAAAGTGTGTTAACGTTGGCATACGTTAGTGTTCAGGTAAGGATTGTTACCTATGAATAGCTACCTAACGGGGAGTTTATATCTTGGCGTTTGTATATCGCTCTGCCCTAACCAATGAATGGCCTGGCTGCAGATATACTACAGGAAGACATGCAGACCGCCTGGGAATGTATTATCTCCTCTCTTTGTTTTGTTATATGGTTGGCTTTTTTCATTAGGAAAGTTTCCTTAAACTTCATTTGTTTCACCGAATTTCAATTAAAATAGCTGTGCAATTATACCATACCTTATCATGTTGATATATATTCCAGTGGAAATAAAAAATTGCTTATGATGAACAAATTATATTTAGTCGCATAATGAAGCAAAAATCGCGAAAAGGGGGTCCCATTCTTTAATCATTAATAACCACGGAAAACACACAGAGGGTCGTATTAAAGTCACAACGATGCTGATAACATTATCAAATGTTGGACAAACCAACCTAACTAACTTAAGTAAAAATCAACCATGGAATTGCCGACATAAGTACAACTTTTAGCCAATGTTGTTCTAATTACGCTTAGGCTAGCCAGAATGGCCGACAATGCGAATATACAGCTAACGGCGGATCATTGGGGAACAGCAAAACATTAACCTACAATAAAAAAGCAGATTTTGCCATCAGGTTATCCACGTCCCGCCAATGTTACTATCTGATGAATATCCCACAGTAGAACACAGTAGGTTTTTGTTCCATTCCAAAATAATTTTGTAGGACACCAATATATTAAGGTTGAACGATGAGGTGAAAGACCCAGTAAGGAAGGGTCAGACAAAAGCCCAAGATTCTTAATGAGACGTGTAATAGGATGGGCGATACAGAACCTGTAGGACACCTATATATTTTTGTTGAATGAACAAAATAAAATAAATGCATCTATTTTAATGTTCTATTTCTAACAAGAAAGGAAAACAGACCAGTTCAGCAGAGATTAGCAAAACTAAATTCACGTTAGACATTCAAAAACTAATATTCATGATTCTAATCAGAAGTGGACTAGTTATTCGAATCCTCAAAGCCGTCCAAAAAGCAGAGTAAAACTTGTTATGGAAAATAAAGTTTTGATAACGTTGTGAGAGGCAATGCTAAACGTCAACAAGTACAGGGAGCCTCCGTGGCTCAGTAGGTACATGTAGAGCGCTGGACGCTCGATCTGAGCAGCCTTCCACCAATGGGTCGCGTCAGTCACCCAATCACTCAGTCTAATACTGCATTAACGTCAATTCGACGCTGTCTTCAGTACATCGATACAGTTTGGTAAAATTTTGAAATGGCATACTAAGTAATGTTTCGGAACTATTGCAAAACCGTAATTGCTAAACAATATATAGATCATTATAAACTTGAATAGCATATATTGAAAAGCTGGGTTGTATTGTAATATGGCACCTCATCCATATCTCAACATAGGCGACATGTTATCTAACAGTATTCTCAGTCGCAGGATAAATGATAGTAATTCATTATATGTGGATCTTTTTTTTTTTAAATTGTATTTCTGAATCACGTAAATGCCCCTGTGGGCCTGCATCTTAGACAACAAAAGACTGTGTTTTTGTTTTGGCCCAGGTTCAGCACTCCGTATCATGCAATGTTAGATTGTGTTTATCCAAGTGGCCTTATTGATCCAGATAGGTCAATATTTTATCGTTCGTTCTATTGACTTAAAATCCCAAACAATATGTATAATATTATCAGTTTTCAATTTAATTGCATTATCAACTTTTAGCCAGACGTAACAGATCATGCCTTCTTTTCCGAATGTATACCTAAACATCAAACCTCTTAAATATCATCGTTTCAAAATATGTTTTAATTAACTTCTGTGAGCTAGACCATTGAGAGAAAAAATCACTAAGAATTAAGTTTTTCAACTTGTTTTTGGTCTCCGTTAGTATCGATCCCGCGCCGCTTCGATGGAAGGCCTTTGTTGGACTGGGGGGGGGGGGGACTATCACGTTTTTTTTTTGTTTTTTTTGGAAAATATATTTATTCCACTTCAAGAATTTACAGCTTGTGCCCTAAGGTAAAACATAAATATCACAGTTAGGTATCAGGCACATATCAAACATAACACATTTTCTTGAGATTGTTTCTAAGGTAACATGATGTGCAATTGACCACTCTCGTTAAGTTTTATATAAGGGTTATTATCTAGGAAACATTTAGAAAATTTCTCTCTATAATTTCCCCAAAGTAAAAAAGTTCCTTGTATTAAATTTACTAAAGTGCTTCTAAATAGTACCAGTGGAGAGACAGTCTTATTCTCAAAAACTTTATAATTTCTGGCTTTATACATGGATAGTCTAGCCACACTGCAAACAAGATTTACAAAACTATAATTTACATTCCTGAGATTTGTGTCTAAACCGAACAGAAAAAAATATCGATATGGAATGGCGTTTAAAACAGATGGGTGCTGAAACTGAAAAAGAGCTTCAATAATATCCATTATATATCTGATAAACAAAAAAATTAGTTGGACAATCAAAGAACAAATGTATAATGTTTTCAGTAGATTTGCTACACACTTGGCATATATCAGAGTCTATCAGCCCCATTTTGAACACTCTCTCTCCCGTATAAATCACATTATGCAACACTTTTCAGTCCAATTGCATGTTTTCAGTACTCTTACACATATAAAATGGAACCAACCAGAAATTAGAAATATCAGTGTTGGGAAAATATTCGACCAAAATTTTATACATGCGGGTTGCCGGACAACTTGACTCCTAATACATTTATACAACTGGTTAGTTGAGAGATTAACAACTGGTACAGTTTTAACCGAAACATCAATTTCTACAATACATAAACTTTCATTTTCATTATAAACACCGTCCAATAAGTTAAGCCATTCTTTTGGTATAGAATTACACACAATGTCATATAAGTTCTGGACCGTGCTTATACTTAATAAAGGACAATGGGATAAAATAATCTCTATAACAGCTGCCTTTGGGAGAAAACCTGGGATTACAATGTACAGAAAATTTTTAATACATACAAGTCCTGACTTAACTAGAATACTGGATGTCAACATTTTCCCTTGGTATTTAATATCAGGGTTATTTACAATAGGTTGAAGAAAAACTTGCTGGGCATGGGAGATAACTCGGGGCGTTGTTTTCATCAAAGCAAGGGCGTAGACACGTTTCGGAATTTGGGGGGGGGGGGCTGAATTACTATCCCAGCTCAATAGACGAGGGTCCAGGGGCCGCCAAGGCCCCGGAAGCTCCGCTGTCCGAGATCGCCAAAGGGGCGTTCTGGGCTAATAACAGGGCATAAATATGAGGATCCATCTATTTATCAAACGGTAGGATTTTCCTGGTGTTTTGCCATTTTCCACGGTTATTCGGTCATTTTTCTGATTCGGTTGGCCAATGATGTCGAAAGCTCCTGTCAGTCGTCAACCTAATGAAATATCATAGGTTTGGTTTGTCACAACAATTTATGGGGTATAACGGTCTAAATGATATACCTCTTTTTAACACAATTAGAAACTTGTCTCCATGGTTATTTTAGACAAGAAGATTTTCCCTGTGCCCGTGTGTGGCGGCTGCCTACATGAATGATGGATCAGAAGACATGTCCTCACAATGTGACTACAGCAAACATGTTTATTCCAAAAAAAATAGTGGCGTCTTTTAAACCACATGGAACTATGTAAGAATATCCGCGCAAAAGTGGTGAAGCACACAAAGCTCATTCCAGTAATGCCGTCGACCTATGCCACCAGCGAAAGAGGTTTCAGTACTCTCAGAAGATTGAAAACCTGGTTGCGCACTACGACAACACAATCAAGACTCAACTGGCTGATGATCCTGCATGTACACAAAGACCGGACTGATGCCATCCCGTTGAATGAATTTGTCTCCCGGAGCCACGGCAGGCTGAACATGTTTGGGAGATTCGAGTGATTCGAGATTCGACCAATATACCCACTATGATTGTGACATAACTTTGTACTCCTGGTGTTACCTTTTTTTCTGCCTTTTCCATTTTTTTTTTTTTGTGCCAATATTTGGGGGGGGGGGCTGAAGCCCCCCAAGTCCCCCCCTTGTCTAAGCCTATGCAAAGCATACCATGCTAACATGACCTCTTTATAGAAAATAGGCAAATGGTCTAACAGTGATTTATTGTGGCACATATAAAATAAACTAACATATAGATTCAGATTATTCCATGAGCACAAATGATATCGAAAAAGCGATTTCCATACAGAATTTTGCGCTGCGTTAAAAAAACGAGCAACAAGTTTTAAACGGAAAGCCTTAATCTTAGAAGCTATATCAGGTAAGCCCAATCCACCGTTACACTTATCATCAATAATTACATTGTAAGCCACTAAATGGGATTTCTCTGACCAAATAAAATCAACAAATACTCTTTTTAACTCGCTTACTATTGAATCTGTTACTGGCAGCACCCTCATAACATACCATAATTTAGACATTAATAAGGTAGAAATAACCACCACTTTACCATGTAATGAGAGTTTTCTCTGTCTCCATATGTTAAGTAACATTCTAATTTTCACAATTTTCTCTTCCCAATTTTCTTTGAAACATGAATGAGTGTTTGGTGATAAATATACACCTAAAACTTTGACACAACCTTGTTTTATAGGTACATTTGCAATTGAAGATGACTTGACTTGACATGTTTTAGAGCACCAAATTTCTGATTTGTCTGTATTAATTTTTGCATTAGAAGCCATGCCATATTTCTTTAAAACTTCGAAAACCTGACCAACCGATTGTTGATCAGCTACAGTTACAGTTGTGTCATCAGCATGCTGGAAAAGTAACGAGGGTGATGCTGACCCTGGTATGGCTATACCATGTATATTCTTATTTTGAACTAACATACAACTGAGGGGCTCAACAGTTAGAACATAAAGTAGAGCAGAAATTGGACACTCTTGTCTAATTGACTTAAAAACATTAAAATACTTTGTAAGGTGACCATTGCACTTAACAGAACTTCTTACATCTGTGTAAAATATTTGTATCCATTTGCAAAAATTACAACCAAATCCAAAATGTTTTAATGATTAAACAAAAATGTATGAGAGACCCTATCAAAGGCTTTCTCTTGATCAACTTTAATAAAGTAAGCCTCTAGATTGTCTGTATCCACATAGTGCATTACATCCCGTAAGCTGCAGATCGTGTCCGCAATATCCCTTCCCGGTATGCAAGACTGGAGCTAATGACTGAACCAATAACAGTTTTTAATCTATTAGACATACATTTCGATATTATTTTGTAATCTACATTTAACAACGTAATCGGTCTCCAATTTTTAAAAAAAGTTTTATCCCCTCTGTCTTTATAAATCAAAGATAATACACCACTTTTCATACTTCTTGACAGCCTTCCTACAGAAAAAATATCATTGAACAACTCAAGTAATATGTCACCTAAACTATCCCAAAAATGAAGATAAAATTCGGCTGTTAAGCCGTCATTGCCAGGGCTTTTGTTTCGTGCCATGCTCTTCAAAGCTTTCTTTATTTCGTCTAGGGTTAATGGTTCTTCACACATTAATTTGTCATTTTCATTTATTTTGTGCGTAATACTAGGTAAAACGGAATCCAGCATAATGTTCTCATCAATTGGATCATGTTTATACAAATCTGAATAAAAAGAATATACTTCATTTAATACTTCCTTTGATTCACAAACTCTCACTCCTGCTGTATTTGTCACTGCTTTAATTAATTTATTTTTCTGATTTCTCTTTTCTAGACGATCACTGTCATGCGTGTTTTGTGCTTTTGATCGTAGAATTGCCCCTTTACATTTTTCTTTTTCAAAATTGGCTAATTCGTTTTCCAATCTTACAATACCATCAAGTTTATAGTTTGGAACAATAGCTGCTCGTCTATATTCGTGCTGCAGCTTATTTTGAATATCGTTAATTGTTACATACTTCTCGCTGAGCTTTTTCTTACTGTATCTTTGAGCAAAACATTTCATTTTGTATTTTACATTATCCCACCAAACAAGTATATCCTCTACAAACAAAGAACAGGATAAATGTTTCTCAATATTTTTTACAATCTCAGAACAAAATATATCATCAGACAAAAGATCGTTATTGAAAATATACAACCCTGGACCCCTTTCCACACCAGAAAAATCGCACTTAATATGTATTTTAGAATGGTCACTAAAAGACGTGTCTTTAATATATACATACTCACAATTACTCAGTAAACTTCTAGATAACAAACACATATCTATTCTACTTTGTTGGAGTTTGTCACCAACATGCCTATGCCATGTAAATTGAACTTTATCGGGGTTCCTTTTCCTCCAAACATCACACAATTTATAATCATCGATAAATTTTACTAGCGTTGTTCTTGATTTATCAATTTCTAGTATGTTTGTATGTCTATCCACTTTTTCTAAAACCGTGTTAAAGTCTCCCAAAACAATCAAATTGCCTTGGTCGACCTTTTTCGATATATTTTCAAAAAATAATTGCCTTTCGCGTACAATGTTTGGGGCGTGGACATTTACAATGTTTAATTCAGTGCCTTCAAAATCAACTTTTAAAGATATAAACCTTCCCAGATCATCTGAAAAGGAGGACTTCACATAAGTATTAAATGTTTTACTGACTACAAAAGCAACCCCTTTGTAACTATCTGTAGAATTATTGGCATATATAACACCTTCAACTAAATTGGAATATTTATTAACAAAATTATTATCCCAGTGCGTTTCTTGCAATGCAATGACGTCTGCTTTTAATTCACAATTAAGGAGCTGTTTTAATTTACTAACATCCCTGAGACCATTACAATTTAGAGAAACAAAAGTAATCATTATACTAAGAAAAAAAAATAAGAAATTTAATCCCGCCATTAATGTTATTGATTGTCAACTTTCCCACCACCCTTCTTTACATACGGAGTCAGTCTTTTAGCTTTGGCTGTGTTCGGCTGGGTGTTTATCCTTTTACTTTTCCTGGTTTTCACTATAGAAAAACCCGAGTTTTCAGAGTTAATGTCACTGGACCCACTTACCGACTGTTGCGGTACATCCCAAATAGAGGCACCTTCTGTTGTTTCGTCAATCTTGGATAGTTCAGCTGTTCCGTCCTTGTTTTCATCGCATTCCTCGATTACATTATCCTCACCAAGAATTATTCCCTCAGTAGATTTCCCTGGTAGTATAGAGAGATCATCCACCTTGCCTACACCGTTGGAAACCTCAATAAACGGATCGGTCATATTTCCAATCCTACAATTACACAGCTGACTATCACACATAGTGCACTCACTGACCTCTTTATCCGAAAGGTCACACTGACACTGGTGTTCAAAATTGCCACAACTTTCACATACCTGTGCTGTACCCTGCCTTATCACGTGACCGTTTTGGTGACACCGATGGCATGAAATTTTATCACAATTTCGGTAGATATGAGTATCAGCTAGGCAGAGGGAACAAACTTTTAGCTGATTATCATGCACAATTTTAAAATAATCCGATCCACTAGCTGTTGCAAATTTCATGGCATAGGGTAATGATTTGATGTTAGGTGGAAATTTTACCTTAACATACCTTGTCCCGTCCGCTATTTTCGTTCCTTTATGACATCTCCGTCTTATTCCCGTTAGTAACTCAATATCCAAATCTTTCAACTTTTTTTCTATCTCTCCATCCTCCGTGTAACTGGGTAAATGCATAAAAGACACTACCACTGTCCTACACGCAACGGGATAACAGTCATAATGGATTCCACTAATCTCAAGTCCATCGCATAAAATATCAAACACCTGTTGATCGGCCACAGTTATCTCGTACGAATCTACACCTCTGGGGATACAAGCAAGCAATGAATTCAACCCACACTCCTCTTCAATCGCCTCAATCACATTTTCAGCAGAAATAAATTTAACATCTTTCACCATTACGGTCATCGATAGCTCCTTGCTATATCCACCTGATATACCGCTCGACCTAGCCATTTCGAGATATTTCCCCGGCCAAAGGCCGATGAATATTACGAATTAACAACAACACCACACAATTTAGATGAGCTTCCAAGACACGTCCGCTCACCTTGAAGGTCCCCGTCAGTCACCCAATCACTCAGTCTAATACTGCATTAACGTTAATTCGACGCTGTCTTCAGTACATCGATACAGTTTGGTAAAATTTTGAAATGGCATACTAAGTAATGTTTCGGAACTATTGCAAAACCGTAATTGCTAAACAATATATAGATCATTATAAACTTGAATAGCATATATCGAAAAGCTGGGTTGTATTGTAATATGGCACCTCATCCATATCTCAACATAGGCGACATGTTATCTAACAGTATTCTCAGTCGCAGGATAAATGATAGTAATTCATTATATGTGGATCTTTTTTTTTAAATTGTATTTCTGAATCACGTAAATGCCCCTGTGGGTCGGCATCTTAGACAACAAAAGACTGTGTTTTGTTTTGGCCCAGGTTCAGCCCTCCGTATCATGCAATGTTAGATTGTGTTTATCCAAGTGGCCTTATTGATCCAGATAGGTCAATATTTTATCGTTCGTTCTATTGACTTAAAATCCCAAACAATATGTATAATATTATCAGTTTTCAATTTAATTGCATTATCAACTTTTAGCCAGATGTAACAGATCATGCCTTCTTTTCCGAATGTATACCTAAACATCAAACCTCTTAAATATCATCGTTTCAAAATATGTTTTAATTAACTTCTGTGAGCTAGACCATTGAGAGAAAAAATCACTAAGAATTAAGTTTTTCAACTTGTTTTTGGTCTCCGTTAGAATCGATCCCGCGCCGCTTCGATGGAAGGCCCTTGTTGGACTGGGGGGGGGGGGGACTATCACTTTAACCGATTGAGCCATTGCGTCCCGTGTTCAAGTTTGACGAGTGTGGAAGAGTTGCAAGGTACTCGCTGAAAGTCTGGGTTTCCTCTGGGTAAATATTGAAATAGTCTTAAATGGGGCGTAAAACCTCAATAAATCAGCCAATATGGACGATAGTGAAACAGATACACAAGTTACGAACAATGAATTGGTATTGCGATAAATGTAGTTTCAGTTCAAGTAGTTCAGTGCATTGAGCCGCCCTGTCCAGATAAAAATCTGTGTGAGCCGTGTGAGTATGAAAGGCCAAACGCGCCATAAATAGCAACGTATTACGTTGCTCTCAAAACACAACATGTCGAAACACAACGCAACGTGAGTATATGAATCGTCCAATCAAAGTGCTTTATTTTTACTTTTAAACCTCCTTACGTTGCTCCGAATAATTAGAACATGTAATCTAGCGTGAACCAGGTTCGTACACGTTGCTCAGAGCAACGCAGATCCTTAGGACAACATGTAGTATGAAAACCACTACATGTAGATTGAAAACCGGAAACGTCTTGTTAGACGAATTATGTTAGTTGACCAATCACATAGGCCTATATGCGCGGGAAATTTAAACACAAAGCACAACCGGAAACAATCTTGCTACACGTTACTCACAACCGGAAACAATCTTGCTACACGTTGCTCTGGAACCAATGAAAGCGAGTCTTACATATGTATTTGATGTGTGTGATTTCTCCCGCAAAGTGAGACTGTCATTCCAAAACCCAACACTGACTGACGTCATCTAATTTCGACTAGAGACAAAAAGTAAACAAAACCACGTGCTGTAGACAAAAACGAATGCAATTCTACCTAATGACTAATGTAAGGTTCACTATAAATGTGTGTCCATCTGCTTAACTTAAAATGATTTTGAGTTTGGACTGGTTAAACGTTATTTGTCTTAAAACAATCACTCGATAGAAACTGACGTTGTTGTTGTAACTTGTATAAAAGTTGACTATAACTATAAGTTATAAGTAGGCCTACTGCTTAGTAGTGAAAGTTATGATACTCAATATTACAATTTACATGTATACTTTAGTTTTCTATTATCCTAATTATTGGCACCAAGTAAATGTCTATCTTCTAATCTTAATCTTATCAAACGGTCAATTATCGTTTTGATCAGACAAAAAATCTAAACTGAAATAGTGTTAAAATTTGCTTAATAAGCTGTCAAAAATAAAAAAAACCCCATAAATTCAGATAGTCAAAACAATTTACAGGTACTGAATACAAATTTCAAATCTTTTCCGGTAGTGGATTTTTTTCACTCGGTCGCCGTATGTGGAAGAGTTGCCAGGTAGTCGCTGAAGGTTGGGGGGTTTCCTTCAGGCAATGAGCCCGGTTTCCTCCCCCACTAAACCTGGCAACACCACCATATAAGTGAACTATAATCTTCAGTGCGGCGTAAAACATCAATCAATCAATCAATTAAATCTTTCTATGGCATTTAGAAGTTGAACGGTTACAATAAGGTGTTATGGATAACTACTTCTTGGTTAGCCACATTCATGTGTCTCATTCTGTTTTACTTATTTTGCCGGCCAGACAACTAGTCCGGTTTATTTGGTCACAACGTTTCGATAGTTCTTTGATAACAATGTAAGAACTACATCGAAACGTCGTCACCCAATAAACCAAGAACTGAAGAAGTGGTTATCCATAAGTATTTATTCACTTTTTTAAATAAAAGTAGGCCTAGCTATCAATAAACTAAACAATTGAAGATAACATGAAAACCGAACTCTCATACGCAGTGAAAGGCTTTACTTAAAGGGGCATGAGCTGCCAAAATGTTGAAATTATTGACTATTTTTCTCAAGATGTACCTATAATTCAGAAGCTTTTTAGTGCTTCTAGTCTCGAAAATGTACGATTAAGTATTGTTTTGAACAAACTTTGGCTTAGAATGAATGAATGGTCGTCCCGGTTATTTAAATTTTGTTTACTTTGCGAACACGTTTTCGGTTTGTGCAGACCACATATTGTATGGATTTTCGTCATTCCAACGCCAATCATTTAGTTTTTCGATGGCCTTAAAAGCCACTTGCTGTCGGGACGATCAGAAATTATGAAAAAAGTGTGAATTTTGGCAGCTCATGCCACTTTAAAGCCGAAGAAAAATAATAAAGCCGAAAAATGCTTGATAAACGGAATTTAACATCAGGGGGTGTAGGCCTAAGTTTGATTCTCAGCAGCATATAAAGATCAATTGATGGGACTATTGTTTACACTTTTGGAATGGCACTTATGCCCAGATTGATTATTTATTGATTAACACCACACATGCGATTATTTACTAGTGCATGTATAATTGGGTTGCCAGTTTTAGTGGGAGAGGGGACCACTGACTTTCAGCTGACAAATGGTAACCATTCCACCAGACGCAATTGTTTGAAAACCTAGTAAGGGTGTTTTCTTTGGACTGGGAGTGCTGTTATAACAATCTAATTTTTTTAGAGAAATTAACCTGGTGCCAGATTGAGCTCATATCTATATCTATTTCGGAAAATTTAGGGCACCCACTTTCAGGCCACTTTGGTTATCTGTAAAACCATTTGGAATGGCACTTATGCCCAGATTGATTATTTATTGATTAACACCACACCTGCGATTATTTACTAGTGCATGTATAATTGGGTTGCCAGTTTTAGTGGGAGAGGGGACCACTGACTTTCAGCTGACAAATGGTAACCATTCCACCAGAGGCAATTGTTTGAAAACCTAGTAAGGGTGTTTTCTTTGGACTGGGAGTACTGTTATAACAATCTAATTTTTTTAGAGAAATTAACCTGGTGCCAGATTGAGCTCATATCTATATCTATTTCGGAAAATTTAGGGCACCCACTTTCAGGCCACTTTGGTTATTTTTGGCCTTGCCTCTATCAAATAACCTGGAGAGAGAAATAAGGCAACACTGCCAAAAAGAAGGGCATGGAGGCAAATGGCCTCGTTGCCCTGGTTAAATTCGAGCCCTGATTTTATGCTGCACATCTTGTCTCCAGATATAGTTGGAGAGGTAGTCATGCTAATTATAGTTAGAAGACCCTTAATACTTATCTAAGAGATCCCATTACTAGGATTGATTACTAGAAATACCCAGCACCCTCCTAAATCCTAATTTGACAACTTAAATGATCTACACCTTTATTTCATAATTATGAGAGATAGTAATTATTATAGGTGCCCTGGTAATTTTCAAATGTTAACAGGTTTTAACTGGAAAATCACCGTCGAGTTGCACAAAACGATCTTAACTGAAGGTTACAATAGTTATACAGTACATGTTGTTATGTCCCATGCTATTGAGATAAGCTAAGAGCACTCTGAAGTTAAGTGTGCTTCATGCACACATGTTCACCAGTAGCTGCCCAGTCTTCACTGGTAATTACGAGATGTTCACTAGTCTAGTAATGATGAGATTGTCACAAGATGTCCACCAGTATGTACAGGATGTCCACCAGTATGTGCGGGATGTCCAGTATGTACGGGATGTCCACCAGTGTGTACGGTATGTCCACCAGTGTGTACAGGATGTCCACCAGTATGTACAGGATGTCCACCAGTATGTACGAGATGTCCACTAGTGTGTACGAGATGTCCACCAATACATGTATGTACCAGATGTCCACTAGTATGTACGAGATGTCCACCAATACATGTATGTACGAGATGTCCACCAGTGTGTACGAGATGTCCACCAGTGTGTACGAGATGTCCACCAGTGTGTACGGGATGTCCACCAGTGTGTACGGGATGTCCACCAATGTGTACGGGATGTCCACCAATGTGTACGAGATGTCCACCAGTATGTACGAGATGTCCGAGATGCTAATTTAGGCAAGGCTGCCGGAAATATATCCACATAGGTATAAATTGTCAATTTCAAAACCAAAAAAAAGAAATACAGCAAATTATTATAAAGGCTAATTATGCTCTCTTTGAGTGACTTAATATTATCATTACAATCAGTGCCTATGAAAAAAAGTTTTTATTTTCAAATTTGAAACCTCATGCCACTTCAACGCCAATAAAAAGGTGCCCTTTTAATATTTTGTTAAATAGCATTCTCTCTCCTTCTGAAAACATTACACTGAAGTAACAAAGAAGATCAGTTCATGATATTTATTGTTTGTCAGTTCATATAGTATTAGAGATTTGTATAATTCAGATGAACAAATGAATGAAGCCGAGGACAATATTAATCTACCACCAAAGAAAATAGATATATAATATATATATTTATGACACCAATCAATGAGCGGAGCCTACAAGAAAACCTGCTTTAAAAAGGTCCCTGCAGCACCTAGCTTTGGTTGGGGTTAATATTGTTAGACAGCTCAGAGGATTGATTACTAGAATTACCCAGCACTCTCCTAATTTGACGACTTGAATGATCTGTTCAAGAAAAACCTGAATCAATTCTAAACAACTGTTTTTTTTTTATCAATCCTGAAGTTTACTTTTATTTTTACCAAATGTATTTAACCGATTAGAGACCAGGCAAAATTTTATACAGGGTTCAAACTTTTTTTAAGGTTATGAACGAGACAAATTTTTTTATGGTTAATAGAAATTTTGGCCATTAGATGTTAATCTCTGACTAAATACTATTTTCTTAAACATTTACCATAATCAAATTAAATGTAAACCAGGGCCATCCCAACATATCCTTCAGTGACTCATCCAGCTTATGATAATTTGAAATGGGTTTCTTACAAGGGACATATAGGTAAAGCTCTGTTTCACTATATCATTTAAGTAAAACACTCTATTTGGTTTAACAGTTAGATATTAAATTCATTGCATGAGTGTATTTAGCACATTTTTCCACAAATAGTTTTGGGTGGGTTATTCCATTGCATGATGGTCATTGACAATCTGGAAACCCCATTTTTCTATAGGTAACATTGGAATAGGCACACATTTGTTTAATTCCTTCATTTGGTTGTTCTTGGTACCTCTAAGAATCCCCAAATCTCAATCAGAAATAACATAGAAGATAAACACACTCAATTCAAGTATAACTTTAGCTTTATTGCTCCATATAAAATAAAATTTTGCACTGTTCTCAAAGAACTTATTTGTCTTGAACAACATCAATTCGTTGATAGCTATATTGGACACCCTACTGGAGATACTGAATACAAGTATAGGCCTACATGTATGTCCCCCGCATCAAAACGCCTAGCACAAATCCATGTTCTTAATAGGCCCATTGTCCATGGGGATTTCAGGGATAAATGCAGCATGGTTACAGTTTTGATCAATATGATTGGTACAATCCAGGAAATATTTTTGCAAAATAGCTCAGCCTCTCCAACATAGTTATTTGTTTCTGTCCAAAACTTTTTTTCAACAGGAACCCATCAACATCTTTATGGACATCCTTCAACAAAAAGAAAAAAAAAGAGGATTTATTGACTCTTTAAATAAATTCATAGCATAGGTTAGAGGAAGAAAAACTAAGGACAAGTAAGCATTGTTCCACATCAAACAGTAGTGCATCTGTCCTGTTTCATTGTGATGGGGGCTAGAGAGCTCAGTTGGTTAGAGCGATATTACCTGATCTGTCCAAGACAGGCCCTCCAACGATGTGGCACAGGTTCGAATCCCACCCAGGGCAAATAAACAATGACAAATTTCTGATTAGACTTTTCACTCGATCGCCATTTGTAAAAAAAGCGGGCAAATAGCCCGGTTTCCTCACCCACTTATCATGGCTATGCCCCCATATAAGTGAAATTATCTTTCAAGAGTGCAGCACAAAACATCAATCAAATCAATCATGTACTCTTAGGGAGGACCTAACCTGTATGGATGACGATGGTATTTATGAATGTCTATTTGTAGATATATCCTCCACGGATACCATCTATACTGTTGGTATTATATACAGGCCCCCTGGCAAATCAATACACCTTTTTAACCAATGCATCATGTCACTGTTAGCCGAACTCCCCTCAAACAGAAATTCCATCATCATGGGGGACTTTAACATTGATCTATTTAAATGTGATTCTCATCTTCCCAATAAGGACTTTATTGAACACATGAAATGTAGTTTATTTTTCCCTCAAATAACTAAACCTTCAAGGCTAAATACAACTGGTGCAACCCTCATTGACAATATATTTACAAACTGTCACGAACAAAATATTTTATCTGGCCTTATCTTGACCGAAATTACTGATCACTTTCCGGTTTTCCATTTTATTAAAGGCTCCCTCCCTACCAAAACCATGTTTACTTCTACTTTCCGTCAGAAATCCGCCGAATTATATAACCAATTTAAGGAAAAAGTTGCAGGTGCTTCCTGGGATGATTTATATGCTAGCAATGATGTGAACGTTGCATTAGATGTATTTTCAAGTAGATTCAGTTTAATTTACGAAAACACTTTTCCCCTCGTCAACAAAGAACTAAAAATTAAAATAAAAAAACCTTGGATAACACAAGGATTAATTCACTCAATTCATTTTAAAAACAAATTATATCGCGACCAGCTTAAATCAGGTGGTGGTACTACCGAACGGTCCAGATATAGATCTTATAGAAACCGGCTTAACAACTTAATTAGGATATCCCGTAAGCAATACTTTGAAAAAAAGTTCAACGCCTGTAATCATGACATTAAAAGAACATGGAAAACAATTAATGACCTTTTAGGGAAGACGAAAACCCCTGATTTACCCCAACAATTTGTTGTTAATAATGAAGTGATTAAGGATTCAGGGTCGATAGCCAATGCTTTTGGAGACTATTTCGGTTCTGTGGCAGAGAACTTGGAGTCTCAAATCCCTATAACTAATGGCAATTTTACCGACTACCTAAGCGATGCAAATGAAGCTAAATTTTCTTTCTCTGCTGTTTCCGAAGGTGACATTCTTTCTGCTTTCTCAGAGCTAAAATCATCTTCTGCTGGGATTGATTGCATTCCAATGTCTGACCTAAAACAAGTTGCCGAACATATATCCAAACCGTTATCACATATTGTAAACCTTTCATTAACATCTGGGGAAGTTCCGAAATCTTTAAAAATTGCCAAAGTAACTCCAGTCCATAAATCTGGTTCGAAAAATGATCTATCTAATTATCGCCCAATATCTGTTCTACCTGCCTTTAGTAAGGTTCTTGAAAAAACAGTAGCTTCAATGATTAACGCGTTCATTTACAATAATAACCTTATCTCAACCAGCCAATATGGGTTTCGACCGAACCACTCAACTCTTCATGCAGCCGTATCACTTCATGACTTTTTAGTTCGAGCTAAGGAAAATAAAAAATTCAGCATTGTTTCATTCTTGGACCTCTCGAAAGCCTTCGATACTGTTAACCACCATATTCTTTTGAAGAAACTTAAACATTACGGGTTCCAGTATCGTGCCCTATCGTGGATGAAGAGCTATTTAACTGATCGTCATCAAGTCGTATCAATAAGTGGAACACATTCACCCTTAAAACACATGACATGTGGCGTGCCCCAGGGCTCGATACTGGGACCAATAATGTTCATTATCTACATAAACGATATCGTTCAATCATGTAACCTAAATTTCACCCTCTTTGCTGACGACACAAGTGTAGCATGTAGCTCTGACTCTTTAACTGACGCCATTGAAGAGGCGACATTGGGACTAACATATATATCAAAATGGCTCGCATTGAATCGCTTGTCTCTGAATATTGGTAAAACCAAAATAATGGTCGTTCCGCCAACAAGAAACTCTCCCCACATCCCAGAAATTCATTTGAACGGATCGCAGATTTCCACTGTAAAGGAATTTAAATTTTTAGGAATGATCTTTAACAATAAGCTTACTTGGACAAATCATATCACTGCCGTTTCAAAAAAACTCTCTCAAAACATAGGGCTTCTAAAATACATCCAAAAAAACGTAAATAAGAAAACTCTTTACATCCTTTATCATTCTCTGATTTTACCGTATCTAACATACGGCATCGCTCTGTGGGGCATAACATATCCAACCCATCTCAAACCCATTTTCCTTCTCCAGAAAAAAGCAATACGAGTCATTACTTTCTCACACAAACTTCATCATACCGACCCTCTTTTCGAATCTCTACATATCTTACCATTTACCAAATTACCTGAGTTCTCTTGTCTCTTAATAGCTCATAAATTTATGTATCATCCATACTTATTACCCAAAACAATTCATTCTTTATTTGCCAAACAGTCAGACATCCATACTCACTCCACACGTAACTTAAATTCAAACATGTACCGCCCAATATATCAATCTAACGTTTCTCTATACAGTTTGCGAGTTGCTGCGCCTCGGGAGTGGAACAGGCTTCCTTCAGATTTAAAATCCATTGAATCCTTATCATTATTCAAGTCCAGATTGAAAGATTATCTACTTTATGACCAATAAATAATATCTGTTTTCATCACCAACCACCACTATATTATTTCTGCTAGAAAAAACGAATTATATTCAAATGTATTATATCTTTATTACCCGCTATGTATGTTTTAAAGTGCCAATCCATGTGAATTCAATCTTTGGGATAGAACAAGTCCTATGACTTTATTCCCGCCCAGCTTTATGATATCAATAAATAAATGTACTATATGTTCGGGTAAATAAATACAATACAATACATTGTGTTAACTAGTTCGCAATATGTTAAGTGGAATGGAGTTATTCTGATACGCTCGCACGGGCTTCTTCAATACCACCATAACTTATTGGTGGTATTAAAGAAGCCTGTGTGAGCGTATCAGAATAACTTCAATCCACTTAACATATTACGGACTATGTGTTATCAGTTAACCTAATGGGTATAAAATATTGGTGAAAAAAGGAACGAAATTTTTCACTTTAAAAACAAGAGCAGAAATGGTGATTGGTCAAACATGTTTGATAAGCTATTAGTTTTGGCGTTTTTTGGTTTAGCTTTCTCATTTTGATTATTTTCAAATATAAGGATAAATCTGAAAATTAAATTGAAGACAGTTGACGAGTTGTAATGGTAGACTACTTCACTAAAGTAAAGATCTTACTCCGTTATTTGATAATTCTGACATCGATCTATGGTACCGACCAATAAATATCCAAACATAAATAACAAGGTACCTGTAGTGTAGGCATGTAATATTATTGAATTAGTAATGACGTATGATAAGTTAGACAGCAGTTCGTGGTTAGCAGTTCGTTATTCGAGAGGGAGCAGTCATTTTTCTTACTGATATACCAATTGGCTTATTAATGCAGATAAAAAGGTTAAATTCACTACACATACTTACAAGGTCGTATACTATATATACAGTAGTATCTTTACTTCATAGATTACCCACCAGGGGGCGCTTTTTGGATAACTGTCTGAATAACTGTCCGGTTTGTTATTCGCTTATTATTCAAGATAGAAAGTTCAAATTTGCTACACAGACTAGTGATGACGTATACTATATAGTAGTAGCTTTAGTTTATAGATTACCCACCAGGGGTCGCTTTTTTGAATAACTTTCTGAATAACGGTCTGGTCTATTATTCGCTTAGTATTCAAGATAGAAAGTCCAAATTTGCTACACATACTAACGATGACGTGTACTATATAGTAGTAGCTTTAGTTTATGGATTACCCGCCAGAGGGCGCTTTTTGAATAACTTTCTGAATAACTGTCTGGTCTGTTATTCGCTTAGTTTTCAAGATAGGAAGTCCAAATTTGCTACACATACTAACGATGACGTATACTATATAGTAGTAGCTTTAGTTTATAGATTACCCACCAGGGGGCGCTTTTTTTAATAACTTTCTGAATAACTGTCTGGTCTGTTATTCGCTTAGTATTCAAGATAGAAAGCCCAAATTTGCTACACACACTAGTGATGACGTGTACTATACAGTAGTAGATTTACTTTATTGATTACCCACCAGGGGGCGCTTTGTTGAATAACTTTCTGAATAACTGTCTGGTCTGTTATTCGCTTAGTATTCAAGATAGAAAGTCCAAAATTGCTACACATACTAGTGATGACGTATACTATATAGTAGTAGCTTTAGTTTATAGATTACCCACCAGGGGGCGCTTTTTGAATAACTTTCTGAATAACTGTCTGGTCTGTTATTCGCTTAGTTTTCAAGATAGGAAGTCCAAATTTGCTACACATAGGCCTACTAACGATGACGTATACTATATAGTAGTAGCTTTAGTTTATAGATTACCCACCAGGGGGCGCTTTTTTAAATAACTTTCTGAATAACGGTCTGGTCTATTATTCGCTTAGTATTCAAGATAGAAAGTCCAAATTTGCTACACATACTAACGATGACGTGTACTATATAGTAGTAGCTTTAGTTTATGGATTACCCGCCAGAGGGCGCTTTTTGAATAACTTTCTGAATAACTGTCTGGTCTGTTATTCGCTTAGTTTTCAAGATAGGAGGTCCAAATTTGCTACACATACTAACGATGACGTATACTATATAGTAGTAGCTTTAGTTTATAGATTACCCACCAGGGGGCGCTTTTTTGAATAACTTTCTGAATAACTGTCTGGTCTGTTATTCGCTTAGTATTCAAGATAGAAAGCCCAAATTTGCTACACACACTAGTGATGACGTGTACTATACAGTAGTAGCTTTACTTTATTAATTACCCACCAGGGGGCGCTTTGTTGAATAACTTTCTGAATAACTGTCTGGTCTGTTATTCGCTTAGTATTCAAGATAGTAAGTCCAAAATTGCTACACATACTAACGATGACGAGTACTATACAGTAGTAGCTTTACTTTATTGATTACCCACCAGGGGGCGCTTTTTGAATAACTTTCTGAATAACTGTCTGGTCTGTTATTCGCTTAGTATTCAAGATAGAAAGTCCAAAATTGCTACACATACTAGTGATGACGTATACTATATAGTAGTAGCTTTAGTTTATAGATTACCCACCAGGGGGCGCTTTTTGAATAACTTTCTGAATAACTGTCTGGTCTGTTATTTGCTTAGTTTTCAAGATAGGAAGTCCAAATTTGCTACACATAGGCCTACTAACGATGACGTATACTATATAGTAGTAGCTTTAGTTTATAGATTACCCACCAGGGGGCGCTTTTTTAAATAACTTTCTGAATAACGGTCTGGTCTATTATTCGCTTAGTATTCAAGATAGAAAGTCCAAATTTGCTACACATACTAACGATGACGTGTACTATATAGTAGTAGCTTTAGTTTATGGATTACCCGCCAGAGGGCGCTTTTTGAATAACTTTCTGAATAACTGTCTGGTCTGTTATTCGCTTAGTTTTCAAGATAGGAGGTCCAAATTTGCTACACATACTAACGATGACGTATACTATATAGTAGTAGCTTTAGTTTATAGATTACCCACCAGGGGGCGCTTTTTTGAATAACTTTCTGAATAACTGTCTGGTCTGTTATTCGCTTAGTATTCAAGATAGAAAGCCCAAATTTGCTACACACACTAGTGATGACGTGTACTATACAGTAGTAGCTTTACTTTATTAATTACCCACCAGGGGGCGCTTTGTTGAATAACTTTCTGAATAACTGTCTGGTCTGTTATTCGCTTAGTATTCAAGATAGTAAGTCCAAAATTGCTACACATACTAACGATGACGAGTACTATACAGTAGTAGCTTTACTTTATTGATTACCCACCAGGGTCGCTTTTTGAATAACTTTCTGAATAACTGTCTGGTCTGTTATTCGCTTAGTATTCAAGATAGAAAGTCCAAAATTGCTACACATACTAACGATGACGTGTACTATACAGTAGTAACTTTACTTTATTGATTACCCACCAGGGGGCGCGTTTTGAATAACTTTCTGAATAACTGTCTGGTCTGTTATTCGCTTAGTATTCAAGATACAAAGTCCAAATTTGCTACACATACTAACGATGAAGTGTACTATATAGTAGTAGCTTTAGTTTATGGATTACCCGCCAGGCGGCGCTTTTTTGAATAACTTTCTGAATAACGGTCTGGTATATTATTCGCTTAGTATTCAAGATAGAAAGTCCAAATTTGCTACACATACTAACGATGACGCGTACTATATAGTAGTAGCTTTAGTTTATGGATTATCCGCCAGAGGGCGCTTTTTGAATAACTTTCTGAATAACTGTCTGGTCTGTTATTCGCTCATTAACCAAAATAGAAAGTCCAAATGCTTAGGCCGATAGTTTTTACCCAGTTTTAACTTTTTGAAATTATGAAATAGGTACAAATCAAAGCTATGTTCGACCGTGCTCGAGGTGAAGGGCTGGGCACAAGACAAATACATTTTTGTAATACAAATTTAATTCAGATAGAAGTGCACAGCTAGTCTTTTTACTTTCTGGTAAATCTACGAAATTTCATGAACAATTTTTAACCACTCAAAAACGTTGAAAAAAAGTTTACATTGCCATGGTAACCATTTGGTAATCCCCGAGTTAAGGCAAACGAAAAACCCTAAATCTAACATTATTATGGTGACCATTTAGCAACATTGTTAGGACGTTATATTGGTTGCCCTTACAAAACTACTTCAAAAATCCTCAGTAAACTTCTGACAGTAACTAGTAATTGTACTTCAAAGTTTGCCATCATATTTTTCTACATGCATTTTCTTTGTTCTTCCAGTTCCTGTGTTTATGAATGCATTCAACTGAAAATCTCATTAGGCCAAACAAAATGACAGGTTATGGCGTATCAAATTTCTAAGAGCCTTAGAGGTGCCATCTTTTTTTTAAAATTTAATTTCTACCCAATATACCGCTTGTGTAATTACAAAGAATGATTAATAAACAAACGCATCACGTTTACTACATGTGGTCATCAGCCTGCTTTTGCTTTTGCAAGTCCCAAATACACGTCATCGTTAGTATGTGTAGCAAATTTGGACTTTCTATCTTGAATACTAAGCGAATAACAGACCAGACAGTTATTCAGACAGTTATTCAAAAAAAGCGCCCCCTGGTGGGCAATCTATAAACTAAAGCTACTACTATATAGTATACGTCATCGTTAGTATGTGTAGCAAATTTGGACTTTCTATCTTGAAAACTAAGCGAATAACAGACCAGACAGTTATTCAGAAAGTTATTCAAAAAAGCGCCCCCCTGGTGGGTAATCTATAAACTAAAGCTACTTCTTTATAGTATACGTCATCACTAGTCTGTGTAGCAAATTTGGACTTTCTATCTTGAATAATAAGCGAATAACAAACCGGACAGTTATTCAGACAGTTATTCAGACAGTTATTCAAAAAGCGCCCCCTGGTGGGTAATCTATAAACTAAAGCTACTACTATATAGTATACGTCATCGTTAGTATGTGTAGCAAATTTGGACTTTCTATCTTGAATACTAAGCGAATAACAGACCAGACAGTTATTCAGAAAGTTATTCAACAAAGCGCCCCCTGGCGGGTAATCCATAAACTAAAGCTACTACTATATAGTACACTTCATCGTTAGTATGTGTAGCAAATTTGGACTTTCTATCTTGAATAATAAGCGAATAACAAACCGGACAGTTATTCAGACAATTATTCAAAAAAGCGCCCCCTGGTGGGTAATCTATAAACTAAAGCTACTACTGTATAGTACACGTCATCACTAGTCTGTGTAGCAAATTTGGACTTTCTATCTTGAAAACTAAGCGAATAACAGACCAGACAGTTATTCAGAAAGTTATTCAAAAAAGCGCCCCCTGGCGGGTAATCCATAAACTAAAGCTACTACTATATAGTACACTTCATCGTTAGTATGTGTAGCAAATTTGGACTTCCTATCTTGAATAATAAGCGAATAACAAACCGGACAGTTATTCAGACAGTTATTCAAAAAAGCACCCCCTGGTGGGTTATCTATAAACTAAAGCTACCACTATATAGTACACGTCATCGTTAGTATGTGTAGCAAATTTGGGCTTTCTATCTTGCATACTAAGCCAATAACAGACCAGACAGTTATTCAGAAAGTTATTCAACAAAGCGCCCCCTGGCGGGTAATCCATAAACTAAAGCTACTACTATATAGTACACGTCATCGTTAGTATGTGTAGCAAATTTGGACTTTCTATCTTGAATAATAAGCGAATAACAAACCGGACAGTTATTCAGACAGTTATTCAAAAAAGCGCCCCCTGGTGGGTAATCTATAAACTAAAGCTACTACTGTATAGTACACGTCATCACTAGTCTGTGTAGCAAATTTGGACTTTCTATCTTGAAAACTAAGCGAATAACAGACCAGACAGTTATTCAGAAAGTTATTCAAAAAAGCGCCCCCTGGCGGGTAATCCATAAACTAAAGCTACTACTATATAGTACACTTCATCGTTAGTATGTGTAGCAAATTTGGACTTCCTATCTTGAATAATAAGCGAATAACAAACCGGACAGTTATTCAGACAGTTATTCAAAAAAGCGCCCCCTGGTGGGAAATCTATAAACTAAAGCTACTACTGTATAGTACACGTCATCACTAGTCTGTGTAGCAAATTTGGACTTTCTATCTTGAATAATAAGCGAATAACAAACCGGACAGTTATTCAGACAGTTATTCAAAAAGCGCCCCCTGGTGGGTAATCTATGAAGTAAAGATACTACTGTATATATAGTATACGCCCTTGTAAGTATGTGTAGTGAATTTAACCTTTTTATCTGCATTAATAAGCCAATTGGTATATCAGTCAGAAAAATGACTGCTCCCTCTCGAATAACGAACTGCTAACCACGAACTGCTGTCTAACTTATCATACGTTTAGTAATGGTCTACTTAAACAATTTCCACTTATTCGATTCTCATATTTTACTGACTGAATACATTACAAATACACCATGTAGGGACATTTTTATTAATACAGGGGTGCAAATATAGAATAGGTCCGTCGTTTTTAACTTCTCTTCAAATTCTTCTTTTAGATGTTATTTCTTTTAGCTTTTACTTTTAGTAGGGATAGTTTAGTTTTAAGCGTTGTAATATTAAAATTAAATTAGTCATAAGTTGTAGAAGAAATGAATACAACAGGGGGTTTCAGGGGGGCTTGCCCCCTGATGATTATAGCGGTTTGAGACTGACGGACCTATTCTATAGTCTGTCCAATACAGGATAGGCTTACTTGTAAATAAAGTGAGTATTTACTTACCAATAGACCTACCTTCAAGCTTCACATTTCATCACTCACTTATAATATTCATAATCGTAGCAGTTGCTTTGTCCCAAAATTATGGCAAAAAGCTGTTTCATGGTCAGCAGTCACACTTAACGTGTTACAGTTTACAACTTCATTGGCCACCACAACATCAACATACATGTAGGCCTGCTTAGGCGATAGAGTTTGGATATTTCCAGCTTAGGTTGTTGTTGTTTTAAATTTCGATATACAGATGACAGTCTCACTTTGCGGGAGAAATCACACACATCAAATACATATGTAAGACTCGCTTTCATTGGTTCCAGAGCAACGTGTAGCAAGATTGTTTTCGGTTGTGAGCAACGTGTAGCAATATTGTTTCCGGTTGTGCGTTATGTTAAATTTCCCGCGCATATAGGCCTATGTGATTGGTCAACTAACATAATTCGTCTAACAACGTGTACGTGTACGAACCTGGTTCACGCTAGATTACATGTTCTAATTATTCGGAGCAACGTAAGGAGGTTTAAAAGTAAAAATAAAGCACTTTGATTGGACGATTCATATACTCACGTTGCGTTGTGTTTCGACATGTTGTGTTTTGAGAGCAACGTGTTGCGTTGTGTTTCGACATGTTGTGTTTTGAGAGCAACGTAATACGTTGCTATTTATGGCGCGTTTGGCCCTTCATATGTGAGTTACGCGAGCCGCGTGAAACACGTGAGTCCGCATCAAGCACAGGAGACGACCAGGATATACATGTAGTGGTTGCTAAAGAGGGTAACAAGTCAGTGTGGGATCTACCAGAGGTGTTAGGAAAGGAATCGACATCCAAGGAAATTAGTTAATCCCAGTCATCAGGATTTTCTACAACTTGGAGACGTCGGAAAATAAATACTGAGTCTGATACACGGGTGTCCCTGACCAAGAGGAAGACTCCGTATTAAAAGCGGGATATGGACAAGGACAATAAAATAAAAAAAAACACACTTAGTTTCCTCGTCACCGGTTGATTTAAACTTTAAAGGGGCATGAGCTGCCAAAATTCACAGTTTTTTCATAACTTCTGATCGTCACGACAGTCAGAGGCTTGGAAGGCTATCGAAAAACTAAATGATTGGCGTTGGAATGAGAAAAATTCATACAGTATGTGGCCTGTATGAACCGAAAACGTGTTCAAAAATAAACAAAATTTAAATAACCGGGACGACCATTCATTCATTCTAAGCCAAAGTTAGTTTAAAACAGTACTTTATCGTACATTTTCGAGACTTGAAGCATTAAAAAGCTTCTGAATTCTACCTCTTGAGAAAAATAGCCAATAATTTCAGCATTCTCTTTTAATGTAAAAAAATCAACATTTTGGCAGCTCATGTCCCTTTAAACTTCATTTCTCAACGATGATAGATTTTGTATCAATCAATTGTATTTAGCTGCCAATCATTAATAATTCACATTTCATAACATATATACTCTTAGCAGACACAAACCTGATGATAATTTCATAATAAGTTCTACGACTTCAATAGCTAGATTGGCCTTTCTTTATATAAATCAACTGTTCAGTTCATTCGCCTTTTTATGATGATACAGATATAATTCAGGGCAAAGTTTGTGTCATTTCTACATTTTTATGTCAAAGTTATGTATAATGGAAGTACTAGATGTTTCGGAAAATATTCATGACGAGTTAAAGTTTATCTGGAGGGGAAAGTCACTACCATTAGCCATCAAGGTGTCTAGAGATGTTTTTTCGGTATTACTTATGTCCGTGGGGAATGTCGAACAATCAGTCATTATTGTATTTTTACAAGGCAGATATTTATATCATTGG
Source organism: Lepidochitona cinerea (assembly GCA_963971465.1). NCBI lineage: Eukaryota > Metazoa > Mollusca > Polyplacophora > Chitonida > Tonicellidae > Lepidochitona > Lepidochitona cinerea. Next base: position 20,605,187 of record OZ020560.1, on the reverse strand, counting down.
CTTACTACCATAAGATGTGCACATTTCATATTACTCATACCCACCAACGTTTTAAATATTCATGACGAGTTAAGTTTAAGTTTATCTGGAGAGTCAAGGTGTCTGGCAATCTTTTCTTTTCGGTATTACTTATGTTCGTGGGAAATGTTTGACTTTTAAAAGGAGGTATTTATGGGTTTACTTCCATAAGATGTGCAAATTTCATATAACTCACACCCAGACGGGTCTTTTTTACAATTCCAATACTATAAGTCTATAACATCCACAGGTTAAAAGTTTTTTTATTATTTACAATATAAACTGAAGAATTGGAGGGATAATTCTCATATTCCTCCAAGATATACCTACCTGTACAAACACTTGCCTTTGACCCTAGGAGAAACAACCTGCATTTTACACTATCAAATGAAAAAAATCTTGCCCTAACATGCTGTATAGTATGTTAGCCCTGTACTGGCTATCCATTGCATATATCGCGCATGCGCGACCCTTCCCTTCCGGTCTACCTCTTTCAACGCTTGCAGGCGTAATAGTGAAGGGAGGATGGGCTGGGTTTAACTGTTTGTACAGGTAGGTATATCTTGGAGGAATATGAGAATTATCCCTCCAATTCTTCAGATTCCCATAGATATACCTACAACTGTACAAACACTTGCCTCGCATGCCACAGTCCGGAGGAGGGACTAATACGCGGTACAGAGCATTAACCAAGTTTTTTTGATTCCTGCGTAAGGGATGGTAACCTCGGTATCACCCACCTCTCCTGGATCTGTCCTCGGGTGTTCAGTGGGTTACGAGGAATGGGATCTTCCTCTGAACACTCGTTGGGCCGCTATCAAAGGACCCAGCGAATACAACCTACCACATACTAAAGTCATGTCGCGGAGATAATAGTCCGCGAACGTCGTCGGTGACTTCCAAGACAGATAGATTGATAGGTTGTTTGGTGTTTTACGCCGCGATCAAGATTATTTCACTTATATTGCGGCGTCGCCAGTTTTATTGTGGGAGGAAAACGGGCTGTGTGCCTGGAGGAATACCACGACCCTCCGCTGGAAACTGGCAACCATCCCACATAGGTCGTTGATTGAAAACCCAGTCAGAAAATTTTCCAATTTTAGGACTGAGTGGGATTCGAACCCGCAACCCATTGGCGGAAGGCTGTTTGGATTGAGCGTCCAACGCTATACCTACTAAGTCACGGACCCCCACCTTCCAAGCCGAGGACATCGTGTAGGGACATCATCGTTTATCAAGCGGCTTGGTAAACGAAGATTGCACAGGAAATATATTCTCTATTAGAGAAATGTCTTTTATTTTATTTATTTTTTTCTTTGGAAATAAACTTCACTCGGGACGGAATAAACAACATTCCTGTGTCGGCTACGAAGACCGGTGGTCTCCGAAGACCGGTGGCTTTCGCAAAGGTCCACGCTCAAATCTGCAGACTTTCTGCGTCTTGACAAGCGAAGTCAGCACTCAGGCTCAAGTGGCTGTACATACTAGGAATAACGGCTGTTCGTGTATTTCTTACTATGGTAATATACACAAGCACTGTCGGCTTCGGCGTTCACATCCCGTCGACCCGTAATGGCGAAAGGGTGTAACAGTAGGCTATCCAACAGGCCTATCAACCGAGTCGTTACTGATTAGCCAATCACAGCTCCTTTATTTCCCCGGCATGGGAAATCATGAAGATGGCGGAAAGAGGACAATTCCAGGAATTGACGGGAGAAAAACAACTCTAGTATGGTTTACGTTCGAACTTAAGATCTGTAGTCATAACAGGTACGGTACTTTTTCCTTTTGCTCGTTTTGGAAAAAAGGAATTGATTTGAAAACCAGTTGGCAAGAAGTTCGTCTAAGATTAGAAGGGTAACGACATTCGAATGAACTAGAAGCTCGGTCTTGTACTTAGATTGATGATTGGTCTTTGCGCCGCACTGAAGTTATTTAACCTATAAGGTGGCGTAGCCAGATTGTGGGGGAAGGACCCGGGCCAAGTGCCCGGAGGAAATCCCCGACCTTCGGCATGGCAACTCCTCCGCATACGGCAACCGCCATAATGTAATTGTCATTTGCAACGTTAACTGCGAGAGGAAAAGGTCATACTAATAATTTAAAGTGGCATGAGCTGCCAAAGTTCACATTTTTTCATAATTTCTGATCGTCACGACAGCAAAAGACTTTAAAAGCCATCGAAAAAATAAATGATTGGCGTTGGAATGAGGAAAATCCATACAGTATGTGGCCTGTACGAACCGAAAACGGGTTCGAAAGTAAACAAAATTTAAATAACCGGGACGACCATTCATTCATTCTAAGCCGAAGTTGGTTCAAACAATACTTTATCGTACATTTTCGAGACTAGAAGCATTAAAAAGCTTCTGACTTATACGTCTTGAGAGAAATAGCAAATAATTTCAACATTCTGTTGTGACGTCAAAATATCAACATCTTGGCAGCTCATACCCCTTTAATAGTAAGCTGTCATGACGCAACGCCACAAGAAAAAAAAAAACAAACAGCGCACCATTTTAAACTACGAACGGGCTGTTATTAATTTACAACCGCGCAGTAGTGATATCATTTATTGGTCAGCCTTGAAATCTGCGTGCAGGCCGGGTGAGCAGTCCAACCTGACGATTGATTGATCGATGAATTACGCTGCACGCAAAAGCTATTCCGCTTATATGGTGGCGTAGCCAGGTTTAGTGGGGATGAAGACCGGGCTTATCGTCCGGAGTAAACCCCGAACTTCGGCAAGTACCTTGGGAGTCTTCCACATACCCATCTTGACGTAGGCTGTGCCAACGCACGTGTGCCCGACGAGTGCAACCTCGCCCTGCACTAGTGTCAAGTCTCATATGTAGTATGCCGTGAAGGTCATAGGGGACCCCCCAAGACCAAACCTCCTAACGCCCGATCCCATAAATTATGGATGAGGGCTCACAATACTGCCAAGAGCCTGAATCCAAGAAGATTAGTCCTCGCCAAGGTTGCTCGTTGACGAGGGAAGATTTTTGTATGAAAACAAGCTGAGGGGTTCCTAGATATTACCAGTCGTCATGATCGGCTAATAGTCTTCTGTTTACGTACCCCCAAAAGGGTTGCATGCTTAATGCTTTACGCTGCATTTCGGCTTATTCCACTTATACTGCAGTTTTGCAAGGATAAGTTGGGGGAGGAAACCGGGCTCATCGTCTGGAGGAAGCCCCCAACCTTCAGTAAGAACCTGATAACCCCTCTGCGTACGGCGACTGAGTGACGAGTTCCCTCAGAAATGTATTTGGTCTGAGTAAGATTCGAACCCGCGCCGCATGACTTGTGTAAGTAGGCCCCAGACTGACATGCCCCCCCCCCCCCCATGTCTGTGTACTGGTTGAAGGGTCTTGGTTTTGAGCTAGGTTTTTAAAAAAAAAATCAAAGGCAACCAGGTGGGGTCCAAGGCCTAGCTTATCGGATGGGGAGACTCCCACGCTTAGGCGATTTCCTGCAGTCGACCGGTCACCCCAGTGTCCCGCTCTAAATTGAGCAGCAGCTGGTAGATATAGTCCAGGAGTTCAGAGAAAGTCTAATATTGATCGACCGTCTCCTGGTGGTTTGACAGTTGGGATGATAACCGCCGGCGGCTCGACTCGCACCCGGGCGTACATCCGTGGCCGAAACATGGTAGGTTTAGGCCTCTTGGAACACCTCTTGGCGTTTTGACAAACCCAGTACCTGGGTTAGGGCTGTTATGCATGGGCGTACAATCGTGGTCGAGGTCGTCGTATGTTGAGGCTTCCCGTCGGCTCGACAGATCCAGAGTTGGGGTGACGCCCGTAGGGTAACCAACCCACTCCGGATGTCAGGCGGGTCGAGTCGTGGACCAGGGCGTACAACCCTGGTCGAGGCTGCCGAATGTTTAAGCATCCTGGTGGCTCAACAGATCCAGAGTTGGGGTAACGCCCGCAGGACTCGCCCACTCTGGTTGCCAGGCGGATCGACTCGTGTACATGGGCGTAATTCGTGGTCGAGGTCACTGTATGTTTAAGCCTCCTGGCGGTTCGACAGATCGAGAAGTTGGGATGACGCCCGAAAGTTCAAACCCCTTCAGATGTCAGGCAGCTCGACTCGTGTACCTGGACGTACAGCCGTGGTCGAACCGCCTTGTTCAGCAGTTGAGAAACCCTGATCGTCCGTATCTTCCGCCGAATCCGTCGGAGACTCCTCTCCCGTGGGTTCCGGTTCGGGATACTGGACGTTCGGCTGGAGGTAGTTCCCCGACCAAGTTGCAGTCTGGTAGTCGCCCTCTAAGAACTGGTCCGGCCGTCTCCTGGTCTTCTGGGGCGCCTCCTGGTTTTTCGACGGATCCAGGGACAAGGTTGCCGGTCGTTGCCTGATCAACCCCCCTGGACGTCAGGCAACTCGACTCGTGTACATGGACGTACAGTCGTAGTCGCAGAAGCCTGTTTAGGTCTTAAAGACCTGTGCGCCTCTTGGCGATTCGATGGATCCAGGGACAAGGTTGCCGGTCGTTGCCTGATCAACCCGCCCTGGACGTCAGGCAACTCGACTCGTACATGGGCGTACAGTCGTAGTCGCAGAAGCCTGTTTAGGTCGTAAAGAGCTGGGCCCCTTCATTGCCATGGAGAATTTAACGCCCTCCCCCGTTTGTTCCATGGTACTCAAACGTTCTGCGTCTGGCCTCTCTTACGGGTAGGAACAGATGCCGCCTGGTCACTGGTTTGAGATAAACTGTGGAAGATAAGCAGAAAAAACAGGACATATGTTGATCAAGTTATCAACAACAGTCCAACCAGAAGAGATAATCAACAAGAGAAAATGTACTAACTCCTTATTAATTACTCATTAATATATTATTATATTGTTGTTTTTTAGTTTTTTTTTAATAAATAAAAGTAACAATTATTGATTTAGGACTTGCCTGGACCGTTTACCCTCACCCGCCGAAACTGGGGAGATCGCATGACTTTGACGAATTGCACGCCTTACTGGACGAGGAAGAACTGCAGCATCTACTACTCTTCCTCTGAGGCTCCGCCTTTGGTGATATTCGCGGCGGGCATACATGGGATACACAAATCACTTTCCATCATAAATTCTTAAATCTCAAAAAAAAGAAGAAAATATTTAAAATTGAGTAAAAGAACGTAGATTATTTAAACAGGAACGTATCCCGCTTAAAAAAATCGCCTATGAGAATACGCAATAGTGTTGGCCTAGGAGGGTGGTGAACAACAACGACCTGATCGTGTGGTGGCGACTTTTGGATCCACAACAGTATATATGTGGGTTGAAATGGCCGAAAACCCTTCAAAAAAACAAAAATACAGAATATTTTTTGGTCAGAAACCCTCTAGTATTTTAGGGGAGGGTATTTAACCGCTAGGGACAGAAAAAATTCCTACCAAAAACGACTTAAAGAGAAGGATTAGTAAGAAAAGTATACTTAGTAAATTTGCAGTGTTGATCACTTCTCTGCAGAGTTGAAAGAGGTAGACCGGAAGGGAAGGGTCGCGCATGCATGATATATGCAATGGATAGCCAGTACAGGGCACTAACCTAGGATACTATACAGGATGTTAGGGCAAGATTTTTTTTATTTTATTGTGTAAAACGCAGGTTGCTTCTTTCTCCTAGGGTCCAAAGGCAAGTGTTTGTACAGTTGTAGGTATATCTAGGGGAATCTTGTTTGATCGACTTTTTGTATGTTGAGATTGTCAGGTTTTTGCCACCAGATGCAATTGTTGAGATCATTTGAACGGATAGTTCCAATTTCAAACCTGCGGTGATAAAACAAAACATACATTATTACCTCACAGTCAATAACAAATCAGTGGCCAAAAAAGTTAAAAATTTGTTTGTGGACAGCTTGATAAGACTTTTTTTGCATGAAATGGAAAACAAAACCCATGCTTGTCATTTTGGGGCCGACATTTTTCTGTCATTTCTTTTAATAATACAGGATTTATTAAACATCCCCAGAAAAAAGTCCCGCCTGAGATCAGCTCGATTAGAAAGTCTTACACAATGTGATATATACAACGGATGAACATTTGCACTTGTAACAAATGTAAAATAGATAATGAACAAATTATTTACGTTTTTGTTTTCAGTGCAAAAATTGTTAAAAAATCGTTTTATCCCCTCGCGACGAAAGAGGGGATATAGCGTTCCGTTCGTACGTACGTATGTTCCCCTTTTGTCAGCGCTCTAGCGACTTCATTTTTGAAAGGATCCTTACCAAACTTCATATATGGGTCCAGCAGGAATACCTCGAACACGTTCGTGTTTCAGGGTGCCAAGGTCAAGGTCAGCGTTACTATTTATAGAAAATCTTTGTCATCACACTTGCGACTTCATTTCGGAATGGATCCTGACCAATCTTCATATATCGGCCCAGCATGAGAATACCCATCCTCGGATACCCAGGGTTAAATTCTCAACAAGCTCACCTTAAAGCGTAAGTTTTAATCGTTCCGGTTCCGACGATGGGGAATACCTCGAACGCGTCACCACTCTTGGGACTTTTAAATGGGTTCTACAGGGTTTGTGTTGAAGCCATCTTTTTCAAGCTTTGAAACTGAAAAGGACCCCACTAATTTTCAGGACTCCCATTTAAAACATACAGAAGGACCCAATTTATTTAGGAAAGGACCCCATTTATAAAATACCCAGCGCAAAATATTTTGATATTATAGCTTGTCAACAGTTTTCTGTACATTTCCCCATTCATTTAAAGGCACACTTGCCGCGAAAATCCAGAACATTGTTTACATAAAAACAGTGGGCGGTTTTCTGTATTTTTCCCAGACAGAAGAAGTTAGGAACTTTCTATTTTTACCAAAATTTTTGGTTTAATTTTAGTGGTTTAAATCGTAGTAAGATGTAAATTGGTTTTCTTAACAAATGTTCAACAGGCTACGGCGGCAAGTGGGCCTTTAACACAAGGCCCGTCCCAGAAATCTTGCGAGAGTGGAGAAATGCTTCCTCCTTTTAAAAGAGATCACAGCAAGGGGAATAACTTTTCATTGATGGAAATATAACGTATTACACCTTCTGCACAAATGAGAATGCTTATGCGTGCATTTAGATACACACATAATTATAATCCCTATCAGGAAATGAAGTTGCCAATGTGATGCGTAATCAGATACTGTTGAATGCATAACAATATATACCATATTCATATGGTAATGAGCCCATGCCTGATACCATGTCTATTGCAAATGACAACTGATGGTATTTCAATGTCCTGCACCCCACCCCACCCCATTTTTTCGTCAGAGTTCTTGTGTTAGCACGGGAAGGGATTTGTATCGCTCGCGATGCCTTGTTGAATAATGTGTTACAAAACCAAAATTTTGTTTCTGTTGAATTCAGGATTTCAAAGAACACATATTTTTTTAACTTCACCTGCAGTATTGACAAAATGTATATTTTACAAGCAGAAACCTGAAATCATTTTGTAACAAGGATGGTTTTCCGTTATTCATAAATAAATAACCCTGATTAATAAATTAATAATATGTAATATTGTAATATGTAATAGCTCCCAAAATCCATATGTAAAATTTGATATTTTGTGGGGAATAGACAATTGACAGTAAAAATGTCTTCTGGTGTGAAGCTGTTTTTTTTAAACAAGAGCATACCCTTGTAAGAAATCATTTATCTAAATTTAAATAAAAATGGATAATCTTTCTGTTTGACAGTCCTTCCATCGAGTTTTGCGTGGGTTCGATTCCAACTCAGAACAAATAAAATGGAACAAATTCTGACTGGATTTTTTCATTCAATCTCTGTATATTTTAAGAGTTACAATGTATCAACAACCTACATGTACATTTATCAATCAGATTGTCTACAATATTGATCGGTACATTTACCATGTGTACATGTAGATTTAACTATGGATGTATTGATACTTTTTTAGATTATTTAAATCCTATTTCGAACGACGATGTGATAACAACAATAAAAGGATAAAAGATTGACTAGAGCCATAGAAGATTGAGATCAATTTGAAACAGCAGAGTCGTCTTGATGGATATTATTATGCTTAATTGTAGAAAACAATGGTCTAACCAGCCTCACATTAACACTACATACCGGAGCTATATTATGCTATGTTATCACATTGTTTTTTATATTTTAGGTGAAGACGGAGAATGCAATAATGCCAGGAAAATATCTCCTCTATGTAAAAAGAAGATTCTTAATATTTCAGTTGGATATGGATATGGACGGCAAATACACGTCTTAGCCCTTAGTGCAGGTAAAAATCTGTTGTTTGTTTCTTCGTCTTAGTTTTGTTGATATGTTCAATAGTTACGTTTTTTAAAACAAAACAGTTTTCCCTTAATTATTGCAGTTATATATGTCCACTGCTTGTGTTTTTCAATTCTGGCGCCTATGTTTCGAATATAACTTCGTCGGATTGATTACATTTTGCGACCTGACCGTAGTATTCTGACGATGACTAAATTTTAATATATCAGTTTGTGTGGCGTATTCTTACTGTAGATATATAAACCCTGTAGAGATCTGCTCAATGTCCGAATAATCACTGTTAAAATATAATAAATCGTTTATTTATTATACTGCTATTAAAAGGATTTCCCTCAAATGATTTAAATGTTTTTAAAAGAGTTGGACAATTTTACTATGTACCACGAGGAAATGCATGTAACGCAATGCGATTCACGATATTATTATAAAGTCAATATACAAACTGGAAATCACAATTAAGACATTTGTAAACCAGTTAGATCTGCTAATGGCTGCTATAGTGAACATAGAAATGCCCCAATATAAGAGAACTAGTTTTGAGTAAATAGCTTAAAGTGGCATGAGCTGCCAAAATTCACGCTTTTTTCACAATTTCTGATCGTCACGACAGTAACAGGCTTTGAAGGCCATCGAAAAACTAAATGATTGGCGTTGGAATGAAGAAAATCCAAAAAGTATGTGGCCTGTATGAACCGATAATGTGTTCGAAAAGTAAAAAAAAATTAATAACCGGGACGACCATTCATTCATTCTAAGCCAAAGTTAGTTCAAAACAATACTTTATCGTACATTTTCGAAACTAGAAGCACTAAAAAGCTTCTGAATTATACGTCTTGAGAAAAATAGTCAATACTTTCACCCTGCTGTGTCAGTGCGTGTTCGTGGCGGTTTGTACAAATCAAAGGTTGTGTATGACGTCGCTTTTGACGCGCTTTTACAAGTAAATACGAGCTATTCGGAAAATATGCATATTTCCTCCTCACTCTGTTGACTTTTAGGGAACTAACGCGAATGTTGTTAGGTAAACAGACATATGCTGTTTATTTGTATGACGTCGCACCAGGTTTTACTGGACAAACGTTTTGAATTTAATCATATACGCATGCAAATTAGTAGTCTTTTATAGGACATTTTTGAGCAGCTCATGTTCTTTTTTTTTGTTACATGTCGATCTGGAAAAAAATTATTAGAAACGACGAAAATATGATATGTACATCCTCACATGATATCCCGTATGTCAACCAACGTAAATTAACATGACAACAGTCTTATAAAAACGATAACAAACACGTACTGCCCTTGTCTTCCTATATTGTCATAAAACAGTAACAACTATGAAATTAGTAAAAACGAACTGACTAAAAAGAGATGTCCATCTTTGTAGAACTCCCTGATTATCAGCTTCTCAAAACAGGGTTAAGGCCCGTTCTCACTGTGCGATGTTGTACCGACTTGTAAGATGCGATTAAAATCAATGCTTTTAATTGATCGATACGATTTGTCAACTAATCGAATGCATCCATTTAAATCGTATGCTATAAGTCGGTACAACTCATCGCACAGTGAGAACGGGAAAGTTGATGATCGCTATCAGATAATGTGTAACGGACTCGGCAGCCATCTCGAGTTTTACTCGTTTCCCCTCCCTTTAATATTGGTTAAGTTTTAACATAATAATCTATCAAAGTAAAACTCGAAATAGCTATATGATGATTTTACCGTGGCTCGCGAAGATACCGCCTTATATGCAAATATGTAGAGTAGATAAAATTCTGCAACAAAGTGGTCATTACTGAAGTAGTAAATTAACCGACACCGATTGACCCGGAAAAAACTCCGGGCCATGGTGAGAATCGAACTCACGACTTGGGGTTACCGGCCCACCGCTCTACCAACTGAGCTACCCGGCCCTGCTGGGAACGGCTCGCTTGTTAGATTCTCTTATACACACACAGAGCTTAAATCAAGCCCATTAGAATATGTATATTTAAATTTTCATACGTGATGAAGTCAGTGTTTCGAAAGACACTGTATAAAAATTTAAATATACATATTCTAATGGGCTTGATTTAAGCTCTGTGTGTACAAGATAATCTAACAAGCGAGCCTTCAGAGCAGGGCCGGGTAGCTCAGTTGGTAGAGCGGTGGGACGGTAACCCTAAGTCGTGAGTTCGATTCTCACCCTGGCCCGGAATTTTTTCCGGGTCAATCAGTGTCGGTTAATTTACTAATTAAGTAATTTCCCTGATGCTGATTGCAGCTTGCTTTCGAAACAGTGGTCATTAGTACTTGACTTTAATAAAACAAACTCTTTACTTATTCAAAGATGAGACAGCCCCCGTATTTAATCTGAGCAACATAATTGACATAGAAACCTGATGATTTAAGCAGCATGTTTCAAAAGTAAAACTCAATATACAATTCTAATCACCTATCTATTTTCTAAGGCTCAGATTTTACTTATTAAAGCTGTATTAACTAGCTCTATACAATTGATAGATCACACGAAACCAGCAAAGCTATTTAATTGTTGATGTTAATGATTTATGAAACGTTAATAGCTACAGTACTAGCTTTCAACAACTAATTGAAAGATATATTAAGCCCAGTCTACACTACTCAACATTCTTCAACTTTTGTTGACTCAACTCTGGGAAGTACCATGTTGACCGTGGTGGTGTGCAGACGTGTTTTGTGCTCTATCATGTTGTTGTTGTCTCCTACTGTGTGACTACGTGAAAGGCTTTCACAGCTGTATAATGGCCTCTCAGGCTAGGTCAGATAGAGTTGTTGGTACTAATAATACTTATGAAGGAGGATATTTAAAAGAATATACACTGAAACTATTGTTAAATGGAAAGAAACTGTCGGCTGGTGAGGTGATTGATGCGGTGGAGTTAGAGTGTGGCTTGGGTTCGATAATGGCGTGTGTACCGAAAGATGATTCGTATGAAATTACAGTGGCAGACAAAAGCTCTATGGATATCCTGGTAAATGGACTTGTTATTAATGATGAAACATATTCTGCCTTAGAAGTATCTCAAAAGACTGTTATCGTTAGCTTTATGCACCTTTCTTCGAACATTACGGATATGGATATTAGAGATAAATTATATGACCTTGATATTGTTGTCCTATCAGATGTGAAGAGAAAATTTCACAAAAACACGAACGTTGCTGATGGAACGAGGTATGTGAAAGTGCTGTTTCCTCCTGGGTTAAAGTCATTGCCCTACGCAATGCTTTTTCAAACAGCTACTTGACCGGAATATTTTCGTGTTCTTCATGACGGACAAGTTAAAGTGTGTTCATTGTGCCTATCCGATACACATTTGTATAAAGCATGTCCGGAATATTTTTGTTATAGGTGTTCCCAGCAAGGTCACATTTCAAAAATATAATAAGGAGTGTCTATGTAAGAAAAATGATGGTGAATTTATGTGTGAAAAATGTGGATGTAACCCAGATTCCTGTAGGTGTGATATCCCTGAACCACCCCCAGTACAGAGTGAACGTTCAACCGATGCGAGCTGTACAGTCGAACAGCCTAAAATAAAAGATAATATATCGCCCAACATGGAAGTGGCTGGGGAGACCTCTAGTGCTGACCTTACAATAGAAAATGGCCACACTACTGACGACAGCAATGCTATAGGGAAATGTATTGTATCTAGCACGCCAGGAGGTATTCACGATGATATATCCAGCTCTGGTGAAAATAACCTAGTTTCTGACCCGGAGACCACAGGTGAGACTCACAGCGAGTCAGGCTTTACCCCAGTAAACCGTCCACGCAGTAAGCGGATTAAACCCTCCACTGTGCCTTCTGCAGTAAAATCAGGTCGTATGACGCCTTACCGTAAAAAGACAACCTCCCCAGACTGATCATGTTCAAGTTTGTATATATATTTCTCATATTTCTGCTCAGAATGGTTTTATTAAGTTCCCTAAATTGTAATGGGTTAAGAAGTCCTGGAAAAATTAATTCAATAAATGCTTTATATTCTGTGTCCAATATAGACATACTTTGTTTGCAAGAAACTCACTGGGACCAGCAATTACTTGTGAACTATAAACATCTAATAAGTGGGGAAGTGTTTCACAATAACGGAACTGTAAATAGTTGTGGTGTAGCCACAATCATTTCGCAAGAACTGAAGGACAAAGTGACTGATTATAAATGTGATTTAATGGGTAGAATACTTAGAATTACTATCTCAATTGATGGTAAGGAAATTGATGTGATAAACTGCTATGCTCCCAATACAAGTAATGAACGCGTGGTATTTTTTACAAATCTGTGTATTTTTTTTCGAGATAATGTCTTAACTATACTCATGGGTGATTTAAATACTATATTCTCTCCTTTAGATAGAGGCAATAAAACTTTTGCTGTAGACAGATCAAGGGAGAAATTATTATCTATAGCACGGGAGTTTACTCTCTGAGATATATATAGGTATGTACATCCTGATAAAATAAGTTTTACGTGGAGGAGGAATGTTCAAGGTATTTTACAACAAGCCGCATAGATCATATTTTCGTATCACAAAATTTAGTTTCTCTTGTAAAATCTGTATATCACCGAAGAAACAGTCTCAGTGACCATAGCAGTCTTTATTTACGATTAGACCTATCAACAGTTGAAAGGGGTCCTGGACTATTTATATTTAACAATCAATTATTACAAGATACTGCTTTTTGTAAAAAGATTAGAGACACTATTAACCATGAAAAAGAAACCGTATTGTATAAAAATGAAATTGGGGTGTGGTGGGACAATTTAAAATACAAATTTAAACGGGTGTCGTTAATACATGGTAAGAAACGCAAACAGGATAAAAACAGACAATGTTTAATTTGCAATGTAAATTAGATAATGAATATCGTAGGGCTTCTATGGTTAAATATTATAACCAAAATACCATAATCCATCTGGAGGAAGAATTGAGAGTTTTAGAAAATGAAATATGTCAGGGGGCTATTATAAGATGCAAAGCACAATGTGCGGTGGAGGGTGACAGGAACACAACATTTTTCTTAAATCTTGAAAAACAGAGACAAGAGAATAAATTAATCAAACAACTACTTACTAAAAACGGCTCATTAGTAGGAGATAGTGATTCAATTATTGATGAAGTTACAGACTTCTACAGTGAGTTGTATTCTGAAGATGATATAGATATAGATTCTATTAATAGTGTAACATCTCAGATCACAGATAAACTTGATGAAGCTGATAAATATTTTTGTGACCAAGACCTTACCTTAGAGGAGCTTACTACATCCATGAGGGGCCTATCTAGAGGTAGAAGTCCTGGAAATGACGGTCTTACAAGTGAATTTTTTAGTTTCTTCTGGAAAGATTTGTGTAACATATTGCTAGAGGTCTTTAGAACAAGTTTTAATGATAACAGTCTAACTCGCTCAATGAGAACTGGAATAATATCACTTGTGTATAAAAATAAAGGTGAGAAAGATTAATTGAAGAACTGGCGCCCGATAACCCTTCTCAACGTCGACTACAAAATACTTTCAAAATGTATGGCAAATAGATTGAAATGCGTAATGGAGAAAATTATCTCCCCTTTTCAAACATGCTGTGTTCCACGTCGTGATATTGCTGATGCCATAGCCTCAATTAGAGACGTTATTTCTTATGTTGAACAAGATAATATTGATTTGTATATTTTGAAGCTTGACCAACAAAAAGCTTTCGATAGAGTCTCTCATAATTTTTTATTTAATGTGTTAAATTCTTTTGGTTTTGGTGAAACTTTTATAAGATGGATTAAGACGTTTTACACAGGTATACGAAGTGCTGTAAAATTAAATGGTTTTGTTACTCCTTTTTTTAATGTATGCAAATCTATAAGACAAGGATGCCCAATTTCTGCTATGTTATATGTTTTAACAGTGGAGCCGTTTGGTATTTTGATTAGGCAATGTAATGATATTAAAGGTATTAGAATACCAAACACCAACATATTCTCTGTTAGCTATCAACATGCAGACGATATTACACTGACTCTAGCTGAGCACACTTTGACAGTTGTAAATAATTATTGTGCAGCATCTAATGCTAAGATAAATTTGGAGAAAAGTGAGCTTCTATATGTTGGGGAAAAAAATGTTCAAACGTCTATTTGTGATATATTCGTCCAACGAGACTGTCTTAAAGTCTTAGGGGTTTTTCTGGGAACCAGTCAAAGCCAAGCTAATATCCTAAACTGGCAAGAACTTACTGAAACTATCAAACGAACTTTAAACTGTTGGTCAAGAAGGAATTTAACCATTCAGGGGCGGGTTACTGTTTTGAATACTCTAATTGTTTCGAAATTATGGCATAAATTAGCTGTTATACCTATGAGTGGTACTTACCTGGCAGAACTTAAAAAACTTGTGTTAATTTTTTGTGGAAAGGAGGGGCTCACTTGGTGGCTTACTCCACATAGTGAAAAAACTATGTGATGGTGGTCTTAATTTACAAGATATTGAGTTAAAATCCAGGGCTTTTCAACTGAAAGCTTTGGCAACATTTTTGAATGCAGATATAGTCCTAGTGTGGAAGCTTTTTTTTAAATATTTTTTGTCTAAATGTGGTCAGTTATATCTTACATCTGAACTTCTTTACATGTCATACAATAACAACATTTTTGGGGATCTGCCACATTTTTATTGTGAATTGTTTAAGACTTGGAATATTTTTAAATCTCTGGTTAAGATAGTTATAGAAACAAAAGAACAGTTCTGGTGTCAAACGCTGTTTGGTAATCCAAATATTGCTGTCAATGGTAAAACCTTAAGATGTGAGACATTTATAAAATCTGGTTTTACTCTCGTCAAACATCTGCTATATGAAACCATTCCGGGTTATCTCCCTTTGTCTGGTGTCGTTGAAGTTATAGAGGAATATATACCTGATGTTGACAAGGGCAAAGTTCTAGCAATGTATACATTAATTAAATCTTGTATTCCTCGTGAATGGAACAGACTGTCCAGCTATGATACCCCTTGTGGTCGGCCAGATATCACTATTGAGCATAAGGGGAGACAGAAAGATGTAAAACTATTTGGTTCAAAAGACTTTTATGCTATTTTACGTTCTCATGTTGAGCGACAACCTAACTGTATTAGCTTTTGGGAAAATGTGTTTCCTAATATAGATCTCGGAATCTTCTGGAAGGTGCCACATATTTTAGTAAAACCACCAGAGTGTAGAGATTTAGATTTTCGAGTGATACATCATGCCATTTTTACTAAGGTGAAACTATTTACGATAGGTAAAGTTGATACCAACCTGTGTGATATGTGTAACACAACTCCTGAAGATTTAACACATTTATTTATATTCTGTCCATTTTTATCTGATTTTGTTAATTTCTTTGCTGATAATATAGAGGTTTTGTTTCAGTTTGCACCCGTTTCTTACCTAAATGCAATTGATTTTAAAGTTCTAATTTTATTAGGCTATTCAGGTAAACATCTGAGTGTGAATTATAATTTTGTAAACTTCTTCTGCAGCAGTGCGCGTTATACCATTATGAAATGCAGGAATTTGAATGTATATCACAAGAAACATGTTATTTAAAACATACTTAAAAAACTGGGTCAAACAGCGATATGTTTATTATAAAGATAGGAGTCGTATAATGCAGTTCCATAAAGAAGTTACTGACTTAAACCCTCTTGTGAAGTTGTCTAACGATGATTGCTTAGAGTTCCGCTTTTGATTTGCTTATGTTGACTTGATTCTTTCGTCCCCTTATCTGTGATATTTTTTTTATTGGGACAGACGCTGTTTTGATGCAATTATGTTGAGATGAATAAAGTTTTATTTTCTCAAAAAAAAAGAGCGGTGGGACGGTAACCCTAAGTCGTGAGTTCGATTCTCACCCTGGCCCGGAATTTTTTCCGGGTCAATCAGTGTCGGTTAATTTACTAATTCAGTAATTTACCTGATGCTGATTGCAGCTTGCTTTCGAAACAGTGGTCATTAGTACTTGACTTTAATAAAACAAACTCTTTACTTATTCAAAGATGAGACAGCCCCCGTATTTAATCCGAGCAACATAATTGACATATTTCTTTGCCGAGAAACCTGATGATTTAAGCAGCATGTTTCAAAAGTAAAACTCAATATACAATTCTAATCACCTATCTATTTTCTAAGGCTCAGATTTTACTTATTAAAGCTGTATTAACTAGCTCTATACAATTGATAGATCACACGAAACCAGCAAAGCTATTTAATTGTTGATGTTAATGATTTATGAAATGTTAATAACTACAATACTAGCTTTCAACAACTAATTGAAAGATATATTAAGCCCAGTCTACACTACTCAACATTCTTCATTTTTTGTTGACTCAACTCAACTTAAGTTGTATGGTGTTATGTTGAAGGACTTCTACACTATATAAAACGAAAACTCAACAACATTCAAAATTTTGACCAGATTTGAGTTGTGTTTGGTAAATTACATTTTCTTACAGCCTGGTTCTATGGTATTCTAGAGATTCTTCATTTGTTGACATGTGCAGGCAGAAGCGAGTCCCTGGGACATCCCTTTACCCCACCGAGAAGCAGTGTTTGCATATTGATTTATTTTCAAATTCTTGTAGGCCTATCATTCTTATACATTGCTGACATTGGTTAACATTGTCCAGAAAATGTTTACCCAGAAAATGTCAGAGAGACAAAGAGGTTGTTGTTAAAACCCCCGTCCACACTATTTAACTCAATTCTTAAAAGATAAAGTTGAATAGCGTCGAGTCAACAAAAGTTGACGGATGTTGAATAGTGTGGGCTAAGCTTATGGGTTGGAGGCCTCACATTCTCATTGTATTGAATTAAAATGTAATGGTGCTTTCAGCTGATGTAACAATGACATGCCTTGTGCGATGAGTGATGGGGGTAATTTCACCCTCCAACAAAACAGTTTCAGAAAAAAGCCGATAATTTCAACATACCGTTTGAATGGATAAATATTAACATAATGACAGCTCATGCTTCTTTAAAATAAACCAATTAGATAATCAATCTTGGTTTGATTAACTTAATATTTAGTCCCTTTACAACGGTTTACGGATAAAATGCATTGTCTTTAGATCTACCTGTCTGTACGTTCTAATTACTGTTAACACTGAAGTTCACACCATCAAAAACTCACAATAATTCACTGTTTAACATGTTCCACACACACAATTACACATCATATCATATTCGTTGTTGTTAATGAAATTAATGTATGATGAATCTTCTTCGAAATGTACAATTATTCCGGACAGCCTTTTAGAAATGTCCATGCAGTACGTGGCCATTTATTATAGAAGACCTATTTTAGACAAGAAGATTTTCCCTGTGCCCGTGTTTTAGTGATCATAAATATGTATATAATCGTACTACAAAGCAATTAACCACTGTTGGGTGAGATGTTCACAAATGAAGACAACCGGATTCGCTAACCAACGAGTCATAGACTAGTTGACCTGTCTGCAAAACATAATCTTTGATATCAGAAAGTATATCCCAATCTGTTTTGTCAAGTTAGCATCCCATTCCCCTTTCCCCTTTCCCTATTCGATTCAGGGCGAGTCCATTCACAAAAGAATAGGGGTGCAGGAGTATCAGCGATAAATTGATGGTATGGATGGAATATACAAGTAGACGAATGGAAGTCTGGCCGAATGGGATTATAAAGCTAATGGGAGTCTGGCCGAATGGAATTATAAAGCGAATGGGAGTCTGGCTGAATGGGAGTATGAACGAATGAGATTATGAAGCGAATGGGAGTCTGGCCGAATAGTATCATCAATTTAATGGGATGTGACTGGGAGTATGACTGAATGGGATTATGAGGCGAATGGGAGTATGAACGAATGAGATTATGCAGCGAATGGGAGTCTGGCCGAATGGGAGTCTGGCCGAATGGGATTATAAAGCGAATGGGAGTCTGGCCGAATGGGATTATGAACGAATGGGATTATAAAGAGAATGGGAGTCTGACCGAATAGTATCATAAATTGAATGGGATGTGAATGGGAGTATGAATGAATGAGATTATGAGGCGAATG
Source organism: Lepidochitona cinerea (assembly GCA_963971465.1). Classification (NCBI taxonomy): domain Eukaryota; kingdom Metazoa; phylum Mollusca; class Polyplacophora; order Chitonida; family Tonicellidae; genus Lepidochitona; species Lepidochitona cinerea. Next base: position 20,586,812 of record OZ020560.1, on the reverse strand, counting down.
GGATTATGAACGAATGGGATTGTAAAGCGAATGGGAGTCTGGCCGAATGAGATTATGAAACGAATGGTGTTCCCGAATACGTCATTGAATACTAGAAAATGAAACGTTATGAGAGTTTACGGCTTACATTGAAAGTTATAGAAATTGTTTAGATAAAACTTGTAGAAACATTTAACTTTATAAAATAAAATGTCTTTCGGCACTTATAAATATAGAAGTAATTTATATTCAACTTTAAGTTCGTTCATAATCCCATTCGGCCAGATTCCCATTCGCTTCATAATCCCATTCGGCCGGACTCCCATTCGCTTAATAATCCCATTCGCTTCATAATCCCATTCGGCCGGACTCCCATTCGCTTAATAATCCCATTTGTTCATAATCCCATTCGGCTAGACTCCCATTCGCTATATAATCCCATTCGCTCCTAATCCCATTCGGCCAGACTCCCATTCGCTTTATAATCCCATTCGTTCATAATCCCATTCGGCCAGATTTCCATTCGCTTCATAATCCCATTCGGCCAGACTCCCATTCGCTTTAAAATCCCATTCGGCCAGACTCCCATTCGTTCATAATCCCATTCGGCTAGACTCCCATTCGCTATATAATCCCATTCGCTCCTAATCCCATTCGGCCAGACTCCCATTCGCTTTATAATCCCATTCGTTCATAATCCCATTCGGCCAGATTTCCATTCGCTTCATAATCCCATTCGGCCAGACTCCCATTCGCTTTAAAATCCCATTCGGCCAGACTCCCATTCGTTCATAATCCCATTCGTTTTATAATCCCATTCGTTCACTATCCCATTCGGCCAGACTCCCATTCCCTTCATAATCCCATTCCGCCGGACTCCCTTTCGCTTTATAATCCCATTCGTTCATAATCGCATTTGGCCAGACTCCCATTCGCTTCATAATCGCATTCGGTCAGACTCCCATTCGCTGTATAATCCCATTCGTTCATAATCCCATTCGGCCAGACTCACATTCGCTTTATAACCCCATTCGTTCATAATCCCATTCGACCTGACTCCCATTCGCTTAATAATCCCATTCGTTCATAATCCCATTCAACCAGACTCCCGTTTGCTTTATAATCCCATTCAGTCATACTCACATTCGACCAGACTCTCATTCGCCCCATAATCCCATTCAGCCAGACTCCCATTCGCTTGATAATCCCATTCGTTCATAATCCCATTCAGCCAGACTCCCATTCGCTTCATAATCGCATTCGGTCAGACTCCCATTCGCTTTATAATCCCATTCGTTCATAATCCCATTCGGCCAGACTCACATTCGCTTTATAACCCCATTCGTTCATAATCCCATTCGACCGGACTCCCATTCGCTTAATAATCCCATTCGTTCATAATCCCATTCGGCCAGACTCCCGTTCGCTTTATAATCCCATTCAGTCATACTCACATTCGACCAGACTCTCATTCGCCCCATAATCCCATTCAGCCAGACTCCCATTCACTTAATAATCCCATTCGTTCATAATCCCATTCGGTCAGACTCCCATTCGCTTTATAATCCCATTCGGCCAGACTCCCATTCGTCTATATTCCTTCCATACCATCAATTTATCGCTGATACTCCTGCACCGCTATTGTTTTGTGAATGGACTCGCCCTTAATCGAATAGGGAAAGGGGAATGGGATGCTAACTTCACACATATCCCAATCAACAAACTGATAAACGTAACTCCATCCAAGGGGGCTGCTACGAGCCTTTGCCCAGTTTTTATTTCTTTAGGCATCGTATGTATATATGTTCCATTACAAGTTTAGTTATTTTTTTTACTATCATCAGTAACAGATATAACACACAGCCTTTGTATTGAGACCAATAATGTGTAAATATGTTCATTTGATAAATATATGTCACTTATTAAGTACGCCGTATAAGCCTACGGATGATTATACCGTATTGAACAAATAACGATGTTGAAAAGGCAATGCCAATAAATTTATAAAATGCTCCAAATATCACAGACTAAAATGTCAGGACGCCTTGAAGCGGCATTCGGTTTATTTATGTAATATATCTTTATGATCACTAAAACACACGGGCACAACGAAAATCTTCTTGTCTAATATAACCATGGAGACAAGTTTCTATACATGCACGAAGGTTTTTTTTAGTTTGCCATATAACCAACAGCTCACTCCTATCAATGGCCCATTACGAGGTATTTAATGGATATATCTGGCAATATTTAGTTTGGATGAAGGGAGTGTATCACAATCGCTGAATGCATAACAAACATGTAGCTTAAATAAATTATACATGTATATCAACACCAATAATATTAACCACATGTAAAATTTACCCGTTTAGGTTGCATTCACACATAATTACACATAATTGCACATGGGTAAATGTACCAAGGTGCCAGTAAATAAAACAGTTTATTGAAATAGAGTCCATGAAAGTTAAAATGTAGGATTGTCATTCCAGGTATGTGGTCAAATGGACACTGGTTTGAATCAAACACAAGCTATCGATCTAGGTAAATGTACATTTATCAACGAAGACGGGACTTAATCTGAGAATACTTCTTGCTTTCCTTTATATACAGTGTGTTAACAGTGTCATGCAAATGACAGATCCCCCACAGAACATATTTACAGTAAGGTAACAGTGTCATGCAAATGACAGATCCCCCACAGAACATATTTACAGTAAGGTAACAGTGCCATGCAAATGACAGATCCCCCACAGAACATATTTACAGTAAGGTAACAGTGTCATGCAAATGACAGATCCCCCACAGAACATATTTACAGTAAGGTAACAGCGTCATGCAAATGACAGATCCCAGAGGAACATATATACAGTAAGGTAACAGCGTCATGCAAATGACAGATCCCCACAGAACATATATACAGTAAGGTGACAGCGTCATCCAAATGACAGATCCCCACAGAACATATATACAGTAAGGTAACAGCGTCATACAAATGACAGATCCCCACAGAACATATTTACAGTAAGGTAACAGCGTCATGCAAATGACAGATCCCCACAGAACATATTTACAGTAAGGTAACAGCGCCATGCAAATGACAGATCCCCACAGAACATATATACAGTAAGGTAACAGCGTCATACAAATGGCAGATCCCCACAGAACATATTTACAGTAAGGTAACAGCGTCATGCAAATGACAGATCCCCACAGAACATATTTACAGTAAGGTGACAGCGTCATGCAAATGACAGATCCCCACAGAACATATATACAGTAAGGTAACAGCGTCATACAAATGACAGATCCCCACAGAACATATTTACAGTAAGGTAACAGCGTCATACAAATGGCAGATCCCCACAGAACATATTTACAGTAAGGTAACAGCGTCATGCAAATGACAGATCCCAGAGGAACATATATACAGTAAGGTAACAGCGTCATGCAAATGGCAGATCCCCACAGAACATATTTACAGTAAGGTAACAGCGTCATGCAAATGACAGATCCCAGAGGAACATATTTACAGTAAGGTAACAGCGTCATGCAAATGACAGATCCCCACAGAACATATTTACAGTAAGGTGACAGCGTCATGCAAATGACAGATCCCCACAGAACATATATACAGTAAGGTAACAGCGTCATACAAATGACAGATCCCCACAGAACATATTTACAGTAAGATAACAGCGTCATACAAATGGCAGATCCCCACAGAACATATTTACAGTAAGGTAACAGCGTCATGCAAATGACAGATCCCAGAGGAACATATATACAGTAAGGTAACAGCGTCATGCAAATGACAGATCCAGATCCCCACAGAACATATTTACAGTAAGGTAACAGCGTCATGCAAATGACAGATCCCCACAGAACATATTTACAGTAAGGTAACAGCGTCGTGCAAATAACAGATCCTCACAGAACATATTAACAGTAAGGTAACAGCGTTATGCAAATGACAGATCCCCACAGAACATATAAGGTAGCAACCTCAGAAAAACATATATAGAAATATATTATGATCACTAAAACACACGGGCACAAGGAAAATCTAAAATAATTATCATGCAAATGACAGATCCCCCACAGAACATATATACAGTAAGGTAACAGTGCCATGCAAATGACAGATCCCAGAGGAACATATATAAAGTAAGGTGACAGCGTCATGCAAATGACAGATCCCCACAGAACATATATACAGTAAGGTAACAGCATCATGCAAATGACAGATCCCCACATAACATATTTACAGTAAGGTAACAGGGTCATGCAAATGACAGATCCCCACAGAACATATTTACAGTAAGGTAACAGCGTCATACAAATGACAGATCCCATAGGAACATATATACAGTAAGGTAACAGTGTCATGCAAATGACAGATCCCCACAGAACATATTTACAGTAAGGTGACAGCGTCATGCAAATGACAGATCCCTGTAACATATATATATGACTATGTTGTACACTCGTACCTTGCCAATAAAGTTAGTTGTTGTAATCTACAAGCGGAGTCTGAGCTGGTGTCAGAATTTTCGCATGTAATTCGTGCAAAGTCACAATTTACGGCATAACCCAACTGCCTAAATAATCGTGGATGTGCCAAGATACATTCGACGATCCTTTCCAGATGTCTAAATACTGTTAAAGACGTTGACCAGCTAAAAGTCAAAAGGCTGAGATCGTTGTGCAACAACAACATAATGTTAACACAGTAAAGTGAAAGTAACTGTCGCACATCGTGAAAACCTGTAAACACAGTGACTCACAATCACATTTATTGTTAAAATAACAAGATTTGTGTAATAATCTCCGCAAAATGGCAGAATCTCAGCATAACAAACCCTCCATGAACTGGAATGCAAATGAGCTAGATAAAGAATGGAAAAGGTTCAAACAGCACTGTGAGTTTACTTTTAACGGCCCCCTCTCAGCTAAGACTGAAAAAGAAAAGGTAAATTATATGATGACATATATTGGGGACAAAGACCGAGAAATATATAACACGTTTAATTGGAGACCAGCCACTGACAGATTACCAGCTGAACATGACACTCTACAAGGTGTATTTGATAAATACAGTCAATATGTAGCCCGAAGAAAAATCCTATTAAAGCTACAGTCCATTTTAGCCAAAGAAAGCAAGTATCAGGAGAAACGTTTGGCAATTTCGCAACCGATTTGAAGTTGCTTGTCAAAGACTGTGACTATTTGGAGACAGATAGAATGGTCCGTGACGCAATAGTCATTGGTTCGCTCCATTCTGCCGTCAGTGAGAAATGTTTTGAGAGAAGTGATGATCTCACATTAGATTTGGCCATAAGTATTGGTCAAAATTATGAAAACTCTCAACATAGCCTAAGAGTTATTTCGACTGATGAAGATCCAACAGTACGTGCCATATCTGGTCAGTTTTCACGAAAGCCTAGTAAGCTTCAAAACCCATGGCATAATAGAAACGCAAATCACAAAACTCAAAATAAACAGAAAGAGTTTAAAAAAAACCCCATATTACAGCCAATAAGGCATTTAGAAAAGGTTCAAGGGCCAAACTCTGTAATAGGTGTGGCTATGATAAATCACACAGAAATTGACCGGCGAATGGCAAACGCTGTGACTTTTGTAATGGGCTTGGGCATTTTGAGAAAGTTTGTAAAAAGAAAGCTAGTGCTCATTTAGTTCAAGATGGTTATAGTTCTAGCGAAAGTGAGTCCGAAAATATCGATTTGATCAATTATATTTTTGACCACAGCAAAAATGATTGGTCCGAGATAGTCAAGCTTAATGAGCATTCTGTGAAAATCCAGATTGACACCGGGGCGGCCCAGTCTTTGTTTCCATATAAAGATTTTGTGAAACTTGGCTGTAAGCAGCCTATTTGTAAATCAGACAGAAAGTTCCAGTCTTATACCAGACATTCAATCCTAGTCGAAGGTTGTTTAACATTACCAACTTGTTACAAAGACAAGTGTGTTATCATAAAGTACTACATTGTACATATTAATCAACAACCCTTATTATCAGGCCAAGCCAGCAGAGAATTAGGCTTGATTCACAGAGTACATAATGTGCAAGCTGATGAACTGAATAAATATCCACTATTAAAGGAAACCACTGCTACTTTACCGGGTACTTACACACTAAAAAGTTACCCCACTGTCCCTCCTGTTGTACATGGCCCACGTCGTCAGCTAAAAGGTCTACTAGACAAAATAAACAATAAGCTCAAAGAAATGGAGTCTATGGGATACATTGCCAAAGTAACTGAGCCCACAGACTGGGTGAGTTCAATGGTAACTGTTGTGAAAAATGGTAAGGTCAGGATTTGTATTGACCCAAAAGACCTAAATAAGGCAATCCGCAGAGAACATTACCCAATTCCAACAGTGAAGGAAGTTATTGCCTCATATCCTAATGCCAAAATTGTTTCCGTTCTTGATGCTAAGTCAGGATTTTTGCAAATCAACCTTGACTACGAATCCAGCCTCCTTACTACTTTCAACACTCCATTGGGACGCTACAGATGGCTTCGTTTACCCTTCGGCATAAAGTCGGCCCCAGAACTGTACCAAAAAGTGATGGATAATATCCTTGAGGGTATACACGGCGCCAAAGCCATTATTGATGAAATCAATTGATGAAATCAAATTGCCAGCAGTAAAGTATATGGATCACGTGATTTCCAAGGACGGAGTAAAACCAGATCCTGAAAAGAAATGCCTTCTTTAACTGACAAAAATGACATTCGTCGTTTCATAGGCATGATTCAATATCTGTCATTCCTCAACTTAGTCATGAAGATGCCCCTCTTCGTGAAGTTATAAAGAAAGATGTAGAGTTTTTCTGGGACAAGCCCCAAGAAGAGAGTTTTGATAAGTTAAAAACACTCTGTACTACTACTACGACCATTCAATGTGACGCCAGCAGCTATGCTCTTGGTGGTGTTTTACTACAAGAAAATCGCCCTGTAGCATACACTTCCCGAGCCTTAAACCAGACAGAAAAGAAGTACGCCCAAATAGAAAAGGAAACTTTAGCAATTGTGCACTGTTGCCGAAAGTTCCATTATTACATTTTTGGCCGAGCAGTTAATGTCGAGAGTGACCACAAACCACTCCAGTCGATATTTTCCAAACCACGTCAGTCAGCACCAATGCGTCTTCAAACTATGATGTTAAGACTTCAGCCATATGACGTAACCGTCAAATACAAGCCAGGGAAAGAAATTCCAATTGGTGATGCTTTGAGAAGAGCCAATCTACCTGATACAGAGCCGGACATGAAACCAGTCCTAATTAATATGATTGACTATATCGCGGCCACTCCAACTCGGTATAGTCAGTTTCAACAAGCAACAGCCAATGACATGAATGCCTAACACTCCACTATTCTGAAAGGTTGGGTAGATACTAAACAAGAATCTCCACATTGTGTCAGGGAATATTGGAACATTCGAGATGAACTCTCAGTCTTAGACGGCATAATTTACAAAGGTATGAAAATTGTTGTACCACCCAGTATGAGACAAAACATGTCACAAATCCACTCCTTCCACCTTGGCATAACTAAATGTAAGCAACAAGCAAGAGAAGCACTCTTCTGGCCTGGTATGTGCCAACAAATTGAACATTAAGTGAACGACTGAGCCAAGTGTAACACTTACCAAAACAAACAGCAAAAAGAAACACTTAGACCAACTAAGACCCCAGATTTCCCATGGAGTGAAATTGCAACTGATCTATTCCAGTTTGAAGGGAAACACTACCTGTTGACAGTTAACTACTTCTCAAAGTTTATTGAGGTAGACAAGCTCAGTGAACTTAACAGCACAACAACTATTCAAATTCGTAATATTTTTACCAGGAGGACGATAAATGACACCAACAAGGTAATCAACACCCTGAAAACCAGCCTCTACAAATAAACATTCACATTCGCCTTCTTTGTCGGTGTAAGTTAAATTTTCTCTAAGTTTACAGTTTTCAATGTTATTATTTATGTAGAGAGCCAGTCCACCACCTCTTTTAGACTTTCGTACTGAAGAAAAAAACTTGTAGCCAGGTATATCATATAAAGATTCAGTTGAAGTATTGAGCCAACTTTCTGTAAATCCAAGTGCAGAAAATGGATATTTAAGGTTGTGGATGAAGCCAGTTATTTCTTCAAAGTGTTTGCTGAGGCTTCTAACATTCAGGTGAAGGAAAGAGAGGGAGTTTGGAAGAATGGTAGATATATGATGATCTGCTGTAAAAGATGATTCTGTGAAATAGTTTGATTGATGAACTGTAATGTTACGCCAGTGAGAGATTTCATAGATATTGTCGTCAGTTGGAGTAGAAGAGTAGTCAATGTCGTTGAGTTCGATGGGATTAAAGCACATGTTATCTAATGTTTCCAGGTTAAAAGAAGTGATAGAATCAGATGGTGTATTTATTTGAGAAGATTGGGTATTTTCCTCAGAAAAGAAAGAGAGGAGTGACCCTGGACTCGAGAATGGAACACTATAGTTATTGTCGGTATATATATTTGCATTAGCCATGGGGAAATATTGTTAGAATTTTGACAACTTCCATAGCACTAGTGACAGAGTCAAGTTTAAACTGAATATGATCAGCCAACTTAGTAAGAAAAAAAGAAAAGGAATATAAAAATAACATATATACATCATGTACATAAGTACACTTTAGTGCATTTCATCTCACCTTGTGTACCTGGAAGAACCTTCGTTGGACATCAACATTCTGGTAACACACGCAATATACACAAACACAACACTGTAATAGCAAGGTATTGACAGTGAAATTCCGGTAGTTGGTGCACACATAATGAAACATCCAGTTCACAATCACCACACAGATGACACACAGGTTTCTTTACGGCAGTCAGAGATTCCACACCCACCACATAGATAACACAGGGGTAACTTCATGACATAAATTACACTCCAAACATACGACACAGATAACACACAGGTTACTACATAATCACATTGACAGTATACTTGTTTTACAAGCGCGTACATTACACAGGGGTGATATACTTCACAACACTCACAGACGTATAATTTACAATAATATAAACACACATATGACACATAGGTTTCTTACCGGTATAAGACATTCACCGACATTGTAAACACACAGGCATGTATCTGTTCATTATAAAAGGGGTTCATTGGAGACTAGCGAACAGCGACCGGTGAATAACATTATACGGACGAGGAGAACACAGATAGTAATAAAGGGACAACGGGCAAACACTCATGATAGCTGTTACTGTTAGTGCTAGTATGAAACAGAGGTACACATAAACACCTGAACACAGGTGAGGGCTGAAACCCTTATTATACTCACATGGTCAGGTTGATCAGTTTATTGAAAAGTAGACAATAGCTCAAATCGAGCTTTCCAATATTTCTTTGTCATTCACAAAAAGCTTACCCTTTGAAAAACGAACCTTTTTCCCTTCCTTGAACGATTTGGCCATAAACTCGCGAATTTTATCTTTTTGTCTCTTGTCTTCAGGTATTAAATCCTCCACAAGATATGGACCGGGTTTATTACCGCGTTCCTTTTGTAGTGCCCTGGAGCGTAATAGTACTTCACGTCTTTGGGGTCTGTAAATAAACTTCATAATAATATGGCGCACTTGTCCTTCTCGTTGACGCCCGACCCGATGTGCATTCTCCACAACTACATCCGCCATTTTTAATTCTTGAGTAATGAAGTTTTTCACGATATTCATCGGATTTTCTTCATTTTCCTCCTTTATTCCACCCAGACGTAAATTATATCCCCGACTGTAGCGTTCTTGGTCCAGAATTTTATTTTTTAATTCTGTATTTTGTTGCTCAAGTTTATCAACAATATTTTGTAGTTTTTTCGTTCTTGGTATGAGGGACTCTTTCACTGCATCATTCAACTCAAGTAATTTGGAATCCGAAACATGAAGTTTTTTTACGATGTCGCTTTGCTTACGCTCAACAACAGTAATACGTTCTAAAAAAATCGTGCTGTTGGGTGGCCACCAAGTCTAAGGTTTTCTGCATTGCCGCCATTGAGTTTCTGACAAACTCTTGAAATGTATCAGTTGTTGTTGCTTCGCCATTTTTGTTTACCTCTTCATCAGTAACTTCTTGTACAGTATTTTTTCCTGAGGTCGCGCCACTTGACTTCATCATTTTTCTAGTCTTCGGCATTTAGTTGATAATTATTTTACGGTAGGGACTCATTTGATGACTGACTATCATTTAGTTAGAAGATTTAAGACTTTCTACCGGGAGCGTACTTTTCAAGCAACCTACACTTCCGCCAAATATCTCTTGTCGAGAATTTGCAACTTTTTGTACTGAATTAGGTATTCAGCATGTGACATCTTCACCGACTCACCCACAGTCCAACGGGGAAGCTTAAAGAGCTGTTCAAACAATCAAGAAACTTCGGACACAAAACAGAGATAAAGAAATAGCCTTGCTTAATTATAGAACGACCCCTCTTGAAAGCTGTGGATTATCTCCGGCCCAATTATCAATGAGTAGAAGACCACATAATCAACTTCCAATTGCCAGAAAACTTCTTCACCCAATTAGCTACGATATCAACGAAGTTAAACGTCGCTTTGACGCCGACAAGGAACGCCAACGTCATTACCATGATGAGAAATCTGCAGGTGATCTTTCATCTTTATTACCTGGTGATCCTGTCCGAATGTCACCATTTCCTGGATGTAAACAGTGGGTACCAGCCACAATCGTCAAACACCATTCTACGCCTAGATTCTACGTCGTTGAATGTAAATGAAAGAAATATCACCGGAACAGACGTCACTTACGCCTCTCTACTTTCGGAGCCAACACAAGAGATTCTACCTGTCTTCGTGAGCCTTATATTACCTGGAACTTACCTAGAATCACTAATCGTGACTTAATTCCAGCTCGACAACCCACTACCAGCGAAAGGACTCCTCCTAAAACTAGTTTGTTACCACAAAGTGCTCAAGGAACTGTTAGTTTACTTTGGTCCAGCGATCAACGTGAATCGAATACTTTGAGTAACTCAGTAGATAAACCCAATAGTGTAACTACTCGTTCCGGATGCCAAATCAAACCACCCAGACGCCTTGATTTGTGAATTTAACGTGACAGTCTTTTCTCACTTTCTTAGCTTTAAACGTCAGTGTTCATTATTAAATGTTCAGTTTGTGTTTAAAACTTATATAACCTTCCGTAGAAACAAAGTTGTTGAACATTTTATTGACACTTTTGAGAGCTCTATCAAAGCTATTAACAGTTCACTTCGATTTATTTTATGTTGTGTTTACCATGTTTAGTATGTAAGTGTTGATTAACACTTGTAGAGAAAGGGGGATGTAACATATATATGAATATGTTGTACACTCGTACCTTGCCAATAAAGTTGTAATCTACAAGCTGAGTCTGTAAGTACGTTACAATCCCCACATAGCATATTTACAGTAAGGTAACAGCGTCATGCAAATGACATCCCCACAGAACATATAAGGTAGCAACCTCAGAAAAACATACAAAGAAATATATTATGATCACTAAAACACACGGGCACAAGGAAAATGTAAAATAATTATCATAGGTTTGGATTGTTACAATAATTTATGGGGTATAAAGGTCTAAATGATAAGCCTCTTTTATTACACAATTAGAAAATTGTCTCCATGGTTATTTTAGACAAGAAGATTTTCCCTGTGCCCGTGTGTTTTAGTGATCATAAATATATATATATTACAAAGACACAATCACAGTTAGTTATTACACATACGTGTGGAATTGGGTAGGTTTTACATGTATTCTGTGCTAGGAGCCTTGGCAATCTATGTATCTTTGTATCTTAGATGTCGCTCTCTCTGAATACCTTGTCAATGTCGTCTAGTAACATATCCACTCTCGAGGGACAAGAAATTGTTAACAGTTTTGAGCATTTGCCTTTCCATGAGCTGATTGACTACTCTCTCTCGACCACACCCCCCACCCCCCCCAAAAAAAAATCTCCAGCTTATCATAATTCAATAAACCCTATTTCCAATTCAATCTACATTGCAAGGATAGAAGCACAATAAAACTGAATATCTGTTTATTAAACACAATCATTTTAGTATACTTTAAAACAAAAGTTATCGAATGAAGCAGCGATAATTTAAAACAACAATTATTTATTTTGTTATTTTAATATGAATTATATCAATTTCTCCAATCCATTGTGTTTCCTTACCACTGTCTGGATAAATAAGAAAAAATCCAGACGATGGCGTCACTTAAACATTTTATGGTATGTTTTTCAACTTGAAGCCGACATATCATAGTTGATGTACTCTCCATACGAACACAAAGCGGATGCGTCAAATGACATGATACATTAATCTCATGGGACGGATGGTGTTAGCCATGTTACACTAAGCATTGCTTGGTGTGTAATACATACAGCTTTTACATATAATTTGACTAATTTTCAATCAAATCAATGCATCGTCTTTATTTCAGATGGCTCTGTGTATAGTTGGGGTCGTAATCATTTCGGTCAGCTTGGGAACGGAACAACTAATCGTGGCCCGTCTCCAGCCCAAGTAATGACTATACAGCATAAGAAGATTGTACAAGTGGCTTGTGGCGCCGGACATTCCCTGGCCCTCAGTGATGATGGGGAGGTATGGGCATTAAAATTTATTTTCTTAAATAGTGAGGAGGAGGTCTCAGTGACTCAGTTGGTTAGAGCGATAGTCGCTCGGCACAGGCCTGCATTAGATGCGGCCCGGGTTTGAATCACACTGAGACAAATACAAATAAAAACAAAATTCTGAGGGGATATTTCAGTCGATCGCCGGTTGTTGGAGGGTTGTAAGCTACTCGCCGACGGTCGGTGGTTTCCTCTCTCACCAAGTCTTGCAACGCTGCCATATAAGTGAAATAATCTTGAGTGCAGCATAAAACACCAATCAATCAAGTAAATAGCGGGGAAAAATGAAATGTTTTGATATAAGCTAACTGTTTTACTAAGTTGTAAGCGTCAGGGATTTTTATATTATCGTTGTTCTTTGTTCTTTAGTATTTGTCGAAAACATTCACCACGTTTTAAGGGTTGCTCAATTCTTGTTATTTTTTACATTATTCCCAATCTATGAATCAGATGTCCCGTCCATAACATGAGAACACGTTGTCATTCACTTTGGTGCTTGAAGAATTTTATTATAGCTAAAACAAAACAAGATGGCATTTTAACTTAAAGGTTACTATTTGTAAATTGGGGAAGTATACCATTCTTTGGCGGCTTTGGTTTGTTTACACTTATATAACATATAAGATATCCATAATAGGTGCCAATTAAAACATATAACTTTTGTTTAAATTGGTAACTAAGTCTCCGTCTGTACTACAGTAAATACCAATATCGGTGTGCATGTATTAAGCAGAGAGACCGCAAAGAAAACTACATGTATATTGGTATCTACATACCAGCGAATCAATATAAGACGGAGCCGCCGTGGATTGCAAGGTTCCTTTGAGGGTACAGATGTACGTAGGGAGAGAGCATGTGGTACGAATTTATAGGAGAATTGTACAAGATTCATGATGTTAACAACTTACTGCCAACGTTAGTATGTGCAAATTTTCTTTATCTCCGCCAGTAAACGGGGGTAGCATAGCGATACTAAGTTCTACATGTTAAAGTGGCATGAGCTGCCAAAATTCACACTTTTCTGAGTAAGAGGCTTTGAAGGCCATCGAAAAAGCGATTGGCGTTGGAATGAGGAAAATTTACACAGTATTCGGCCTGTACGAACCGAAAACGTGTTCGAAAAGTAAACAAAAATTAAATAACCGGGACGACCATTCATTCATTCTAAGCCAAACTTAGTTCAAAACAATACTTTATCGCACATTTTCGAGACACTAAAAAGCTTCTGAATTATACGTCTTGAGAAAAATAGCCAATAATTTCAACATTCTGTTTTAAGGTAAAATATCCAGGTGTAGTCAAACCAGTTTTTCGGGTCACAAACTCACTCACTTTGGCTTAGAATGAATGAATGGTGGTCCCGGTTTTTTAAATTGTATTTACTTTTGGAACACTATTTTGGTTCGTATAGACCACATGCTTTATAGATTTTCCTCATTCCAATCATTTGGTTTTTCGATGTCCTTCAAAGCCTCTTACTATCGTGCCGATCAAAGTGTAAAATAAGTGTGAATTTTGGCAGCTCATGTAGAACTAAAGTAATTTTAAAACCTCTTCAATAATGAGATATGCCCAATTTAGCGAATCACTGTAATTAACTGCTTTCTTGAATCGGTAACTATTTAGATTACCCACTAATCTGCTATCTGTTCCAAACATTTTGTGTGGGTCAGCTCATCTTGTAGAAACTCTGGTCTTTGTTCAATCAATTAATTTGGACAACAATAAAGGTCTTTCCGCCATTTCCGAGACAGCCATATGGCCTCCCGATTTCACCGATGTTCGTGCACTGTACATCTTCCTCACTGCTGTCATCAGTGTCACTTGTTTCATCTGCACCGTCAGTTTCATCTATCATAAACGATACACAATAAAATGTAAAACAAATTACGTGCATCGCATCTGATTAGGTAGAATATATGGATTGTTTTATATTCAATGGAACATGAGCTGGGAATATACTGAGAACCAAAACACACTCATAACAATAATACATACTTACGACCCAATATTAAGATGAGATCCAATGCAGAGAGTAATGCGAGAGTAATCTTCGCTGCTATGCAGCTGTCCTCCAGGTAAATCGTTGGCCGACAGTAAAGCAATCTCCTGTACATCTTCCTTTACATCATCCTCATCGGAATTATATGTTCGTCTCCTGGTGTATAGTTACATGTATGTATATATATCTGTTGAAATGACATACCCTACATTATTTGACATCAAGTGTAGCTTTACGCGCGTTAGTTGTTTTGAATCTTGAAAATAAAATATATCACTCCCAGTGAATATTTTTTTTATTGTTTTACGTAGTATATGGGATAGTAATTAAATTACATGGATTGACTTCCAAGTTTCTTCGGTTTATGGAGTTATGAACAAACTGGCCCCTGTGCAAACTTTTCATAAACCGCTTCGCGGATTTATTTAGTTTGAACAAGCTGTGCAGCTGTCCTCCAGGTAAATTGTTGACCGACAATAAGGCAAACTCCTGTACATCTTCCTTTACATCATCTTCATCTGAATTATGTCCGTCTCATGGTGTCGTTATGTATATATATATCTGTTGAAATGACATACCCTCGTTTAACACAGCTATAAATTTGTCTCCATGGTTTGTTTAGTCAAGAATATTTGTTCCAGTGTCTTAGTGTTTATACATATATATTTACGGATGTCATTGTACTATTATCATCAGCTTCAAATTGGCTAGAGTCTTGATTAGTGTAAACATCTCCGACATTTTGAAATATGAAAATATGTCGGTCTTATCGCAGGTTTTATTCAACTGGTATTACATTCCATTATACAATCTATCAAAACATAGCAAAGGACTTCATTTTACAACGTATATATCTTTACGTGAACAGAGCAGACGACAATGTCAATTTGTACGTTATGTCCAGAGTCCGGTGGGAAAAATACATTACTTGGTGCAAAAGTCAGTTAGGACACACATGTATAAAAATTGGGACGTTTAAAAAAATGGAAATTAAATGAAGACATATGTAACTGAAGCATTGTTCCACAGCAATAGTTGACTTTTTACTTGAAATGTATTGGTATGTATATGATGTTTCCGTTTTAAATGAGTACATGTACTTGTTTCCACCGTTTGAATTTTAGTAGTAGAAGTAAACATGTGGAAGCGGCTAACGAAAAGCGGATCGCTACTTGTCGAAAACTATCGACAATTCTGATCATATCTTGTTAAGATATTTAATACAATTTGAGGACTGTTTAGTTTATTATTGATAACTGTCCAATAAAAAGGACACTGGGTACAAATGGGTTAATCAATGACTATTGCCCTTTATCATGCTGACAGTCCTCAAACCCTTACTGATTGCGCCTTGCTAATTACATGTCTGTTCGATCTTGGCATTAAATGACTCGACTGATATGAATGGTTCATCTTTCTCAAGGCATTTCATCGTTATACAGTCTGGTTCAATTAATATGCTTACTTCTCCCACTATAGCAGTATACTTCTCCCACTATAGCAGTACACTTTATGAACACTAACTGTGTTGTAATAACATTCACTGTCTATCTGTACTTTTTTAGACCGCCGTGATCTCATGGTGGTCTTATCAAATCGCTTTTTGTCCGTGGTCCGTCGTCTGGTGTCTAAACTTTTCTTGTGATCGCAATTCCAATAGACCTTCTGGTCGGATCTTCATCAAATTTCACAGACGTGTTCTCCTTATGGTGTAGTTGTTTTTCCTATTTTTATCACTTTTCGCGATCGCGATTCCAAGAGATCGCGACTCTAAGAGAACTGCTAGTCGGATCTTCTTTAAATTGCCTACACACGTTCCTCCTATGGTCTAGTTGTGCAACATTTATTTCTTTCGCTCATTTGCATATCAAAATGGCCGCTTCGTAAAACTTTATACACAGGTTAACCCTATGGCCTCGTTGCGTACTATGTACTTTTTTGCTCATTTGCATATTAAAATCGCCGCTGGGCGACCAGTTTATTTTTCTTCTTTTTGTCACTTTCGTAAAAAAAAAATTGAAGAAGAACAAATAAAATCACATGTTGCATTTTTTGGTTGCTTTGTGTTTTTAATCTTCGATTACGATAAAAGAGGTTTAATTTACTTTAGCGTAAGCGTAATTCACGGATAACTCCCAAGTTAGAATGGACACTTCAAGCATATGTATATATAATAAGAAAATGTTTAATTTGACAATAAAAGCTTGTAAAATTCCTTATATTTACAGCTTCAGATCTTTATATATATTTTACTTGTCTTCAATATACTGACAGTGAGTGAGATATTTAAATATCTAGGATGAAAAAGTGCTAAAATCGGATGGTGAAATCAGTTCGCGAAAGTGAGTTCCCGCTGTCAATCACACGGCCCCTACCTGTGCATATTAAAAGGCTTCTCAGGCATGACCCAGTTAAAGACAAATAAGCTATTTTTGGCACTGAGGACGTTATTTGGAATGTCCGAGTCCAGAGGAGTGAAAAAAGGACATTTATCGGAGCTTTATTAAACCTCAGAGTGAAATTGCAATCCTCAGGTCATTTTAAAACGTATGTAAATCGACTCCTTTCCGATTTCCAAGGGCGACCATAAGAAATAGTTTATCTATGCGTGTTGCCGGCCTCCACGCCTTGTTTGAAGTCGGTAAAATGGCCTTCCCGTGATGCCTTAATGTGATGCCTCATATAGGAAAGTTGATTTGGAGTTTTCAGATAACAGCCACTTTCTACTGAAGAAATAAATTTCGCATATCAAGTTTTGCAAGATTCGTTTTACAAGATCCGTTTACAAGCAGCCTCACTTTCTGATAGTGTTTTTATGGTGGTTGCCAAGAACAGTTCACTGATCTCTTGTTTTAATTAATACTAGTATATAAGTATAGTGTAGTGTATATAAGTCAATTATGGATGATGAGGAAGAAGACAGTATGGAACTATCACATATAGTGACTGGCGGAATGAGGGGTAGGACTAGATTTGAAAGTAGAGATAGGGAGCAGGGGAAAAATCGAAGTCAAATAGCAACTCCCAAGAGAGGCAAACAAAAAGTCTCAATGTTGTGATGTCATCAGTAGATGGCGTTCAAGTAGGTAAACTAAGCCCAAGTCAGTTTGGCCAGGCCCTATACTTTGCTGTAGGAAATGTAAAGGTAGTCAAAAACTTATGTCTCAAGAGTTGGTCATAACATGTAACAGTCAAGGTCAAGTTAAACAAATTACTCAAGGTTAACATTATCATGGAGTCCATGTAACATGTAAAGTTGAAACCAAATCTAAGAGCAGAGGAGTTATTTATGGAGTTGGGGAGGGGGTTATGGAACAGGAAATTTTTTGACGATCTTAAGAAAGTCAAGTGTGTCAAAGTGGAAATGTTAAAAAATGGTAAAGATAAAATCGACTACGTGTATGCTTTTATATTTTGATTGTGAGAACATTCCTGATGAAGTGACGTTGGGATTTGAATTATTCAAGGTAAAGCCTTACATACCTCCAGTAATTCGCTGTTATTAATGCCAGCGATTTAATCACATAGCTTCGGAGTGTCGTATTAAACTCTGATGCCCTCGTTGTAGCAATAATCAGGAATATAAAGATTGTCCGAAGATAGACTCACCTAAATGCGGGAATTGTTTATTTTCGCACAGCTCTAGTTATGGTTCCCCAAAATTAAAGGAAGCTAATAAAGCTCAATGTATCAAAGTCACAGAAAAGGTGTCTTTTGCCGAAGCCCTAAAGTGTGTACGTTAACAAGAAGCCCAGTCTTTGAACTGTTCCCAAAATGCAGACTTTGAGGAATCTATTTGGGACCTGACCCCCACAGAACCCCCAGTTCAGAAGTTTAAACAACCCCCAAACAATACCTGTACAGATCCCACCCCTAAACCTACTCAAATACCCATAAGTACGCAGACAGAAAATGACGCATGTGCTCAAACTGAAGTTACTGCACCTATTTCATTAATCAATGTTATATCTTTCGTAACATAAATTGTGTGTAATGTTGGAAAGCTGATTATCACGAAGGACACTGGGACAATTGAATACATAGCAAGACGTGCTGAGCATCTTTTTGGAAGTGGTAATATTAGAGCAGAGGAGTTTGTTAGAATAATGAATCAGGGAAACAAAGAAATTGCCAATGGATAAGTTATCAGTGTTTCGGATTTTCAAATTAACAGTACCATTTATTCTTATTTTCACAATAATTCAACATAATATACAGTCATTGTACGCCCATGCACAAGAATATAAACACTTTATTTCGAATTTAAAATTACCTAAGCCAGATATAATCTGTTTACAAGAAACATTCTTGAAACCAAAATATGACTTTACATAACCAGGGTATACAATCATCCGAAAAGACAGATTGACTGGTAGAGGCGGCGGTCTGGCGGTTTCTATAAAAAATCGATTGCCATTTGCTGAGATTGCACTACCACAATTCAAAGTGATATAATGTCAATGTGTTCGAGTGGCTAGTGATGACAATAGTTCATTTTTATACGCCCGGCTTGAAAAGCGGGCTGTATTATGGTATCATCTCCGGCAGGACGGCAGTCCGCTTTCCCTTCCGCTCCATAACTTCCAAAGTTTAGATTCCATCTTGTGTTATGTATTTCCGTGTTAATGACATATGACCTGTATGCAATTTAGGTATAGAAATTGTTTCTAGTGAGGAATTTGACGTTATGATATTCTGTTGACAGATATATGCTTGGGGCTTTAATATGCCGCGTCAGATTGGTTCTGGAAATGGAAAAAAACAGCTTCTCCCACTGAAAGTGACATCTCAAATTGGTAAGTTTTTTGTTCCTTATTCCCAGTATGTTTTCTGATGAACACGAAGAAATGTGGATATCTGATATAACGGTTACATGTAAACTTGATTATATAAACATGATTGTGATAAACTGTAACATATAATCCGGTAAAATATACGTTAATTATATAACAGAAGGATGTGGATCGAAAACAAAGAAGAATACCAAATGTCTTGTGGTCTATAAAACTGCCGTATATCCGTTTGTCATAATCTGTAAACTATAAAATGATTCTAAGGTGTCCGTGAATTACCACCGAGTCTGATGACGTCACATAGATTTACGCAAAGCTTTCTGGGTAAAATGTACCTCAGTTCGCCATTTTGTTTATAGGTACTTATAGCAAGCGGTCACTTTTTAGAAAACATTGATGACATAATCTGTTTTTATCCACACATTTTTCGGACAACTTAACGCCTTTTTCTCGATAGAGTATTATTCCAACCGCCATATTTAAAAATTATTTTAAGATCCCTCAATATCTCGAAATGCTTTGCGCGTATATTCCAAGTGACGTCATCAAACAATCGGTCAATTGAATACAACTTTGAGGTCTGGTGATGTCAGTTCCATGTTTTCGCAAGTGAATATTAAAATACAACTATTTTGTCTTGAACGGCAAAACATACTTGCAACAGTTATAAAAACTCATAAAACGATAAATAAAACATCACGACATGAGGAGCGCACATGTCAATCTAGCAGGTGGTACTTAACATGGCATTTAGGAGGGGAATGGAAATGGGGTAATAAGTCAGCCAGCTTGATTGACACAAGTACCTTAATCACCGAAACAATCTTTGAGGTAAATCAGACAGTTTCCAATAGGACGACATCGCGAGTAACGGGCCTAGCCATTTATTCTCCTGTTGATTGTATTACCATACAATAATAAAATCAAGGAGCTACTGGATTAGCACAGCTTTGATTGGACGTATCGACCGGACATGAATTTAACATCATTTTGATTCGAAAGATAATGAAATAGAGGTTACCTAACGAGAGTCCGTTTGTTATGATGAATATAACTCAAGTCTATTAATTTTCAAAGTCACGAGCCTCTGGCGCTTGACTTTGGAAATAGATGAGAGTGATATTCATTGTAACAAACGGACTCGAGTTGAACAATCTTTTTTCTCACAATACACAAGTATACTGCATTTTATTCTGAAATGCAGCTCCACATCACATCGTTCAATCCAGCCAACCTTTCTGGATTCTAATGAGGTCAAACGCTTTACCGCGTTGACATGGAGACGGTATTCATTACGCTACACAAGAAAGGTCTCTAAAATCAAACAGTTTTGTTGCCCACAGATTCTTAAGAATAAGGAGATAAAATATTTATCCTACAAATAAATGGCACTTTTTAGAATAAAACAAAAATGAACATATCAATAGTTCAATGTCCGCAATCCGATGACGAAGTGACCGACCTACAAAATTACGATAACTAGGTCAATGCATCTTCTTTGAGAAATCTGCGAGACGCCAGTTTGGGCAGATTGATTGATTGAAAGTTTTAATTATCCCGTGTTTAATTATTGATACCGAAAGTGTCATCGTTTGCAGTTAGGAGTAAATACGGCTATGATATATTCGTATTCAATCGTAATCTGTTAGAAACGGAAGCAAGCAGACGGAATAGTTTGTTTATGTCAAGAAGTATGTCATGTACATTCAAATGCTTTCCTTATATGGATATTATGAACACTAAAACACACGGGCACAGGGAAAATCTTCTTGTCTAAAATAACCACGGAGACAAGTTTCTAATTGTGTTAAAAAGAGGTATATCAGTTAGACCTTTATACCCCATCATAAATTGTTGTAATAAAGTAAACCTATGATATTTCATTAGGTTGACGACTGACAGGAGCTTGGCCTTAGTCAGTAGAATTTTCTGGAACACTTTGTATTACATTGACAATGCTTACGCATCTTAAGCTATAGTAAGAATATCGTCAGACTATATATTATGGGGTCATGGGAAAAGACAGTGAAAATTTGACCCCCCCCCCCTCAATACCCCTTTCCCAGAAAACCTAGTTAGAAGACAGACAGGGGAGTTTAGCCCTGACCAGTATGTCTTACAAACTCTTGTTCTTTTTATAAGCAATGACTGGCCTTTGGGTCAGAGGTCGAGCAAGTTTACTTTGAAGTAGTTTGTTTGTATTCTTCTACTATAATCTTGGCCATAGCGATGCTAGCTTTGTTATACTGAAACACAAATGGTTTTTTCACGACATCTTCCGGGGTCCAAGTTCAAACCCAAAGAATAAATAGTTTGTAATGTTTGAATCCAAAAACTTTCCCTTTCCAAACGTTTGTGCTTGGTATCTGCAGCGGAAGTGAGAAAAGGGATTTTCTCAATAGGTATGATTTCAAAATGGCCCTTGACCGAATGACCTTATGTATTGAAATGTTGTGCCATGGGTACATCATGTTTAAATCTTATATTAGATAAATGGTTGGCTGCTCTTTGTCGTAGAGAATTCTCCGACGTACTGTATGCGACATTTTTTGGACGTGATTACATACACGATATTAGATGAGTCAAAATTAAGATTCTCTGCCTTTTGATATTTGTCGCGAGTTTGTTCTCCGAAAAAAGTTCCGCGATCGGGTACGTATATATCGAGTTTGCATCGCGTCTTAAGGCATTTCATTGATGTACCTGAGATAAATGTTGGACGGTAATGGTGCACTCGTGAAGGGGAGGTAAGCGTATCGGGGGATGAAGGGGGAAACACGATTTGTCTTACTGTGTTAGATTTGATCCTTCGGAGTAATCTAATAGGATACTTCCTAGGGAGGAGAGCTTTAAAAAGAACAGAACAAGCCTGGTTAAAAAAATATAAAGAACTACAGTTTCTATAGAATCTAAAAATCTGAGATTTAATGACTCCCTTGAAAGTGTGAGGAGGATGGTATGACCCAGCATGTAGCAGCTGATGCGTGTCAGTAGGTTTGAAGAGTACTTTGTAATCTAGATACCAAGTAGAATGATATGTATGACCCTTGTAAATAGTTACATCCAAAAAATCCACAGAAGTGTGATCAAAAGTAGGCTGTAATTTAATGCTTGAGTCGTGAGAATTAAGAGTATCAATGAAAATATGAAGGTCTTCCAACGTATGTTGCCAAATGATAAAAATGTCATCCAGATACCGAAGGTAAATAAAAAGTTGTTGGTGACATTTGTGAAGAATATCACTTTCCCACTCAGCCATAAAAATAGAGGCAAAGTTAGGACTAAAACGTTTCCCCATAGCACACCCTTTAATTTGCTGAAAGATCTCCCCATTGAATTCAAAATGGTTACCTTTTAAGCTAAGTTCCAGCAATTCTAAAATGTCTTTATCTGGACGACGGTGGTCAGGATATCTTTGGAATGCTGATTTTATGGATTTAAGACCCAAATCTATGTCAATGTTTGTATACATAGACTCCACATCCAGAGTAACCAAAATCACATCTTGTGGGATGGATTTCTCAGACAATTTGGCCAATAAATCATCCGTATTTTTTATAAAGCTAGGATGCCGATTCGCTATAGGTTTTAGATAGTAATCAACTAGCTCTGATATTCTATAACTTTCACTGCCACAATCTGAGATAATAAGACGCCCATGGGGCATTGTAGACATCGGCCATTTTTCAATGGGTTTGTGAATTTTCGGAAGAATATAGAAGACCCTGTTTTTAGAGTTATGGTCAGATTCCAAATAGCGATACTGTTTTTCATTAAGTAAGCCTTTATCTTGAAGAGAAACAAGAATTTTATTAAACTTCTTAACATTTTCAGGCCAAATTTCCTTATTAAGTTTTTTGTAATGAAGAGGGTTGCTTAGCTGCCGTTCTATCTCTTCGATATAATCCTGTTTTGACATAATAACTGTTGCCGAAGCTTTATCAGCAGGTTTAATAACTATGTTTGGATTTCTCCTTAGCTTACTTAAGGCAAGACATTCTGAATGAGTAAGGTTATGTTGGTTTCTCTGATTAGTTAAAACATCAAACTTCCTTGATACAGAGTCACGACTAATGTTTATTTCTGGATCATACATGTGAGAAGGGGGTGTATAGTCGCTTTTAGATGTAAACGGCTTGCGTACCCCACTATAATCTCGGTAGATATCAGCCAGACTGAGATTTCTGGAGAACTCCATAACATGCACTAATTTACTAATAGAAAAGTCTCTATCAGATAATGATTTAGGGCAAGGCACAAATGAGAGTCCTCTATTGAGTAGAGATATATCATTAGCAGTGAGTTCCTCGTTACTAAGATTAACAATATTACTTCCTAAGCCGAAAGTAGGGTGGCACATGCCCTGTCTCAAAATTAGTTTAAATCTAGTGTCTGAAGCCAGTGGGGTGGATGACTGGATCTCTACAAAGAAGATGAGCGAGTTGGGGATTTTTGGTATGACCATAACTCTCTTCATCTTGGAAGCAGAAGAATTATATAGGTTCAGGTTCGAAACTTCACTGGCCGGCAGTTTAGTGGATGACTGGATCTCTACAAAGTAGATGAGCGAGTTGGAAAAAGTCTTCCTAACCGCTGTCATCATGTTGCGCATTTGATTTAAGGAAGTGTTTGGCTCAGTAGTTGTCTTGTTATTGATACCAATATTCAAGATAACGTTCTCAGGTTTGGGACCTTGATACTTTTGAATTAGCGTCCGAAATGAATTGAAATTGGCACCAGGAAAACATTCTACCTGCATATCAGGGTGGGGGTCAAGGTTAATTCTAGATAGATTAGAATCCCCAAGTAAAAGAACTTTCTTAGTTACATTAGGAAGGTGCCAATTAGAGGAGATGTGCCGAAATTTCCAAAATTTAGAATTAGCTAATTTATTCCGAGGTTTGCGCTGACCCTTCGGAGGGGATCTCACTGCATCTGAATATCTCATAGGAGAATGGACTGACAAAACTGGGGATGGGGGAGGTGGAGGGGGACTAGATGTACTAGGTCTAGGAGAAGTGACCCTAGTAGAAACTGGGGAGGACGGAGGACGAAAGGGGACAGAGGTACTACTAGGTCTAGGGGAGGGGAGGGGGGGTTGAGGGGATGAAAAAGAGGGGGCAGAGGTAGTAGGTCTAAGGGAGGGAGTACCAGTAGGGAAAGGCGAAGGGGAAACAAAAGGTAAAGTTACAGACCTAGGAGTCTGTGACTGCAGAGTTGGAGGTGAGATAGGGATGTCGACGGGCTGACAGACGGATGGGGTTGGGGAGACGATGGTGGACTAAACTGAGTAGTAGCAGCAGAAGTGACAGATTTAGTGATGGAAAGAAGAGAATAAAAATTGTGAATGGTCGAAAGTTGTAATTTACCTTTATAATTCTGTTTGCCCCATTTTAAAGCATTATTGAAAGCACTATCAAAGTCTAGACCATTGAATGACCTGGCAGAAGTCACCTGTGCTTTTAATCTATTTAAACATGCCGCATAATGTAAAATCATCTCTTGTATGATCTTATGGGCCCAATTTTTGTGTACATGGTCAAACGCAATATCAACTTCCCGATTGCGTTGAGCCGGTTTAAGAAAAGAATTTAGCTCTTTAATTTTATTATTTAAGGAATTTGGGAGGCTTTGGTCACGTAAATGTCCCTCAAGGATGCCAATGTGGTGAAGACATTGTAAAAATTTGAAAAGGGCTTTCACCAGAGCCGAGAATTCTGAATATTGGGGACTTTTAGATTTTGAATTTCCATGCCTATTGCTAACTGAAAATTGCCTGCTTCTGTTACCACGCCGTTGTTTTGCCATTCTGCCTAAATGCCAATATACTTAATTAGTCTAACTAGATTAAAAGAGAAAAAAAAACTTAATAAGACACTAAGGTTAAAATTAATGTACATTTGGAACAGGAAATAATAATAAAGTCCTAGAAATAAAATTTGGAAGAAAAATATACAAGGGCTGTAAATGGAAGATGAGGTTAAATCATAAATAAGAGGGCAAAACAATAGTAAGCCTAAAATAATGAAAATATATAAAGAGATGAAACAGGTATAAGAGGAAAAAAGAAAGTAATATATACAACGTTTTACAGTAAGCAAAGAATACTTAGCAGAAAACGGGATCGCACACGGTATGCTAGAAGCTTTTCGGATTGGTTGTCCTTTCTCAATAGCCAAAGAAACAAGTCTAAAGTTGTGTTGAATTTCTTGTGTTTATATGGAAAAATGACAGGAAATAAAAAGGGCTTGGATACTTAAGAAAATTAATGTACATTTGGAACAGGAAATACTAATGAAGTCCTAGAAATAAAATTTGGAAGAAAAATATACAAGGGCTGTAAATGGAAGATGAGGTTAAATCATAAAAAAGAGGGCAAAACAATAGTAAGCCTAAAATAATGAAAATATATAAAGAGATGAAACAGGTATAAGAGGAAAAAAGAAAGTAATATATACAACGTTTTAGAGCAAGCAAAGAATACTTAGCAGAAAACGGGATCGCACACGGTATGCTAGAAGCTTTTCGGATTGGTTGTCCTTTCTCAATAGCCGAAGAAACAAGTCTAAAGTTATGTTGAATTTCTTGTGTTTATATGGAAAAATGACAGGAAATAAAAAGGGCTTGGATACTTAAGGAGTATTTTTGTAAACAAGGGAAGATTAAGCTATCAAAACATTTAACTAAAGCATGGAAGCTTGATGAGGTTAGTTTATACTCATAACCATTGGGGGTATGGCTAAGTCTAGACATAAAAGGTCATATGGTTAGAGAGAGTTGGGGTATAAATATCCTGTGGTTTTGGAACAAAGGAGCTTAAATCAAAAGGAAATTACAGTAACTGAAGAGAAACAATATAAGGTAGGAGAAGAAATCTAGGGTGGGAACACCTAGCCTATTGTATATTAAATGCAAAAAAAAATTTAAATGTTAAAAGACAGAATTCAAACGATAAAAATAATTTTTAGATGAAAACTAATGAAGTGTTTGAAGATGGAAGGTAATATTAGATAATAAAAGTAAAATATATATCAAGAAAGTTCAACAATGCCGCAGACTGCTTCCAACCGTGTACAAATGTGTGGATGGTTTTTTTGTTTTAAAACGATGGTTATTTTGAGCCCCTGGCACAGGCAAATATATATATTATGAACACTAAAACACACGGGCACAGGGAAAATCTTCTTGTCTAAAATAACAACGTAGACAAGTTTCTAATTGCGTTAGCTATGACGTGATCGTGGGAAAATCATACTATTTGCATAAATGTAGTCCGTTGTATGTAAACCATAACATGATTGGCTGCCGACTAACATAGTTGTGAATTATACTGCCAATCACTTGTAATCTAACAAGGATGTCTTCAAGTTATTACATAAAAGGAAAACGAGCGTATTATCCCTACGCTGAGAATACAAGCTTGTGCTTTGATTAATTGACCTTGGAAAATCATTTTTGTTAACCAATCAGCAGTAAGTCGGACCATAATTTCACTTGTTAATTATGATAAAAATAGCACAATGAATAGGGGTAATATTATCGGGGGTATAGTGTGAGAAATGTATTTATTACATACTACTGGCCAAATGAATTAGTCGGAATACTCTTGTATATTATCTGTGCAAATTATTGCAAAGCAAAACTGGATACTCCTTCTCTGGTTTGAATATGATTGGTCGTATTAATGAGATAATAATGGTATGTTCTAGAAGTATATCTCACTCTGTCTTTTTCCTTTCATTTGTATAAATTGATTAATTATTGTCAGTTACCTATTTTTATATTACATACATATTGAAAATGTCATTACCAATGTCTTTAGTAATTAACTAGCAAGTTAAAACTGATAGGGCTCCCTAATTGTACTTGACTGGTCGGCTATTGTATTATAAGCATTATACGGTCATTAGACCTCACAGCTTGCCAGGCTATCAGCAGAGGCGCTTGACATGATGTGGCCAACTCTCAGCATGGCAAATGCACTGCTGGGGACGCGCCGTTGGCAAGTCTATGTAACATCAAGAAAGAACATGTTACTCAGCGTATACATGTTACCAGGACAACATGGGATCATTGGACACTATATAAGTTCTAAGTGTACGGAGTAGGTCAGATTGAAATTGACTGCTCAATAATAAACTTTAAATTCTATTCCAACGATTCCGTGTTGTGCAGGTAAGCTATATTTAGTACATTTATAACCTGTTCATTATTCATGTTTAATTACTTGTGTTTTCATTTTTATATTTCTAACATATTTTAGACTTTGTTTTACTTTCAAATATTGTTTAATTCAAAGATTGTAGTAGAAATTATATGCCCTTTTACCAGCTGTTTAATTACTTATGTTAAAGATTGAAATTGACTGCTCAATACTAAATTTAAATTCTATTCTAACGATTCCGTGTTGTTCAGTTTCAGAAAGACGTATCCGATACGTAAAGTTATAGAAAAACAGAATACACTTTTCTATATCGCACCACATCTATACAAAAAACCAAAAAGACATGACCCAACAACTGCATTTGACTCAGATAAATAATGAAATGACCATGACAGTCACGTTTTTTAGTTTTCTAAATAAAGCGTATCGGAGTGATTAGACCCAATTCTCGATTTCGGACATCCGGGCACTGTACTACGTATGTAGGTCACATGGTCTCCAAAGCCCTAACAACCACAGGATGGTTGAAAACAACTTGTTACCACCCTTTTGTTCTATCTGCGCAAGCCATCGCTTAGCAGTTGTTTTCAACGAATTTCTGATTAACAGCCTCGTTTTCGGGACCGTGACGTCACACCAAAATCGAGAATTATTGAAATGGAAAGAAAATCCAACTAAACGTGAAAACTCGATAGAGAAGTAAGCAGTGAATTCAAGGAGTAAGTTTCAGTCACCTGTCTTCTTCAGGCTTGATTCACTACATGGGACTTCTTCGCTGGTTTATGTTCTCAATTTGTAATTGAGCAGAAGGTCAATATAAATTATAGTCTCCATTAGCTTACAACCTGCGTTTCATCCCGCCAGTGAGACGTCAGATCTGTTGAAGGGGTAACTGCCGCCAATGCCGATGTAACGCGGCTTCCAATTCCTGTAGATTTAGTACAGGAGGCTCTAGGGCTTGAATGTTTCTGTCCATCCTATCCCAAATATGCTCTAAATGATTCAAATCTGCGCAGTTACCCCTTCAACAGACCCGACGTCACAATGGAGGAGTGGAAGGTTGGAACGCAGGTTGGAAGCTAAAGGAGACCATATATGCGCTATTGACCCTCTGCTCTAGGGATGTGTTCTACACACTTAAAGTGACATTTTTACTTTAATATGTTCAACCTTTTTCTTATCGCCATATTGTGTGATTTATCGGTTAACGTGAAAAGGAAGCAACTCTCTGAGCTAATTGGCTATAGGATATAACTTGTCATCTTAATCAATCTGTGCATTTTCATTGCTTCTAAAATACAATTGGACGAGAACTTATACACATAAATGTGCGAAATATTTCTGCAGCATATCCTCTGATATGTGATAACATTTGTATAGCACGAATACACTTGAGAATGATAGGGATGTTTCCAATTGCTTCCTAAAACCTATAATAGTCGAACTTCTTTGAAATGGGTTTTTTCAATAATATAACAAGATGTTTGAGTTTAACGAATAATTAAATCAAGCAGACACTAATATTTCAGGGACCACAGCTTTAGATTTTTTACTGGCTTTCATTAACCATCATGTTAGGTGAAGTCAATCCCTGATAACCAACAAAAGCACATTTGAAGACTAATCAAATGAGTTCCATGTTGTGATTGTTATCGTATAACAGTCCAAAACAAGCAGCCGAGAATATATAGCGGGCTCAGACACAACAATTTTCACCTCTGACAACTTAACTGTACCAATCATCATAATAAAAGTAAAAGGGATCCTCCAATATAATTCAATATCCAAATGTCAATTGACTTATTACATAATGACCTCCATCTGGATATACATATGAAATAGCAATGGCGGAGAGATTTCTGTACACATAAATAAAGCCAAAGGGAGGCATCATTTTCCCAAGTGAACTCATTAAGCTTCAAATATTTGAAATTGTAACTAGAAAAGATTAGTTTTATCTTGTACAAGCTCTTTTCACGACAAGTGTGTTTTTAGGAAAATCAATTAAGGTTATTACCCCTCAGACTTTTCAGGCTAAGGGGTATTGCAATGGGCATGTACGTCTGTTTATTCCGCGTTATACGATTATGTTGCCGAGTTATGGCCCTTTGCAGTTTTTACGTTAATTTTTTGTCCGGGCTGTATCTTCATTACTATTCAACTGGCAGCTTTGATACTCGCAGTGAATATTCCTAGGATATCAAAGATGTGCACTGTCATGTTTATCCCGCGTTATACGATTCTGTTGCAGAATTATGGACCTTTGAAATTTTGACGTCATTTTTACGCACAACCATAGATCAGATTTTTACCAACTTCCAGCCTTCAGACATAAAAGCTGGTGTTCATGAACCATAAAGCTGTGTGGATGGCTGTTCGCTTGAAACAGTAATACAGTAAGATATTAACTTACTGATATCCAGTACTACCAAATAATATATATACTTACAGTCTCTATTTTCTCAAACCATCATCAACAGTGAACCCTAAAATGTAATTCTATTTGAAATATGCTTACAGTGTATGTACATTTTGTCGTAGATGGCATAAATTTCAGAGGTTTTTGAGGAAAATATACTCCGTACTAAAAGATTTGAGTTATCATTTCATGAATCCGTTCTGAAACTTGCATGACATGTCTCCCTTGATTAGTGGAGTCCTAGCACTCTCTTTCATTCAAGTTTTATTCAGATGTGACACGATACATCTGATATATCCCTAGTTTCCCACACCTTCATGTAGTATGAAGGACTATTCACCAGAATTCAGTGGTAGTTTTCAACCTGGTAATTATTGGACATATTTGGCTGAGGGGTCAAAGCACCTTAGGTGCTGCCTTTTATTTGTCAGTTGTCGTTGTTATGTGTGTATGGACTGATTTGACAGGATTGGCCGATTATTTGTTGCATTGTGAACACATACGCCGAAATCCTGTTTGTACCCTGATCCGAATTCGTTGTATATTGTACCCATATAGTAAAGATATGTCTCTGTGATCCAACCAGCACCCAATTCAATGCAGATTCAATATTTTGTTTGGTTGTCCTCATTTAAACCATCTGAGAAATAAGGATGTACCTAGATATTAGTATAATTTCCCTTATCTTCGTAAGATGTGCAACATGCTTAACAACCCATGCAAAACGATCTGTGTTAATTTAGCTATTTTTATCAAATGAGTTTTACAATTGTATGAACCAAATGTGAAAATGTTTTACCCAGTATACCAAACTGGTCATAGAGAATGAAGAATTACATTTGATTGAAATCGCTTTTTAATCAGTATTTGACAATCTGTATAGGACATTTTGGATCGATCCCTGAATGATTTGTAGAAAATGTTTGATTGAGCCTTTAATGTTTGGTAGAAGGTTAATAATGCAACGCTTTTTAAAAGTACTTTTTGGATAAGCCGGTCAAGGGATTTTAAAATGAGCGATCAACGATTTTCAGACATTATCTGGATTTAGTAAGTAGCCATTGACAGGATACATCTGGGTTGAGCTTACATCGATTGGTACAGACATACGATGCGTGTAGAGGGTAAATATAAACACGCTGGCAGAAATTGTTTTGGATTGAGCGTAGTACCCCGATTGGTACATGTACAACTGTATAACGCATATTGAACAGATCTGTGTTCATTTGTGGTTATTGGATTAAACATCCAACGTTAGGTAGAAGAGATTTTTGTTGGTGCTTCCATTGATGTTATGAAACTTTTTATGGATCGAGCGTACAATAATTTGTAGACAACATTTTTATTAAGCTGCAAGGATTGATAGTAGGTATTTTAGATTGGGGCTTGAACCTGTGTGTATAGTACATTTTGGATTTAGTGTCCATCCATTGTTAATTGTTTTCAAATGAACATTCAAAGATTGGTAAAATGCCTTTTAAATTCATCGTCTATTGATACTTAGATGGTAGATGCCTTTGGTAGGGTGTCCAAGTATATTAAAAGAAGATATTTTGCAATGAGCGTCGAACCATTGAAAATACACCCCTTATTTGAGATGTTTTCATTTGCAGTTAGACAATCGGTAGAAAATCTGGAGGGTTGGTCGTACAAAGAGTATTCAAGGCCATTGATTCAAGGCCATTGGCATTGAGTGAATGTGTATAAACAATGAGAGAAAATATTCTGGAATAAGTGTCCAGAAAATGGTAGAATATTTTAGATTGAGCGTAAATGTTAATTGATCGAACACAAAATGAGAGTTCGAAGAAATCTGGGGCCGGTTGTTCAAAAGAAAATTAGCTTAACGGCAGGTTAGATGACGTCGCGTAACAAAGGAATTTCTTTGTTACGCCACGTCATTTAACCTGCCGTTAAGCTAATTTTCTTTTGAACAACCCACCCCTGGGCTATATCATCCAACGATCGGTAGAATGCATTATGGATAGCGCACCCAACGATTGGTATTACATATAGTTGATCGTGTATCCGACCACAGGTAGAAGACATAGTAGATATGTCCAATTAATAACCTTAAATTAAACTTCTCTATCATACATGTAGCTATAACTGAAACTTGGATGAATCAGTCAATTGAAGAATTATTTGACATTCCCGGATATTAATTATTTTCCACAAATAGTTAAAAAAGCGTGGAGGTGTTATGGTAATATATATCCGCAATGATATAAAATGTACCGTAAATAATCTGTCTTCTATTAATGATGATGGCCCATATCAATCTCTTCTTATAGATTTTGAGTGTCCAGGTACAAAACATGTGGTGGTGGACTTTGCCGGCCAATTGAGAAAAAAAATGTTTATTTTTAATAAATACCTGAAATCAACTCTTGAATAAAACAAAATAGAAGAAAGAGAATGCTTCCTTTTAAAAGATTTCAAAATTAATTTATAGCACGCAAACGATCACCAAACAACACAAAATGATCTAGATTTAATAAGACCTACTTATATCCTAGTATAAATAACCCAGCCAGAGTCACATCTCACAGTGCAACACTTATAGATAATATTTTACGAACCATTATGAACACTTAAAGACATCTGGGCTAAAACCTTCGGAAAATACTGATTATTTCCCCATTTTTTATATTTAAAAACTCAAAAAGAAAAGACAATTGCTGAATAAAGTTGTCTCATAGCATAAAATAACTCCTCGAAATACAAATTTTGTTTAAGCCAAAAATTACTGAACAGCCTTGGCCTAGATACATAGAAATAATTGACTCTGCCTTTAGTGCCCATGAGGAACAGTTTGATAAAATATATACCGATTTATTTCCAATAATATCTAGAAATGTTGACAGATAGAGAATCCCCAAACCATGGGTTACTAAAGCTATTTCAAACTCAATATGCGGAAAACAGGCTGACCGGTGCAGACAATGCCTTGTCTCGGTGATCAATTTGAAAGTGTTAACTTCCCGACTTTAAAAAAGTGCCAAGGTCACCCCAGTTCATAAAGGGGTGGAAAAAAATGTCCGCCCCCTTATTCGTGTTGCCTTGCTTCAGTTGTCCTCAATCTGACATTATTTGATGATGACACCAGTCCATTTCTGTCCAATAAAACCTTGATGATCTTAAGCCTAGCGCAGACGAGAGGCGCCGGCTGAGCTACAAGGCACGCGTGGCCAAGGGAGCAGCTACATATTTCAGCGCAGACGATGAGCGCTCGGCTGAGGCCAGTTCCTTGTCACCCAAGTTCACTGACCTGCACAAGTGTCACTACCCGTGTTACGTAATATTCTAAGTGGTCACATGATTTAATAGGCACCCGCGATTGGACTATCCCTCCTCTCAGCTCAGCCGGTAGCTTACGTTATGCGCACACGGTGAGATTCTTGCCACGAGAGGCAGAACATATCAAACATGCTAAATACTTTCCTCACCGCCTCGAGAGGCGAAAATCTCACCAAAATTTACGCGCACACGGGGGAAACAGCTTAGCTCTCAGCCACGCGTAGCCGGCAGCTCAGCCGGCGCCTCTCGTGTGCGCTAGGCTTTACAAATGACATTATTGTGAACTTTGCGAGGTGAATGACTGCTTCTGAAGTAATAGACTAACCCTAACTGTAACTAGGACCCAATGTATAGCAGTGAATCCAAATAAAACGTACATAACTAAAGCCTAGCGCACACGAGAGGCGCCGGCTGAGCTGCCGGCTACGCGTGGCTGAGAGCTAAGCTGTTTCCCCCGTGTGCGCGTAAATTTTGGTGAGATTTTCGCCTCTCGAGGCGGTGAGGAAAGTATTTAGCATGTTTGATATTTTCTGCCTCTCGTGGCAAGAATCTCACCGTGTGCGCACAACGTAAGCTGCCGGCTGAGCTGAGAGGAGGGATAGTCCAATCGCGCGTACTTATTCAATCATGTGACCACTTAGAATATTACGTAACACGGGTAGTGACACTTGTGCAGGTCAGTGAACTTGGGTGACAAGGAACTGGCCTCAGCCGAGAGCTCATCGTCTGCGCTGAAATTTGTAGCTGCTCCCTTGGCCACGCGTGCCTTGTAGCTCAGCCGGCGCCTCTCGTCTGCGCTAGGCTTTAAGAAGTTAAATGAATCTTCGACAATGTAAATATAAAACAAATAGAATCTTATAAATACATATGCAGTTTTTCTTCTCAATAATAATCTAAATTTACGTTCATTAACGAAATATTTTGTTTGAGTGGCATTTAGAAGCTGAAGAATACAGTAACACAATGGAATCTATATGGATTACAACTTCTGGTTTTATTGGGTTGCAACGTTTCGATGTAGATACTAACATCTTTGCTTGATAAAGATGTTAGTATCTACATCGAAACGTTGCAACCCAATAAAACCAGAAGTTGTAATCCATATAGACTCCATATAGACTCCATTGTGTTATTAACGAAATAAACAATTTATTTACCCCATTTATTTATTACATCTATAACATCTACTGAAAATGGCTCCTCTTTTTGTTCATCTCCTATACAAATTACCCCAAAATTACAAATATAATTCACTCGTTTATCTGCAGTTCATCGTTGTTCAAATAGAAAACCTGACCTAAACTTGTATTGTCCAATATATCTGTCTAGTTATTCATTTTAATTCGTCTCTACCACAAATTTGGAAATTTACTTCCACATAACATGAAAGAATTGCTAAATATATCACTTTTCAAATCACGTCTGAAAACATATCTATTGAATGATACATTATCTATGAATAGCGACGACAGATAACAAATAAATCCAAAAGCAAAATAAGAAAATAGAATTAAACGAGTTATATAGTTGTTTGCCAGTCTAATTTACTCTGTTTAGTCTTATATACATCCATGTAGCACGTCATAGTGTAATCTCAATATTCAAACTTTAATTAAGTCATCGACAGGAGAATTATGAGTACATTAAAATACAGTGTGCCTTTATTGAGAACAGACTAAAGTCATTTGATGTACTCATAATTCTCACAACGAGGACTTAATTAAAGTGGAAATACTGAGATTACACCATGAATATTACAGAGTTTCCTAATACTATATTATGTTAAGTTGTTCGGTGGATCAAACATAGCTTCATATTCTAGAGATTTGTAGCTTATCTTCATAGCAGTGTTAATCCTGCCTAACGGTTTTCATCTCGCCAGATTTTTGTGTACCATTTGATAAAAACATATTTTGTTAATTTAAGTTTACAATCTACCAACTTGTTTATCAAAACTGATTAATGAAATGGAATGAAAAAAAAATAGAGCATACAGTCATCGGTAGAAGGCACTGTGAATTGAACATCCAACTATTGGTAGAAGGTATTGAAAATAGAACATCTGACTATTGATAAAAGGCAGTTTGGAGAGAGCATCCAACAATTTGTTAAAGGTATTGTGGATAGAGCATACAGAAATTGGTAGAATATATTGTGGATAGAGCATCCAACAATTTGTTAAATGTATTGTGGATAGAGCATACAGCAATTGGTAGAATATATTATGGATAGAGCATCCACCAGTTTGTTAAAGGTATTGTTGATAGAGCATACAACAATTTGTAAAAGGTATTGTGGATAGAGCATACAACAATTGCTAGAATGTATTGTGGATAGAGCATCCACAAATTTGTTAAAGGTATTGCGGATAGAGCATACAATAATTTGTTAAAGGTATTGTGGATAGAGCATACAACAATTTGTCAAAGGTATTGTGGATAGAGCATACAACAATTGCTAGAATGTATTGTGGATAGAGCATCCAAAAATTTGTTAAAGGTATTGCGGATAGAGCATACAACAATTTGTTAAAGGTATTGTGGATAGAGCATACAATAATTTGTTAAAGGTTTTGCGGATAGAGCATCCAACAATTTGTTAAAGCTATTGTGGATAGAGCATACAACAATTGGTAGAATGTATTGTGGATAGAGCATCCAACAATTTGTTAAAGGTATTGTGGATAGAGCATACAATTAAATGGTCATGGCGAAGAATTCATTGAATTGTATCGAAATGTTGCAGATAACACAAATGCGTCATTATTGATTTGTATTGGCGTAAAATGAAATAATGTATAGTTGTCATAATTAATACTCATCTTATATAAACATGGAATTATTCTGTGTATTTCAATTCAGTATTTCCATTGTTACTGGTATATGGAGACTCACACCATTTGACTTTGTTATTTGTGATAAATAATCTATTCTAACCATGTTTGTTGTAATGTTTCAGGTACCAGGCGTGCTATATCTATTGCATGTGGTGGTGTTCATTCTGTAGCTTTACTGGATAACGGAGAGGTAAGTATGTTTCATGTACCCATGTAGTAAACTGTTAATTGTACTCTATATAAATTATGTGACCACAGCTTTCGAACTAATAACAATCTGTGATTTAAGAAAAATAGTCGCGAGTCAATAAATTGTCAAATATACATTCTATTTCTTTGATCACACATATCGTTATCATCAATCCGTGATTTAAAAAAAACAAAATAGTGTGTGAAATATTTCCTGTCAGTGTCATAACTCTGCGTCATTTATTGTTCAGATGCAAATTTTCTCTAACTGTGTTTTATCAGTATCTAAACATCAGCATACATGTAGATGTCCAAACTCTAGTATACTTGTAACTGTCTTCTATATATTTGTAATATGAATATTCTATATGTTTGTAATCAAAAGTTTTTAAGTGCATTCTATGTCTATTTTTAATTCAGTTTTTCTATCTACTCGACAAAAATGGTCGATATGGTTTAAGGCGACAACTAACTTATTAACACGTATACATTATCACAGCTCTGAATATAAAAAAAAACTGCTGCACTCACAATATTTATGCTTCAATTAGGTATATATCTGGGGATTTGATGGTGGTCAACTGGGCCATGGTTATAATTATCATCAGTCCATCCCCTGTAAAGAAGAAGCTTTGTCTGGGGAATTTATCACACAGGTAAGATAAATAGTCCTCCTCAAATACTCTATATTATTGTCAAAATAAGTTATTTAAGTAATACTATATTATGAGGTTATTATATGACTTCGCATTCAATATGGATATTTATTGTACGAGTCGCCGTTGGGTTGAAAGTCGATATTCGACGAGACGTCGAAGGCGTCGAGTCCAATATCGACATTCAAACCAACGGTGACGAGTACAATCAATATCCATTTTGGATGCGAAGTCATATAATAATCTTTTTATTATACGTATGCAATCACACGCCAACAATAATTATTTCAAGTTTAACTTTAAACCAGCACAATAATTTATTTCAATATTCACAATGACAAATTTAGATATCGGCATTATCTAACATCTTGCAGAGATTTGAGGGTTCTGACAAAACGACAAGAGCGAAGCAGACGATTCCGCTGTGACGTCAAATTCGAACGTTACACATCATCGAACTGACGTAGTCGCCCTTCTCCCTGCCGATACCCGGATGAAAATACAATAGCACTATCAAATATCGATTTCGGCTCCAATATCGACTGATATATGATCGACACATGGTACAAATGCTAGTCTTTCGTTGGTTAATGAATACAGGTTGTATAATAATACTAGGTATCAAGTTTATTAGTATAGGTCATAACATGATGTTGCATTCTTTTTACTTGTGTACTGCGTGTTGAATCAAGAAACACAATCTTAAACCAGTGTTATTTAGTCTCCTCGATCCATATCGGTTAACTGAAATTTTACTTGTTTTCAGCCGTAGAAACAAAAGCTGATTGCCCTAAGAAATATTGACATGTATTCAGCTTGTGTGTTGTTTTACATCAATATTAGGTTTTACATCAAACGATTATATATATATATCACGCCTGTCATCAACTTAATGAAATACATGTATCATGGGTTGTGTTTTTTATAACAACTTATGATTAGGTAGAATGGTCTAAATGATATGCCCTTTTTTAACAAAGTAAGAAACTTGGCCTATACAGACTTTTCAACAGTGATGTTTACCACAATACACAATATACAAACATAATGATGTATTACAATGAAATAAAAATACGAGTAAAGCCAGTGATGAACCAACATTGTGTGCTAATAGCGGCCATAATTAAAGTGGTTGTGTTGCTTAAAAAAACCCACCTTAACCTGCATTCCCGATATCATTATCAACATATAGCTTTTATTGTGTACTTCTTGATGAAAATAAAAGGTTGTTTTTGTTTTTTTTTTCAACAATTTTTTTTTCTCCATAATTGCCAGCTCAAGCCACTCTAAGTCACCGAAAGAGAGGATATGTTTTATATTTCTAATCCATAGGCCTAATCACTTGAAGTTCACCTTCTTTTTTATGGATATATATGTGATTTGCATGTATTTCTATATACCCCCTACTACCTCCGATTAAACGGCCAAGCGGTATGAAGATGGCAGCTTTAGAAAACAATAATCACGTTTTAAAACACCATATATTTCTCATTGAATAATATCAGATACAAAGACCAAGCCAAAAACTCAACTGGGCCTTTTTAATTCAACGGTTGATGCTGCTATATCACTTCATATCCATGTTAATTTGGTATGAATATGGAATGATGAACGGAGTCCTCACGGAACAGCAGAACGATGGTATAATCCTTGTGGACAATGGTATAGTCATTGTGGACAATTGTGTAATCCTTGTGGAAAACGGTATAATCCTTGTGGATGATGGTAAAATCCTTGTGGACGATGTTATAATCATTGTGGACAGTGGTATAATCCTTGTGGACCGGTAGATTCCTTGTGAACGATGGTCAAATCCCTGTGAACGATGGTATAATCCTTGTGGACAATGATATAATCCTTGTGGACGATGGTATACTCCTTGTGGACGATGGTATAATCCTTGTGGACAATTGTGTAATCCTTGTGGAAAATGGTATAATCCTTGTGGACAATGGTATAATCCTTGTGGACAATGGTAAAATCCTTGTGGACGATGGTATAATCCTTGTGGGCGATGGTCAAATTCTTGTGGAAAATGGTATAATCCTTGTGGATAATGGTAAAATCCTTGTGAACAACGGTATTATCCTTGTGGACGATGGTAAAATCATTGTGGACGATGGTATAATCCTTGTGGACCGGTATAATCCTTGTGAACGATGGTCAAATTCTTGTGGACGATGGTCAAATTCTTGTGGACAACGATATAATCCTTGTGGACAACGATATAATCTTTGTGAACGATGGTCAAATCCTTGTGGACCATGGTATAATCCTTGTGGACAATGGTATAATCCTTGTGGATGATGGTATAATTGTTGTGGTGAACACATTCAATGCAGAAGAATCCAAAAGGATCAACCTACAACCACAATGTGACACACTGTAGATGACTTCTTACATTTCTGAATGAAATTATATTATAACATAAATCATTGTTTGGGAATCATGTTTATTACATTACACACCGGTTCGGTTCAATCGTCGAATCGTGATATATGTGTGTGAGAACGTATAATAGGCTGAACCACCTCCCTAATACAGTACACTTCCCGCAGCCAAATAAAACATTCATCAATGTCAATTGATGAGGAGGATATAATATACGTACCATGTTGTTCGTTTTTATTATGCAGTTTGATGTTAACAGTTGTTTAGTAAGAAACACAAAGTTATACATACAATGACTCAATTCAATATCATTTAGTAGTTTGCAAATGCACCAACTCTAACGAAAACGCCTTCTTTCATGCCTGGTGGTTGAGGTATTTCCTTTTTTTAAATTTATTATTTCCAAATATCACAATAAACATAAAAGACAGTTAGAAATTAGAACACTACATAGTACATTAAATAAGCTCCTTAAAGAAAATGGATGTAGAGATCTCTCCATCAGCACCTTATGTCCAGGGGTACAATTATGAGTTATCCTCATTGATAAAAATTTCCATAGACTTTAATATACTAGATACAATACACAATGAAAATAGTGTGGTTCAGGTATTTCTACCGAACTTTCTGTAGGTGTGTATCCTTTGGGACATACCTTCTATGAAGACATTTATGGGTTTTGATGTGCTCTATGTTCCTTGAGATTTAGTTTTCTTAGGCGTGGGTGGCAAACTAAACTATATATTATTGAATTGTTTGCGTTGCTGGAATTATTAGAAAATCAGAGAAAATAGAATCCAATCTAGCATTTCTAAGCGAGGTACCCAATCTGGCCAGAGGTATTTCCATCTTATTTTACTGGAGGTCTGGGGATTTCTATGCACATAAATCCCGTCCTTCGCCCACACTAAACCCGACAAGCCCCATATATACCAGAAGCTTTTCGTATAGGTTGTCCTTTTTCAATGGCTTCAGAAACAAGTCTAAAGTTATGTTGAATTTCTTGTGTTTATATGGAAAAATGCTAGGAAATAAGAAGGGCTTGGATAATTAAGGAGTATTAAGGGAAGATTAAGCCATCCAAACATTTAACTAAAGCATGGAAGCTTGATGCAGTTAGTTTATACTCATAACCATTGGAGGTATGGTTACGTCTAGACATAAAAGGTCATATGGTTAGAGAGAGCTGGGGTATAAATATCCGGTGGATTTGGAATAAAGGAGCTTAAATCAAAAGGAAATTACAGTAACTGAAGAGAAACAATATAAGGTAGGAGAAGAAATCTAGGGTGGGAACACCTAGCCTATTGTATATTGCATGCAATAAAATATTTAAACGTTAAAAGACAGAATGCAAATATAGATGTAACATTAGATGATAAAAGTAAATTATATATCAAGAAAGTTCAACAATCCTACAGACTGCTTCCAACCGTGTACAAATGTGTGGATAGTTTTTTTGTTTTAAAACGATGGTTATTTTGAGCCCCTGGCACAGGCAAATATATATATTTATAAACACTAAAACACACGGGCACAGGGAAAATCTTCTTGTCTAAAATAACCATGGAGACAAGTTTCTAATTGTGTTAAAAAGAGGTATATCATTTAGATCTTTATACCCCATCATAAATTGTTGTAATAAAGTAAACCTATGATATTTCATTAGGTTGACGACTGACAGGAGCTTGGTATTAGTCTGTAGAATTTTCTGGAACACTTGTATTACATTGACAATGCTTACATTATCTTAAGCTATGGTAATGATATCGTCAAACTATATATTATAGGGTCATGGGAAAAGACAGTGAAAATTCCCCCCCCCCCCCACCCCTTTCCCGGAAAAACCTAGGTAGAAGACAGACAGGGGAGTTTAGCTCTGATCAGTATGTCTTTCAAACTTGTTCTTTTTATAAGCAATGACTGGCCTTTGGGTCAGAGGTCGAGCAAGTTTACTTTGCAGTAGTTTGTATTGTTTTACTATAATCTTGGCCATAGCGATGCTAGCTTTGTTATACTGAAAGACAAATGGTATTATAGTTTTTTCACGACATCTTCCTGGGTCCAAGTTCAAACCCAAAGGATAAATAGTTTGTAATGTTTGAATCCAAAAACTTTCCCTTTCCAAATGTTTGTGCTTGGTATCTGCAGCGGAAGTGAGAAATGGGATTTTCTCAATAGGCATGATTTCAAAATGGTCCTTGACTGAATGACCTTGAGTATTGAAATGTTGTGCCACGGGTACGTCATGTTTAAGTCTAATACTAGATAAATGGTTGGCTGCCCTTTGTCGTAGAGAATTCTGAGTTTCTCTTACGTAGTGTTTGCGACATTTTTTGCATGTGATAACATACACGATATTAGAGGAGTCGCAATTAACATTCTCTGCCATTTGATATTTGTCGCGAGATTGTTCTCCGAAAAAGGTTCCGCGATCGGGTACGTATATATCGAGTTTGCATCGCGTCTTAAGGCATTTCATTGATGCACCTGAGAGAAATGTTGGGCGGTAATGATACACTCGTGAAGGAGAGGTAAGCGTATCGGGGGCTGAAGGGGGGAAACATGATTTGTCTTACTGTGTTAGATTTGATCCTTCGGAGTAATCTAATAGAATACCTCCTAGGGAGAAGAGCTTTAAAAAGAACAGAACAAGCCTGGTTAAAGAAATCTAAAGAACTACAGTTTCTATAGAATCTAAAAATCTGAGACTTAATGACTCCCTTGAAAGTGTGAGGAGGATGGTATGACCCAGCATGTAGCAGCTGATGCGTGTCAGTAGATTTTAAGAATAATTTGTAATCTAGATGTCCAGTAGTATGATATGTATGGCCCTTGTAAATAGTTAAATCCAAAAAATCCACAGAATTGTGATCAATAGTAGGTGTAACTGAAAGCTTGAGTCGTGAGAATTAAGAGTATCAATGAAAATATGAAGGTCTTCCAATGTATGCTGCCAAATGATAAAAATGTCATCCAGATACCGAAGGTAAATAAAAGGTTGTTTGTGACATTCGTGAAGAATATCACTCTCCCACTCAGCCATATAAATAGAGGCAAAGTTAGGACTAAACGTTTCCACATAGCACACCCTTTAATTTGCTGAAAGATCTCCCCATTGAATTCAAAATGGTTACCTTTTAAGCTAAGTTCCAGCAATTCTAAAATGTCTTTATCCGGACGACGGTGGTCAGGATATCTTTGGAATGTATATATATATTTCTTTCGCCATTCTTTAAGTCAATTTGCCCGATTAATCCTTCAATAAAGACTACTAAACACTAACTGTACATTGTAAGGTATAACAAGACAGCTCAATGATAAGCTCTGGTGTGATTAGTTCCTCTGGAACTGTATACACCATTAAAACTAAACAACCAACCTATTTACCCCTTGAACTCGGGTTAGATTTGCTCTCTCTACACTTGTTTGTAACTGATGTTGAATCCAGGTTATGTTTACGCCCTCCACATCCTTATTTTAACGGAGGTAGAATTAAGGTTACATTTACTAACCCCGCCCCCCTCCACCAAGCCCCACACACATGTTTTTTTTTTCGCTGAGACTAAACCATGGTTATGATTACCCCCTCCCCACATTTAGATTTACCCCTTCCCACCTTTATGACTATATACTGATCTCATAAACACAAAATAATCATTTAAACAAGCTGGCAATTGGTGCCATACTCTAGGACCCGAGTTCGATTCCCGTTTCGGGCGTCACCCAAAAATTGGTAGAGGAATTTCTGCCATATTTTCAAGTGTCGATCTAGTATATGCAAATCGTTCAATTCAATTTTACCGAACTTATGGTGATATTATATATACAAACGTTCGGTCTACGAATTTTGAAATGCTGGTCGGTAAAGTCCGACAAACTTTTGTCGGAAATTACAAGCCATGAAAATATTATTGTAACTGCTCTGTATGGACCATTCCTACCCCAGAATTCTTTAGAACTCCTA
This sequence comes from Lepidochitona cinerea, assembly GCA_963971465.1. Taxonomy (NCBI): domain Eukaryota; kingdom Metazoa; phylum Mollusca; class Polyplacophora; order Chitonida; family Tonicellidae; genus Lepidochitona; species Lepidochitona cinerea. The sequence continues at coordinate 20,543,394 of OZ020560.1, read as the reverse complement.
AAAGATTATTCTTGTCCTCTTTTATTACGTGTAGCTATTCCAAAGGGCGTATATCTGGTCTTATACAACAACTAACTAAACCAGTTCGAACGTCACGCAAAATGGCGGCAAAGTCTTCAAGAAATGACAGTTTGTTGTTGTTTGAGACCAGATGTACGCCCTGTGGAATAGCTACATGTAATACAAGCTGACAAGAATTATCTTTTATGAGTTTTAAAGAAGTCTGTAGAAATTGTCCATACTGAGGAGTTACAATAATATTTTCATTGCTTGTAATTTAAGCATCATTTCCACCTTGCATTTCAAATTCGTATAGGCCTACCGAACGTTTGTATATGTAATATCACCATAAGTTCGGTAAAATTGAACTACTCGTCACCCAGAGGCCAGAGCTTGAACATTATTATCTCGAAATGATATGGCTTGAAATCCACAAAAAATACCCAACATTGATATCTGTTTTCTATCAACCACCAAATTCAAATGTGGAGACGTGGGACACAGTTTATGAAAATATTTCCAATGCATTTGACTTATATCCCAAAGCATAACTTCCTCCTGACAGGTGACTACAATGATAATTTACTGGACGAAAGGAAAACTAAAGTTAAAAACTTAGGTCAGAGTTTTGGTTTGACTCAGTTAATATCTGAACCGACCTGACCTATTTCTGGTACCCTCTTAGGCCCTATTATGTGCAGTCATTATGGGCTAGTTGAGAGTTATGGAGTCCCACTCGGAACACACTTCGGCTATCTTCGCTCGCTACCGGTCGGCTTTGACACGCCTCAGACGCACTCTGAAACTTCGGGGATTTAAGTGCGTGAAATACCCTCTGATAGACTGCAGGTCATTTTGAATATGGCGACCAAATAGGTACCCGTGAAGCGTACAATTTCCAAATCGTCTTGAGGACCCCACAAAAGTGTCCCCGTGATAATGTAAGAGACCGAAACACTCGGTTAGTTAAGTTTCAACCTTGATCAGTTTTATAATTGAAGCATTGGAGGATTCCTGATATGTACCGAAACTGCGTCTGTCTACAACATATGGTTTTCCGGGCTAAATAAAATATATAAACAAATATCTTTCTAAATGATATTAGAATTTAATAAATTTATAATTATTTTTATTTTTTCGTGTGCAGTGAAACATTTTGATATTTACTTTCGACGCCATTTTTATTCAGCCCAAAAATACGATGATTTATCGTATAAAAAGCGCAGACTGCCCAAGGTGTGTAAAAGCTAATATCATTTAGAAAGATATTTGTTTATATATTTTATTTAGCCCGGTAAGCTGGCTGAATCCCAATATCCAACATCTCCACCAATTCGCTGATTACAGGTCTTATTCACTTTCAAGAACTGACAGACAAGGGAGTCGTGTAGTCCTTTTTGTCCGTAATACCGTCCAGTCCTTGTAAAGTTATTGACCGCGTTTCAACGAATCAGACTGAAAAAGAATACGAAGCATTATTTGTTGAAATTGTACATTCTCAGACTACCTATATTGTTGGCATCTTCTATAGACCACCAGGAAAAAACATTCAAAACTTTAATGACCATTTATTCAACACACTTCAAAGTATTCCACCATCAAGTAAATGTTTAATACTAGGGGACTTAAATATTGATCTTTTCAAAACTAATAATCATATACCGTCTCAACAATTTTTAAATCACTTCAAATGTCATTACTTCTTATATTACCCTTATATTACCAAACCAACACGTGTAACTTCCAGCTCAGCCACTTTAATTGACAATGTATTTAGCAATTTCCATGAAGATCATATCCTTACAGGTATATTACTCAGTGATATTACTGACAATTTCCCTATAATCCATATCCATAAATCTGTAACAGGCACTTTTTAGTTAGTTTAGTTGGTCAAGCCTGTTGATATATCTGTATATAGTTTTATTTGTTTGTCTTTGAGTCATGTAGCTTGGATCAGCACAGGTAATATTCAGGTAGCAGGTATGTGGGGACTGGCCTAATATTTGTAGGTAAAACAGCACAGTTCAAAATACCACTCATTCATTGGTTGTTTGGTTTCCCTCCAAAAATGACCAAACACTCACTGTTACCTTTGTTTGCACTAGCACTTCACTTTGCAACACTGCTGCACCTGACTGACTCGGAGAGGACTGGTCACTTTGCTAAGGTTTGTCAGCATTTTATATATCGACTGTTGTACTTTGATATTACATCAAATACCAATAAGTATTATTCTAAAACATTCCTTTGGGAAATATACCAAAAGTAAATACCTGGTTTAAAATACTGTGTCAGAGATATAATTATCTCTAATCCTGTGTGAATGTTTGCCTGACAGTGTGTGAGTGTATCTGTGTGTGGTGTACTTGGTTTCACTGAATGTTATATATGGGGGTTTATTGGTTTGGTTGTTAACCAACTCATATTGATTATTTTAGGTTGGAGATTGAGTTTGTGGTAACACACATTGATTGGAATTTAGCGCCTCAGTACCACCCACAGGGTAGGCATCATACTGCATTTCTGTATAATAAATTAATGTTATAAATATAGTAAGCCAAAAGACTTAGGCCTATGTTATGTAAATATTCCATTTTACCTATAACCATAAATTGAGAGGTTTCTGTGCATTGTATATAATGAATTAAGATAATATTGTGTATGTGTTATGTAATTATCTTTTGGACTGATGTGGCTGTATATGTATATAATATGACTATTATCTTATTGTTGTAGGGTGATATTATTCCAATCTACTTGTACCTACCCAAATAAAGGCATTAACCTCCCACCCCGTGACTTGTGTCAGCTCATTATAAAAGCTTGCACTATCGGTTACAAAATGGAGCCTCCAGCGAGGTAAATGCCAGAGTGAATGGGACAGGACTACAGCAAGGATTTTCCTTCTCAAAGAAGACCCCAGAAAGACGTATGCCTGTGTAGAAAGTTCATAGCCACTCCAACTTCGAGCCTCATATGTGTGATTTGGATGATTATTTCTCACCAACTGAGTTATATGGATTGCCATTTAATCGGATCGGACATTGACCAGGACAATCATACTTAGGATATCCAGGATGGTTACCTGTAACTAACTTTCGACCTGTGTGGATCGTATGAACAATCAATCAAACAAACTTTAGAAAAAAAAAAACAGTGAGTAAATATAACAATCATGCAATTGTATATTAATTATATACCGTTTTTCATTGTTTTCTAAATTCCTTTGATTATAATTGTTATATTGTAATGTAATGCATAAAGCATTGGTTTCATATTTCAATTCATATTTGCCATTGGATGTCGTGTTCGTCTGGACCCTAGACATCGGCCTTTAAACTTTTCCAGGCCTATGGGGAGGGGCTACCCGTAGGCTGTAATGGCAGCTCCAAACAGAAGATTCCAGATGGCTTAGTAGGAGAAGCTAATGAGTACAATGTCATTATTGAAGGTATTTCTTGTCCAGCTTTACTGGATACTGGAGCCACAGTTTCGGTCATCTCAAATACCTTTTACACAGAGCATTTATGCCATATCACACTTCACCCCATCGATGATATCCTAAACATTGAATGTGCTGGTGGTGAATCGTTAACTTACCTTGGATATGTGGAGGTCAAACTCACTGTGGACAAAGGCGCTTCTGCTGGCAATGAACCCTTACATTGCATCCTTTTAGTGGCACCGGGTACCAACTACAACAAGAGAGTTCCAGTCCTTTTGGGTACTAATGTACTACGTCACTTACTTGTACTGTGCAGACAGCTCGGTGGGACTCAATTTCTCCAAAAGGCTGCTTTGCGCACACCTTGGTATTTAGCATACAGATGTATGGTACTACGAGAGAAAGAACTGGAGAAGAAAAATGGCCGACTCGGACTTGTCAAATGCGCGGAAACTTCAACCATACACATGCAGCCCAATTCCAATGTAATTTTATCTGGAAAAGTATCTGAAGCTATACCATGTCCAGATGGATACGCCCTTGTTCATCCGACAGAGAACAATTCAGACATTGATGTGATACCTACCATTACGAATCTCAAATGTGGAGAACAAAGCACAGTCATGGTACATCTTTCAAATGTGACGACGAGAACCATTCCTATACAGCCTGGCACTATTCTGGGAGAGTTACATCAGGTGACGCTGCACACACTCCCGAGTGGAAAACCTGCTGATTTTCAGAGTTTGATCAATGGGATCGAGGTTGACACAACCGACCTTTCCCAAGAACAGATTCGCACAAGTAACAATCTACTCTCGAAGTACTCTGGTATATTTTCTACTGGTGACCATGATCTAGGAACTTCCAAACTCACTCACCATAGAATCGACTTGTATGATGATATACCATTTAAACAGCGCCATCGTAGGATACCGCCTGCTATGTTTGAAGAAGTCCGCAATCACCTCCAACAACTACTATCATCTGGGGTTATTCGGTCATCTCCCAGTCCTTGGGCATCCAATGTTGTTCTTGCTCGCAAGAAAGACGGTCAACTGAGAATGTGTGTAGATTACCGCCAACTTAATAACCGGACCATTAAAGATTCCTATGCATTGCCAAGAATAGAAGAGTTGCTTGATTGTCTTGGTGGGATGAAATTCTTTTCCGTTCTTGCTATGAAAAGCGGTTACCATCAAGTAGAGGTCACTGAAGAACATAAGCAGCGCACGGCTTTCACGGTTGGTCCTCTTGGATTCTTTGAATATAACCGCATGCCTTTTGGTCTCTCAAATGCCCCAGCGACATACCAACGCTTAATGGAACGGTGCCTGGAAGGTTTAAATCTTAACATATGCTTAGTTTATCTTGATGATCTGATTATATTTTCTAGGACATTCGAAGAACACATTGACAGATTACAGCAAGTTTTTCAGAGGATACAAGAGAGTGGATTGAAGTTGGCTCCTCACAAGTGTAAATTTTACAAGCGGAAGGTGAAATATGTCGGGTACATCGTCTCAGAGTCTGGAATTGAGGTTGATCCCGAAAAAGTATCGAAAAAAAACCCCCGGGAAATACCGAAAACAGCCGAAGACGTTCGTAGATTCCTTGGATTTGCCGCTTATTATCGGAAATTTATCAAGCAGTTTTCTAAGATAGCCCGCCCTTTAACCGATCTTATGCCTGTTCCGCAAAAGAAGCCTAAATCAAAGAAAGTCTCCCTGACATCCAAGCGGGAATGGAACAAAACACACCAGAACGCGTTTGAATCTTTGAATCAACATTTAATAAGTCCCCCTATTTTGGCCTTTGCAGATTACTCCAAGCCTTTCAAACTTCACACTGACGCAAGTCGCTTGGGACTGGGTGCATGCAGTATTGTACCAAGAACAGGACGAGAAACTCAGAGTAATCGCATATGGAAGTCGTGGATTGAATCATTCAGAGAAAAACTATTCGGCTCATAAGTTAGAATTTCTTTGTTTAAAATGGGCTGTTACAGAGAAATTTCATGATTATCTTTACGGTCATGAGTTTACAGCTTTTGCAGACAACAATCCTTTGACGTACGTTCTAACCAGTGCCAAATTAGATGCAACAGGACATCGTTGGTTAGCTGCTTTATCCTCATATAATTTCAGCATTCAGTATAGGACGGGTAAGTCAAATGTTGATGCTGATGTCCTTTCAAGAACACCAGAACAAAGTGATACTGCACTTGAATGTATTTCTCATGCTTCCACGAAAGCCATTTGTTCGTCACTTCCCGTAAATAATTTCGTAGAAACCCTGTGCTTTTCAGCATCGACGGCTGTTGACACTGATGATTTCGACACGGAGCTTTCAACAGATATTTGCGATCGCAACGCGTGGGAATGGAGGAGATCTCAGTCCAGAGATCCCAATATAGCTATTATACTGGAACACATGAATGCTGGAAAAACACCCGAAAGGTCAAAGTTCTTAAATAACAAATACCTTAACCAGCTTATAAAATCTTACAAACAATTTAAGCTTAAGCGCGGAGTCCTATACAGAATCACTCATGTGGCCAACGAAGATCGGGAACAGCTCGTTTTACCATTTGGACTGCATGCAGCGGCATTGAGAAAGTTGCATGACGATGTCTGACATCCAGGCCGGGATCGTACAGTTTCACTTTTATCCGAACGTTTCTATTGGCCTGGTATGGCTAAGGATGTAGAGGTACACCTAGAGCTCCCATGGTAAGCATTCAAACTTTGGAACCACTGGAACTGGTATGTATGGACTTCCTTACTTTAGAACCATCAAAGGGTGGAACTCAGTATGTTCTAGTGGTAACAGATCATTTTACCCGATATGCGCAAGCGTACCCCACCCAAAACATGACCGCGAAAACTACAGCCGGAGTATTTTTTTCTAATTTTGTCGTACACTATGACCTGCCAAAGCGTATTCACTCCGACCAAGGTGCCAATTTCACCGGGAAAATAATGACGGAACTATGCCAGTTGCTGAATATTGAAAAATCCAGGACAACGCCTTACCACCCAAAGGGCAACGGTATGTGTGAAAGATTTAACAGAACGCTTTGCAACATGCTCGGTACTTTGGATACTGAAAGTAAGAAAAATTGGAAAATTCACCTTGGACCCCTAATTCATGCTTACAATTGCACACGACTTGAATCAACGGGCTGGTCGCCGTACTACTTAATGTTTGGTAGGCAACCACGTCTCCTTGTTGATTTGGCATTTGGGTTAGACATCGACGCTACGAAACCAAAACTACGGACAGCCCATGGTCAGGAATTAAAAGACTGATTAAAGGCAGCGTATGACATTGCGAGAAAAGCTGTTAACAAGTCGCAGTTGAAACAAAAACTGAATTTTGATACGCGGGCGAGAGCTGCAGTTCTTGAGGTCGGAGATAGAGTGCTTGTTCGTAACCTTGCGTTTGGGGGTAAACACAAGTTAGCTGACAGGTGGGGAGAGGAGGTGTATAGGGTATTGCGCCAGCCTAATCCATCTATTCCAGTTTTTGTTGTAGGTTTAGAGAATGGAACAGGGAAGGAACGAACCTTGCATAGGAATGTTCTGGAACCAGTAGGCTCGATTCCTCTCCCAGTAACACCACCCGTCCCTCCTCCACGGAGGAAGAAATTTACTCCAAAACCTGTGGACTCCATTGAAGAGTCTCTGAGATCTTCACATAACGTTTTAAGTGAAGATGAATCACCGGATGGTCTACTTGTGGAGGAAGTTTGCGAAACTTCTCTGGAGGAATCTCCTAAGGATTCTTTACCCACAGTAAGTGAGCAATCAACAGCATCGGTAGGTGCGAGCGAAGTCCAGAGAGAAGCAACTCAAGATTTTCTTCCCACCGGTACACAGGTATTTCAGAGAAGTAATAATAATACAGATCCTACTTCCTTCCAGCAGACATCTGGTGAGAGGGTGATCCCTACTCCTCAACCCAGACGCTCGGGTCGTCAGCGGCGCCAACATGAATGGATGCGAGGTGGAGACTATGCGTTTTCACTTATCACCCAACAGGATTGGTTAGCAAAAGCTGGTTACCTTAGTTCACTTCTTGAGCAAGGTTTAGTGGCAGATACCGGTAAGATTTCTGATGCCATAGTGGATATCATAAAAGGTAGCTGCTGATGGGGACATCAGTTTTGGAGTAGGGGGAGTATGTAAAAGGCACTTTTTAGTTAGTTTAGTTGGTCAAGCCTGTTGATATATCTGTATATAGTTTTATTTGTTTGTCTTTGAGTCATGTAGCTTGGATCAGCACAGGTAATATTCAGGTAGCAGGTATGTGGGGACTGGCCTAATATTTGTAGGTAAAACAGCACAGTTCAAAATACCGCTCATTCATTGGTTGTTTGGTTTTCCTCCAAAAATGACCAAACACTCACTGTTACCTTTGTTTGCACTAGCACTTCACTTTGCAACACTGATGCACCTGACTGACTTGGAGAGGACCAGTCACTTTGCTAAGGTTTGTCAGCATTTTATATATCGACTGTTGTACTTTGATATTACATCAAATGCCAATAAGTATTATTCTAAAACATTCCTTTGGGAAATATACCAAAAGTAAATACCTGGTTTAAAATACTGTGTCAGAGATATAATTATCTCTAATCCTGTGTGAATGTTTGCCTGACAGTGTGTGAGTGTATCTGTGTGTGGTGTACTTGGTTTCACTGAATGTTATATATGGGGGTTTATTGGTTTGGTTGTTAACCAACTCATATTGATTATTTTAGGTTGGAGATTGAGTTTGTGGTAACACACATTGATTGGAATTTAGCGCCTCAGTACCACCCACAGGGTAGGCATCATACTGCATTTCTGTATAATAAATTAATGTTATAAATATAGTAAGCCAAAAGACTTAGGCCTATGTTATGTAAATATTCCATTTTACCTATAACCCTAAATTGAGAGGTTTCTGTGCATTGTATATAATGAATTAAGATAATATTGTTTATCCCATAAATGAACCATTTTTGGTGTAATAAAGCTAGTGCATAAATTTTCGATATGCCCCACGGGCAATAAATATCCTGGGAATTTGATTGGTCCAGCAAAACTCATTCATCATGATTAGCCAATGAAAAGGTACAAACCCAAAACCGGACTACTTTTTTGACAGCTGTCAAAGTCTGCTTTTTTCACTGTTGCAAAATTCAATGTTTCATCATGACAGACTTACAGATTGGCGACGTTGTAAAAGTGGACAAAAACGGAGCTGGGCGAGTGAAACAATTTAGTATTTACTGATACACATTTGGTTAAAGTTCAAATAATCGGTATAGATTTTGACATAGAACTGTCGCCACGAAGATTGACAAGAATACCATCAACGGTTACATTGGCGTCCGACATCGGTCAAGGTAGGCCAATGGAATTATTAAAGTAACTTAAATTTAAAATATCTGAACTACTTTCGCATATTATTTTTTATTGTTACGTGGTACTTCGATTTTTATTTCAAAACAGATTACATCCAAGGGAGCGATGTCAACGGCGAGAAAGGCGCCGCCGGAGAGAGGCCTCAATCCCGGGTGACTGACTGCGCAGACAAGACGAAGAACCGTATGTTTATTCCCGTCAACGAAGGAGATGTGTTCAACATCATACGAACAGAAGAAAATCAAAACACGGCAAAAAAGACATCGTATGATATGAAACTCTTAAAACAATTTCTTCAGATGACAAATAATGGAGATATGCGAGAAATTTATGACATTCCTCCAGGAGAATTATGCAAAATTCTGAGTAAATTTTTCGTAAGCGTACATGTACGTAAACCTGACGGCGAAAACTATGAGCCCTCCTCTTTAAGATCGATGTTAGCCAGTTTCGAAAGGTATCTGAAGAGACATGGTTATCAAAGTTCACTAATCACTGATATGCAATTTTATACTTTACGTGAAACTTACAGTGAAATCTTAAAAGAACTTAAAAGAGACGGTAAAGGTAACTTACCCAAAAAGGCAGATCCGGCTACTGATGAGGAGATCGATCATCTTTGGACATCCGGTCAGTTTGGCGTTCATAGTCCTCAAGCCATAATTAACACTCTCAAATCTCAATCTGCAATCAAATCCGTTGAAAATGACTCCCGAAATGTTATCTCCAGTCAGCAATCCATGTCTCGAGTATCGAGTACGACCACAGCCTCAAATGTCGCGCCAATATTTGGAGGTCAAATTTCTGGAGGAGTATTCAACGTTCATGTTCATAATCATTACAATTATGAAGCACCCAAGCGTAGCAGAATTCGTGTCATCGAATCTTCACAATCTTCAGATGAGGATTAATCCGCTGTTTTACACTGAACTGTTGCCGATATTAACTGTTCTAATCTTCTGTTAGATTCTTTCTCAAGTTTCAGCGCGCCATGTTTACGATTTATGTTTGCTTGGCGAATGGCGTGTTGACACTGTTGACTGTCTGTTGTCAGTTTTGAAATATCCCTTTGGAAAGTTTACTAAATAACAGTTTATTGTTTTTACTTTGTACAATAAAACAAATTGGCTTTAAAAATGATTCGTATAAGTCGTATCATTTATGAATGCTATAATCATACCATTAAACAAATTTGTATTGCACTGTTTTTCTTCCGCTTTCAACTGTTTACTCAGCACGACTGTTTACTCTGACCGCATTCCAGTAAATCAATGCGCGTTATCTATAGTTTCACTGAGAGACGACGGCGACAGTTGGTTTGTTTTTTGTTGAATTTAAATCTCTGGTATTTATGGGATAAATAGGATCTCCACATCGTGACCCTAAGATATCAGATTTATCAAACTCAAGTAGTAATTTTCATTTGTTCCTCGCCAGAGGCTCGGAACAAATGAAAATTACTACTCTCGTTTAATAAATCTGATATCACAGGGTCACTCGGTGGAGATCCTCTATGTATGTGTTATGTAATTATCTTTTGGACTGATGTGGCTGTATATGTATATAATATGACTATTATCTTATTGTTGTAGGGTGATATTATTCCAATCTACTTGTACCTACCCAAATAAAGGCATTAACCTCCCACCCCGTGACTTGTGTCAGCTCATTATAAAAGCTTGCACTATCGGTTACAAATCTGCACTAGTCTCAAAACCCACTCGTGAAATTAAAGAGCTTATAAAAATGATTTTAAAGGAGCTATTGAGAACTGCAACTGGAATGATGTGTCAAATTTTCAGGATGTGGATGAAGCTTTCACTTGTTTTAATGACAAAATCTGTGTTTTGTATGACAAATATTTTCCCAATACTATTTTAACTCCTCAAAAATGTCCTATTATAAAACCGTGGATTACACCAGCCTTATTGAAATCTGCGAACTACAAAAATAAGCTGTATCGGGATCAACTTAAATACAACCACCCAGCAGTAAAACAAAAATACCGTGCATATCGTAATAAACTCAATAAATTAATATCAAGCTCACGCAAATCATATTTCGAAAAACAATTTAACAAATTTAATAATGAGATCAAAGGAACTTGGAAAATACTAAATCAACTTCTACAACGTGGACAAAAGTCTACCCTTCCAAACTCTTTCCTAATTAATGGCAACCAAATAACTGACAAAAACCAAATAGCAAATAATTTCAACTCTTACTTTACAACAGTCGCTGAAAACTTACAAAAAAATATACAAAATTCTCCCATATAGCAGCTACTGATTACTTACCTGATATAACCAATTCCGATTTTCACTTTTCAACTGTTACATCCTCTGACGTAAAATCAACTATAAATGATCTAAAATCCACAGCTGCAGGACTGGACGGTATTACTATATCTTCATTAAAACTTGTTTCACACCTCGTATCAAAACCACTTACCCATATTATTAATCTCTCTCTCACATCCGGCAGGTTCCCAAATTCTCTAAAAATTTATTCCCGCCTTTTATGTTCAATATTATATTGTATTTGCCCTTCTTAAAAAATGAATAAAAATGAAATGAAATGAACCACATGTTGTGTAAAGCAAAGACGTAGTTTCGGTAAATTCCAGGAATTCCTCAATGCTTCAATTATATAACTGATCGCGTCTGAAAGTTAACAAACAGAGTATTTCGGCCCCTTACATTATCACGAGGACACTTTTGATGGGCCATCAAGAGGGTATGGAAATTGAACGTTACACAGCTACCTTTTTGGTCGCCACATTCAAAATGACCTGCAGTCTATCAGAGGGTATTTCACGCACGTAAATCCCCGAAGTTATCAGACTGGTGGAGTTCTTGGCAACTTCTGTATACCATTGTCCCGTGTTCGTGAATATGAAGTCAAGCATACCTCGACTCACCAAATATACACGTTGTGTAGCCTGACTGGGATAAACTACAGGCAAATCTGGCAACGACTGATTGGACTAGCTCACTTAACACCGACAATATTGACGAAATGACTATAGGCGTGACCTACACTATAATAAATGCTACAAATCTAGCTATACCAAACAGACTTTTGACTGTCGACCCAAACGATAAAACCTGGGTTACCATAGAAATTAAAAGGGCAATTGCCAAAGGGGACAAACTTTTCCGACTTTCAAGAAGATTCCCTAGTGACACAAACAAACTAAACTGAACTGCAAAAAATACCGTAATGTTGTTACTTCTCTAATCAGAAAAGCAAAACGGGACTATTTAGACAAACAAATCTCGAAAATCAACTCTGGTAACACTAGTAAAAAATTCTGATGGAAACTTTGCACGTCATACTTAAAAAACAATAATGCAAATTGTTCTCCGATTCCTCCACTATTCGGAGACACCAGTATCCAGAACTATTTATACGAACCAACGAAAATAACCCGACTTATTAAATAGACACTTTGCCTCAGATCAGACTTAGGTCGTTTTGCTCAAACCACTCTCAGTAGTGTTGCCATCGAAAATAACGATTTTTTTACCATCCTGAGCTGCCTAGTTACTTCAAAAGTTACTGGTCCCGATCAAATCAGTCCTGAAGTCCTTTATGAAATCAGACACAAAATATGCCCTATTCTTACCCGTTTGTTTATCCTCTCTCTTCAAGCTGGTAGATTTCCTGCCTTCTGGAAACAAGCAAACGTTACACCAGTTTTTAAATCTGGGGATCCTTCCCTCGCCCAAAACTATCGCCCTATTTCCCTTCTCAGTTGTTTGAGCAAAGTTTTTGAAAGGGTAGTTTTCAAACATGTATTTTCTTCTGTCCGGGAAGAGATAAGTGCTTGTCAGTATGGTTTCCTTCCCGGAAATTCTACCCTTATCCAACTATTAGACCTCTATTTTGATATTGCCAAAGGCTTAGATGAGGGTAAAGAAATAGTTCTTATATTCTTCGATATATCCAAAGCTTTCGACCGAGTCTGGCACAATGGATTGCTAGCCAAGTTAAGATCTCATGGCATTCATGGTAAACTATATGATTGGTTTGTCAGCTACCTCACAGAACAACAACAACGAGTCGTGATTAACGGTCACCAGTCTATCGTTGAAGCAGTATACGAATTTATTATGATGTTTCATAGGTTTGGATGATTGCCGTTATATTTATGTATATGATTCTGGTCCATTGGAATTGTATTAATGGATTTCATATAAGTTATAATATGTCTACAATTAACAGGCTCATAGCTGCATAACAGTAGGCAGAGACGGTCATCTCATTTTTCCATTATTTTTCTCATTAGCGTCTATTAATTACAATATTTTTTTCACTCATTCTCAATATTATGATTAATTATTTTCTACTGTTTTCATCATTCATACTCCGATAATTACCATTACCATTATCATTATTATTAGCCATGTCGTTATTTCAGTTATATTGTTCACTCTCTTCTTCTATACTCCATTGCCCACATTAACTTGTATAAATTTCCAAATAGGATTATGGTAAACATTCGAAATCTTGTACATAGGGTTTATATTCTGTTTTCTTTGTAAAGTTTACTGTCAATTATATCATATACCACTAAATACACATTATAAGCTGAAAGCTTAACGTGTATGTTTTATATAAAAACAGAAAGTGTAATCCCAAAATAACGAGAATACATATAGAATACAAACTGCGTCACACCCAGTGGCTTATTAGTTTGGTTGATGACATGAATAGTTATGCATATCTTTTTTATCACCTTTTTTAGATTGTATGTGGATGGAACTACACAATGGTCCTAACTCAAAAAGGGTTTATATATTCCTGGGGTTGGAATGGTTATGGCCAGCTTGGAACAGGAGACAAAACTAACTACAATCATCCAAAACAAATTCAGATCGATGAAAGGTACATGTATGTCGGTACGACTTGCCATATGTATCTAATTATGTTTAGAAACACGTACAATAATTTAATTATTTCCCAAGAATCACATACTAGGGAGTTTGGTAGTCATATAACTCTCTTGCTGGGTGTGTATCTTTTCGGGTGGAAGTTTGACTATTATCAATGTCATTAGCTATTAAATAATTAGTTTAAATAAAAGTAAGGTTGGTAATTGCAGGCACTCAATAATCCCTGAGTAGAAATATGTTTCACTATCAATGATATGTTCAAACATCAGCGAATTGACTAACACTTTCATATTTTTCACCTTTTTCGGTCACAAGCTATCACTAGGAGTTTTCTATTAAAAGCGAACATATTTTGTTTATCAGCATAAAATGGATTTATTAATAGATTTGGGCATATTTATACAGCAACTCGAGGACATAAATATACCTTTCCCTAAAACACACATTTATGCATAATAAAAAATATATTTCTGCCGATCAGGAAGATACTGTATCATAAATGAAAATAGATGTACCTATTATACTAACTATATAAGTATTCCCTTTAATTCACTGCTTTTTTACCGTCGGGGTTAACAGATTCAAAATTGGATAATGATCTTTCAGGCTTTAAATTATATTACTTCAAATCGAATCGACGACATATAACGAAATTTTGAATTAGTCTATTAGGTAACCAGCGAAGTTAAATATCATCATGAATTGTCTGTGTTAATGTCTGTCTGCCGTCATCGTCGTATTCGGAGACAATCTTAACCTGGGAGGAACCCTTATTCAAAGGTGGCATCTCAACAAGGTTCCGTGATGCGTTTCTTAATCATCTCCAAAAATTCAGATAATACCAACTCCAAGAACCACCCAATAATTTCACAATGTATGTATTGAGAAGGTTTTATAATGTAGAAAACCCAATTCTGTTGTTTAGAGTTCAAATTCGGTGTCGATTCAAACATGTTCATCCAGTCCAACCTGGACGAGGACAATACATTCCGTTATGGACTCTGCCCTGTATATTTTTATTATCCGTGCGTGTTCCTTAGGGGTTCGGTTTTGGATCAAATTAACCTGAAGCACATTTTTGTGTTCAGTAATTCCTTGTGTTAAGCCCTAATCATTCATTAAGCTATTCCTGAAAAACAAACTGCCAGTGTCTTTATTCGATAGACGGGTTTTATTCTCTCAAAGAGAACGAACGCACGACATATGATGTCCGAGTACAATACCAAACACCTTCGAACGACCAATATATCTTTCGCCCTCAAATAGTGGTATTTTCCGCAACTGACCCTTTACTCAGCAACACACAGCTCACCAGCGCGTCCTTTATTTCTATTCTAATGCATATCATATGTAGATTAATTCAATTTCACTATTCCAAACGTAAGAATTTTAATCAGAAAACCAGCCTTGCCAACCAGCATAGGAACATTTAGACCCTCCCTTGGTAACCAGAGCCAATCAGAAATGTTTTGGACCAACCCATATATAGAACGTATAGCGGGTGAAATCAGTGTTGTCAGCTCAAACGCGATGACGTCATAATTCCGGAATGTTGTGACGTTATCGAACACTGCTCTCTCTCTCTTAAGTGACTTGTCAACGACGCAAGTAATCAAATGACCTCATGCAGTTTAAATCCTATGACGTGTTAGAACACAGCTGTCACTCAGGGCCAAGAATAAATTATTCTACACCAGCTCACCCCTAATTTATAGCACAACGTGGCTTCCCTATCTCTGTAATGTTAAACGAGTTGGAGCTGTATTAGAATGACGCTTTGAGGACATTGTTCGACTTGTATGGCATTGGCGTCATCTTTCTGTTGTAGGCGCTGTGACACGCCTCTTTTTCATTGCGTTATAAACGAAATGAACACGATTCCGATGTCAGATTGATCCCAAAACTCAAAGTAGCATCATTTTGCCTTACACATAGGCTTCTGCACAAACGTCAGACCTTAAGTCAAAAGGGTCTATACCACTCCTAACGCGACCAATAGTGAGGTTTTAGTGGTTTCATGTTAGCAATGCGATCTTTTTATTAGTTTTGATAATCATTTGAACAATGAGTATATAAAGTGCGATTGAAACACTCGCCGATGTAGAACGATGACCGACAGGCAAAAGTGCGCCCGGCAAAGATCAGCACCCCTCAACTAGTACCTTCTTATGAAGCCCTGTCTTATTGGATAGTTTTTATTGGGTATTCGGAGGTTAAAACAATAACCATACAACACATTTAAGCTGTAAAATGTCGGATTTTATGACTTTCCGTTTAGCTTGTTTAAGGAAGCGAAACAGAAAGATCATAGAGGGAAGTTAAATAAGAATTCCAGAGTTTAAAATTACACCCGGGCAAAATCGTTCTACAAAACGCATTCTCTCGTTTTTAATTTATTTGTGTTACGGATGAAGCTCTTATAAAACTGAATACAAAATTGAAACAAGTTCTGGATTGCTTTATTGCCAGACATTACGCTGAGCTTGTTTGTATGACAACTCTGGATCCCTATAGACAAGAAAGACGATTCTTAGTACTCTAATGAGTAATGAAACTCTCAGTCTGAGTTAAGTAAATTGGTAAACGAGTACGCGTAGATTTGAAAAACATGGTCTATATAAAATCCCAAACCCCATTGATTGATGCTGAATGTCAAAATTGTTGTACCCATGTTGAATCGTGTGTCAACGTTTTTTATTTGAAAATAGAAAGGAAAGCCTTCACGGCCTTTCACACTTTGGAAAAGGTACTGTCTTTTAAACGGAATGATTGTTTCAAGTTCATTAACTCATGGTATAAAATACCCAGATCACTTCCCTTTTACCCACTCTTGTTGGGGTCTGACTTGACATAATCTTACAGAATGCAGTTTTTGCGACAGGATTGTGACACTTAAGTTGACAGGTTTAAAAACAACAGAAAATAATTATTATCCTCTAAACAGTTCAAATTTAGAAATTGGGCCATTTATGACGGGTGAGATTAGTTATGCCCCTGACGAGACCCTTGTGATAGTCTCTATCTCGACTAACAGCAAAATGCTGTCAACCACCATTTTCGTTTAGCAAATTTGAATGGCATTTGATGATTTAAGGTTTTTTTAAACTGGTTCTTAAAAGAACTTGAAAATATATGCATTTTAAATTGAAAGGGGTGGGCGTGTAAATGACCTCACGAATTAAAAACGATTGTCCTTAAAGATTTGATCTTTTAAAAATCATTTTAAATCAATGTAAATGTAAAATAACTAAAATTCGACAATTTCTGTTTTTCAGCCAATGAAAATCGATCTCGATAATGCTAGATTTAGGAAGGGGCTTTAATACTTTGCGATATTTTTATGTCTTAGTTATTTGAATATTGGATAAAAAACAATGCAAGTTTATAATACACACTGATTGAAGTTGTTTGTGTGTTTTTAATGGATTAAACAATTTTGAAAATACAACAGTTAGGCTATGAACGTGTTGGCCATGATGTGTCAAAATGGTGTTATCATGTTGAATCGTGTGTAGCGTTAGACCGGTATGTATTACCTTTGTCTGGTGGCCAGACATGTACTATGTGTAGATCTATTTGAAAATAGAGAGGAAAAAACATATATTGCCATAGTTTAAAACATTATTGTTGTCGCAGATGGGAAATGGGGCTCACTCACACGACATATTGTATATTATGTTACATGAAACAGACTCAGCTGCAGTCAGCAAACTCTCGCTTCATGTCAACATGTTATGACTTATGTATCTATTCCTCCATGCATGTAGGCCTACTTTAAGAGTGGGGCCTAATTGATATTTACAATGAGATGCAAACTATTAACCATTTCTTGATTTCACCTTATATGTGTGCTAACATATCAGTAAATAGAGAAGATGTATAAACGCAGACATAGTTTCAAGTAGGAGTTAACACTTTGATCGTCACTTATAAACATCCATGGTAACCAAATAGCTTGGTTTACCTACATCATATGTATTACAACTCAAACTCAAATTAATATATGGTTTAGATTTTAGTTCAGTTATGTTTGGTGCCCATTCATTCTCGTGTGTATTATTGCACGTAAGTATTCTTACTATGCCATGTTTATTACCTGCCACCTGTATGCCCCATGCTGTTCTTCCTTAATCTTCTTGCTGTACATAACCTTTAATCGTTTCATTACCCTACATGTGTTGTTTTAAATTCTTATCTACTGCCTATATATACCGTTATTTTCATTGTACCACTACTCCAGATGATGGTTTGAGAATAAACCGAAATATTGAGTTAATATGTCTTACATGTCTTTCTTCGGATTGCTCACTCTACTTTATTATTGCACATCTATTCCCTCTTTTGTTTTCAGGTTTATACAGATAGCAGCTGATAAATATGCTGAAGAACCCATGTGCATCTCAGCCGGCCTTACCGATACAGGGAGGGTGTATATGTGGGGTGGTAAAACACATACCTCTCCTTGTCTCACAGAGTATACAAACATTGATGAAGTGTTTGCAAACATTCCAGATAAACCTTTCACTTGGAGACTATGCTCTCTAGGTAGGTTTTAAGGAGAAAACAAACATGGTGAAATATGTCATTTGTGTGGTGTGCAAATAAAGTGTATTGCCTTGTTATGTATGTCTGATATTTTATGTAATTAACATTTAAACCAAATGAACACTAAACACAAGGACACAGGGGAAATACCCTTGATTAAAAGTTTCTGAAGTAGTAAGGAAACTCCATAAATATTCATGGTGTAATCTCAATATTTCGACTTTAATTAAGTCATCGTCAATATAATTATGAGTACATCAAAAGGCAGTGTAGAAAAGACAGAATTCAAGGATGACCATATTAAGTAATGTGAAAACTTCAAATTCATTGAAAGTTTACTTAATATACCTTCAAACGTAGACAACCTGAAACCTATCCCAACTGAATCATTTTTAGCCCAAAATACCAAAGTAATTGATTCATTTAACAACTTGAATGAGTTATTATTCAAGGAAGCTCTCTCTATCAGGAGATTAAAACCGGCCCTCAATCACGGAATTATGGCTACAAAAGAACTATTTATTTCGTTAGTCTCTGTTATAAGTTACTACAATATACTCTATTCTAAAGCGCCACATATCGCTAGAAGAGAGCTTAAAATAATCCTTTTTTAAAACTCATTTTTTATTAGGCCTACTATCTTTCCAACAACTGTTACCATTTCTATAGCTTATACATAATAAATATATAATTTTAATTAATTCTGTTAATTTATCAATTATATTTTTTCTCTCTCTTCCTTCTTTTTGCTCATTACAGATATATATATCTTTATATACATACAAACATGTATTTTTTTTTTTCAAACTTTACTAATTATTACTGTAAATGTTTGCATAGACCTAGCAGTGATTTCAGGGACATATGTTTTTCTTAAAAGCACACTTGCCGCGAAAATCCAGAATACTGTTTTCATAAAAACGATTGGCGGTTTTCTGTATTTTTCCCAGACAGAAGAAGTTGAGAACTTCCTATTTTTACCAAAAATAGAAAGTTTTGGCATCTTTTAGTATTTTTAATTTGACACTGAAAATTAGATTTATCAAGTACCCGCAAATGCCGCAATGTAAACAATCCCCGAGCCTGAACATGCGCACAAGCACCCTAATGTGTGATCTTGAGTGATCTAACGGCAGATTATAATTTTGCGTACTTTACATGAGAAATACAGACTGACAATCAGGTAAGATTGACTCGAAAAGCCTGCCGATAATTTTTTGAGTGTAAACCACAGATAAAAAGGCCTGAAATGAGGGTAATCTATAACCACTAAGTTAACCGACACTGATCGTTGTCAATGTAATCAGGCTTCGATTCTTCGTTAGGTTTTCACTCCCCAGATCTACACTCGACTTTTAGTGGTTTTAATCGTAGTAAGATGTAATTTGGTTTTCTTAACAAATGTTCAACATGCTACGGCGGCAAGTGGGCCTTTAATTTATTAGCCTGGCTTGGTATTATGACTGCCTTTTAGGACCCTGATTTATTGTAACAAAATGTTAATCTCCCATTACTCCTTAGTGTCAACCATCCTTGTATTCTGTCTTTTCTATATAAATGCACACTGTCTTTTGATGTACTCATAATTCTCCTGACATTGAGTAGATCGAAGTCGATATATTGAGATTACACCATTAATATGTATGGTTAAGTTGTTCAGTGGATCAAATAGATAAGTTTCTAATTGTGTTAAACTTTATACCCAATAATATGTTGTAATAAGCTATAAAAGCCCATGCTATTTCATTACCTTGAAGGTAAACAAGAGTTAGGTTTTAGTCAATAGAAGTTAAAAAATGTATTTTATGGCTCCATTTGGTGGCCAAAGGGGTATGTTATTTAACATAATTATAGGATTACCCAAGACTTCAGCAATTCATTTACACTTATATTCAAAGTATATATAGTAACAATACAACTTACAAATGTTCGATCTGATTAACAGTGCGCCTGTATTGATATCTATGTCTTCAGAAATAGTCGAAACCACTGTAAGAAAAGACCTATACAGAAATGTGTTACCATGGATACTGGTTATATACACAAAGTAAAAAGTTAACTACCCCCTGGAAACCGACCGATAAAATCATTGGTGTAGGGAGATTGTTAGCAAACTGATGTTGGAGAAACGATTGTGATAAGAAAGGGCAACATTCTGGCGATAAGAAATCACCATTAATGGCAATAAGCTTTACAATTTATTCAGGATATCTTTAGCCAAATCAAAAGTGTATTTTTAACAAAATAAAAAGATGCTTGTAAGTATGAAACTTCAGGGTCCATCTGGCTTCACAGGGCGAACATATTGAAGTAAAAATGTCACTTAAAGTGTGCAGAACACATCCCTAGAACAGAAGGTCAATAGCACGTATATCCTCCATTAGCTCCATGGAGACTATACGCGCTATTGACCTTCTGCTCTAGGGATGTGTTCTACATACTTAAAATAACATTTATACTTCAATATGTTCGCCCTGGGATGAATATGAAAGGGATATGAAACGCCTTTGTATTATTGTCAGTCTACGAGCAGCAGTTTGGCTCGCTATTGTCTGTCTCGTGACGGCATTCCGATTCATTCGCAGTCCATATATCCACGACATCGGTAAGGTTCGAAATAAATCGGAATACACAAAACGGGTTTCGGCACTCTAAAACTTCGGGGATTTACGTATGTGCCAGTCTGATAACTTTCCAGTGGGGGGGGGGGGGGGCTTAATTAGTTAGTGTCTTCTTCAAAACCGATTTTTGGGTTATGTCCGAAACGGGAATCTAATGCTTAACTGTTTTCTTTGTGTAGATTTTTACAGTTACGGTTACAAATCTAAATGAATGCCAAGACGATGTGATGCATTTTATTCGTATATTTAACATGTTGTATTGCTCTCGCTATGTTTAGGAATTTATATTTTCGAAAACTCTTCATTTTTCCAATTCTGTCAACTGATGATGTGTTTTGTATTGCTTGTAGAAAGGGGTGTCCTCAAGTCAAATTGTAGGCATACTGGAATACAGACAGACATAGACAGTATAGTAAGTAGCATAATGTAGCTATCTATTGCTGAATATGGTTTAAGACGCTTCAGAAAGTTTCAAGATTAATTTAACAATTAAACGAGACTTACCTGTAAGTTAAAGTTTGGTTATAATTATGTCGAGCCATCTGTGGCACATAGGGATTACACGAGATTGCATCGTCGACCACGTGATAGCATACTTTAAAGCAGTGACTGTTCAGGATCATCGAGACAAAGGGAGGGATAGAATACAAGTTGTTTGAGCTGAATAGCTATAAATGGGACGGCGTGTAATCCCTATGTGCCACAGACTTACAGGTAAGTCTCGTTTAATTTTTAAATTATGTCTCGCCATCTATGGCAACGGGATTCCATGAGATTTTTAAAGACCCTGAGCAGTCACCTTCAAATAAATTAACGAACGCATATTTATCTCAAAATCAAACCTCTGTATTTATTTCCCTCTGGTACATGCACGAATATAAGAGTATTTAGTGGTCTATAGAAACATTACCAGACTTGACTAAATTAATTGTGAATGTTCCACGCCGAGTGTGCCCATTGGACCTTATGACGTACATTTACTGAAGTTATAGAGCGAATTCGACTCCTTGTTCTCGTGTTAGGATAACACAAGAACACAGTCACGAATGGCAAGTGCAGAGACAAGAACACTGTTCCACTCCCCACCTATCCGGGGTGTGACTGAGGAGTACCAAGAACAAAGATGGGCGAAGAAAACCTATTAGTGTGTTTTATAATATTTATCAGCCGCCTTGACGAAAGGTGACGAGTGAAGGCCTGTTTTATTAAGTGTTAACATCGAAGAATGTGGGCAAATATTAAAGATACACTATCCCCATTTTCTGCTCAACAATATTAACCTTTTCCTCCGAAAAATTGTGTTGATGTAGGTATATATATTATAACGTATTTTTCATCGTGTTTTACATAGCAAATGAGCCAATTTCATGAAATATAACACGAAAATAAATCTTTCTATATTTTTAATCGCGTCTTAGATTTCCATTTAGCCTGATTGAGTATCTATAACGCGATGTCCCTTCTCGGCAATCATATAAAGAGCATCAACAGTGACTTGCAGCTGGAAAGAAGGAAACTTCTTCCGGTTAATATAGTCCGAATTTCCGCTAGGCATATTCAACATGCGTATGTGAGTTCCGCCAATTGTACCCGCTATACCGTTAAATCCAGAGATTTCTTGGAAGCTTCCAGCGATCTCTCTCCTCCTGGTTTGAGATGGCCATCTAATAAAAGATTTTCTTTTCCCACAAAGCGAATCTGATACATTTCGTATGATTTTGTGAACAGGACTTTCCGACATACCAAAGAGAAAAGCTAGCTCTCGCATTGGATCTTGGTTTGCCATGTACCAAAGAAATGTCGGAAGTTGTTTAGAAGGAGATACTGCTTCCAAATTTCCACCGGGAACTTTTGGTAATAAATCATTTACGATCTGGAGAATGTATTCAAATGTCCCAGTTGAAAGATGAAAATGTGGCAAAAATTCAACTCCTGACATGGGAGAAAGAACGTTTTCAACAAAACCTATTACACGACTATGCTTAGATTTATGTAATAGCAAGACTGCCAAAATTAACAGTTTCCTCGTTGCGCTCTTCGGGCTCTTCGTCGTCAAAGAGCATATTTAAATACACCATATTTTGTAGAAGAGCCATATCAAAATAAATCACACGTTGAGATGTGAGTAAACACTTTCCTGTTCGAATCAACAGAACATTGCACTCGGGTAACACAAGAACAGCGAATACGTTCGAGTCAAGCGAACATTGTAACCTGGGATGAATATGTAACACGGGAACAATCAACGTGTTCGAGACAGGCGACACGAGAACATTGCACTCGGGTAACACGAGAACAGGGAGTCGAATTCGCCCATAGAGGCTTACTGGATAACCGCGTTGGCAAACCTGCCCTCTGGTTCAATTGGTTTGTTGTAGAACCTAGCAGAAGTAGATTATTTTGTCAAGCCAGCTGTTTTCATAATCGTTGCTAGCGGCAATTGCCTTTGTCGTAGAGGCAGCTCTGGTGGAATGAGATGAGAATATAGTGGTATCAACACCCGCTCGAACCAAGACAACTTTAATCCATCTAGAAATGGAGGCTTTGGACACCTGATCATGGGGTTTTCGGTAACTAAGGAAAAGTTTTTGACATTCACCACGCAGTAGTGCTGTTCTAGAAATATACTCATTTAAAGTGGAGCAAACGCACAGTCTGTCGTCTCCAGAAAATGGGGTTAATTCTATAATCACATGATGTGTTCCTGGTCGAGAAGTTTTCAGCAAATCTTTAATTTTAAACAAATAAGTTGACCCTTTATGACTTAAATTTCTGTAATAAGTGAATGCTTTGGCATCTTTGCCCAGTTACCAAGACAATTAACATAACTAACTTTAACGTCAAATCTTTAAGAGTCAATCTGTGAACAAGAGATAACGATTGCAAAAAAGTCAGAACTACTTCTACATCCCACGGGACATTATTCCTGGGAAAAGCGGGACGAGAGTTAAAAACACCTCACCAAGTCTCACAACCAGCGCGTGAGTTTCAAATGACATCCCATTAGACCTAAACAGAATAGTGCTGACCTTGCACTATTTATAGAACTATATCCCAGTCCTTCATCAAATAAAAAAGTTAAAAAGTCTAACACAACAGCCACGTTGGGCGAAAAGGGATTACAGTTCCTTTGATCACAGTATGCCATCCATCGCTTGATCCATCGTGGTATAGGTTATTTGTGTCTGATCTCCAGGACTGGAGGATGAGGGATGAAGCTTTCTTTGAAATTCCTCTGGCGCTGAGGGTTTCCCACACACCTGGCAGGCTATCAGTCGCATATTGGGAAGAGTTTTCTCCCCTATCCCTGGATGAGTGAGTGTGTCCTCCCCCCTGTCAATCAACAAAGGGCAAGCAGTTAGACAAGTCATTAACTTAGTGAACCATGGTTGAGTAGTCCAATACGGTGCGATAATAATACCCTCAGCCTCCACCTCAACAAGTTTCTGTAGGACTTTGCCCACTAAGTTAAAAGGAGGAAAGGCATAAAAATAGTAACCTGACCATGGAATCGAAAACGCATCGATGGCTGAGGCCTCGGGGTCTGGTTTCCAAGATACAACTGGTTTGACTTTGAAATTTAGTCTGGAGGCAAATAGGTCTATTTGAGGTGCACCAAGGTAATATGTGATCAAACTGAAAATTTTATCATTCACCATCCATTCTGATTTAGATCTTTTTGTACGTGACTGTTTGTCCGCTTGGCAGTTGTCCACGCCTGGTAAGTAAGCGGCTTTGAATCAAATATTTCGGGCTATACACCACATCCAGATATCTCTTGCAATTGTATTGCATTGTAGGCTTTTACCTCCCATGTCGTTTACGACTGCAGTTGTATTATCCATTTCTATTTTGATTTTTACGTTTGTCATTTCTTTACAGAAAGTTTTGACAGTAAAGAAGGCAGCCATTAGTTCGAGGACGTTTATATGGTACTTGGACTCAAATGAGGTCCATGATCCTCCAGTGGACATAGGGGACATTACTCCCCCCCCCCCCCATTGTTTTTTAAGCATCTGACTGTAAAACAGTTGCACAACGACCTCTTAAAATAGGGTTTTCTGTCCCATTTATATGCTTAATCCACCATCTTAGATCACTTTTACCTTGAGTAGATAATAACACGGCCCCATCGTAATTTCCTTTGTTCAGGCTCAACCAAAGTGATTTTTAATTATCCAGTACCCTGTAGAATAAAGGACCATATGTGACTGCATGGAAACATGAGACCATAAGACCAATTACTTCAGCAGTGTTACGGATTGTTATGTGCTTTTTCCTAAGTAGCTTTTCACATGCCAATTTTAGCTTATCTGCCTTTTCTTGGGCAAGGGAAATTGTCATCTTGACAGAGTTTAGAACAAACCCTAAATAGGTTCTGACTTGGACAGGCGTAAACACTGATTTATTTGGATGTATTGTAAATCCTGTCATTTCGAATGTTTGGACTGCATCATTAATAGCTAGGGAGCATTCCTCCGCCGTATCAGCTAGTATCAAAGAGTCGTCAATGTAAGACTTTACCTCATGCCCTTTCTTTCTTAGGTCAGAAAATATTGGCTTAGTGATTTAAGTATATAACCTTGGTGCACTCCCTAGTCCATTCGGTATGCAGGTAAACTGATAAAGCTTTCCACGCCAATAGAACTTGGTATTGAAAAATACGCACCCTTCAGGTCAATTTTGGCAAAATAGCAATTTTGAGAAATCATGCTAATGGCTGTGTGCAGGCTTTCCATTTTGAAATGCCTATAGACGATGAACTTGTTAAGTTCCTTCAGGTTTAGTATAAATCTGTGTGAGCCATCTTTTTTCTTACGAATGAATATGGGGGAAATTATGTCCCCTTGACAATGGTTTGACCGAATGACAACTCCCTTTAGAAGTAGCTTATTTAATTCAATTTCAATGATGTCACTCTCCCGTTTGGAGAAACTTATTTCTTTAAGACTTTTTACCTGAAAAGGCGTGTTGGTAAACTCCAATTGACAACCTTTGATGGACTTCAAAATCCATTTGTCAGTTGTTAGATTTTCCCATTTACGTGAAAATTTTCTCAGATTACCTGCTCTAAAATGTTTCACTTTAGTATTAAGACCAGTCAAATCAGTGTTATCATTGTACACACTGACTTGTAAAATTTGCTCTTTAAGCTTGTTAGTCACGTCTACTTATTGTCTCTTCCTTCCCATTTTTTGTTGCGGTGGTGACCCTTGCTGTAATAAGGTCGCCTCTTGGCTAAAAAAGACTTTCCTCTTGGATATCTGTTGCTATTATATTAACTACGTTGTTTCGTTTGGTAATGGTATTGATAACCAGGTGAATTCATTTGAGAACCCAGCCTATTGGTTTCGATTATGTCTTTGACCGATTTCGATAGATTGTTGCCAAAGAGATGTTTGGTTTCTTTTGTGCTATAGCACAGTTGTTTATACCGGGAATTAAGGCCTGGCTTAAGAAGATGCCTCCGTCTTTGATTTAGCTCTCCGTTAGCCGCCCCAATCAAGGCGATTGAATCAAATAATTCCTTAACGCATTTCGTTATTTTTAGATCAGACAAATGCATTTGTTGCTTTTTAATTTTGAGAAGCTGATCCATCAAGCTCACGATAGGAACCGACGCACGGAGAATACGTGTTTGTATTTTTTGCATTTTAATGTCCCTTGATTTGGACTCAGAATCGATGATGACCCAAAGTTATCAACTCTACATTAGCTGGTATATTGTCGTTCAATTGTATCTTTAAGCTTTTCATCACTTAATTTTTTTTGACAGAGCATCAGAGATCAAAGTTGACAGATTGTCATCAATTGCTGGTCCATTGGTCAAACTAAGCCTAATGACATCGTCAGCTCCAGGAACCGACGGTTCAATACTGTCATTGTCATTGCTATCCAGATGCGTGGTTTTTAACAGTGCATTCACTTTGGACTGAAGGTCAAATTCGGACTTGGCTGTGCCGTTCGAAAATTCGTTATAATCCACGTTGGCAGTAGGCCCATTTCGACTCCTTCTGCGTTTTTTCGCAGTGGGGGGGGGGGGGGAGGATAGAACAGTTTGAGAGATTCGTAGTAATTACCACGATCAATTTCCAAGGACTTCATGCGCCCGTCCATCTCGGTCAATTTTGCGAGAATTAGACTGATCCCAGCGTCTTGGCTTGTGCTGGCAAACATCCACGCCTCCGCGAGACGACTGCTGCAGGCAGATCCGTCATCGAGGCGTACGGTTTCACCCGATGATCTGTCGTGCACAGCCGAATTATTTACCGTCTGAGAAGTAGGGTTTTCATTTTTGGCGTTGGGCATCTCAGAATTTTCTGTCGATGCGGTAGATTGCTTTGAGTTGGGGGATTTTACCCCAGTACTTGATTTCTTAGGACCCCTCGACTAAAGTTATCGAATATTTCGCCTGCAAGGTCAAATTCAGCCATCTTGAGCTAGCCTAAAGCGAGTGTACACTTGTCTACACATGCTTTGTCTATAAATTATAATGCTATTTCGAGTTTTCGTAGCTGTATGTTATAAAACAAAGTTTGTTCAGAGATCGATTGCGATCTAATCAGATAAACTTCAAACAAAGCGTTTGCTCCAATGGGGAATTGTCCGCCAAAACAGTAAGAGCAAGCTAAACCACGTCTGATTGTAGACGGGTCAACGAACGCTATGATATCACGTGGTCGACAATGCAATTTCGTGGAATCCCGTTGCCATAGATGGCGAGACATAATATAGTTTACTCATGACGATTATTGACTTTCGAAATTAAGGTAACACTCGATTGATGATAAATATTTTAATAATTTGTGTACTAATTTCTATTTGTCTTTTTCTGTGTTTTCATTGGTAGAGTTTTAGAGAATCAAGAGTACAACTGGATGAGATAAAGAAAGAGAGGGACGACTTAAGGAAAGATAACGAAACTTTGCGTAGAATGTATGAAATCTTGCAAAATGAAATGGAATTAATTCGGACAGACCAAGCTCAGCTATCAGGTTGGTTTATTTCAGTGATACACTTTGACAACAGGTCCTAATGAAATGCTAATCTTTTCAAACCAACTGGAGCAAACTATATACAGACTATATCATTGATACATTTAGGGGTCATGAGCTGCTAGAAATAGGGAAAATTTCGATGAAACATATTTAGACAATTTTTTTGTCAAGAAGTACGAAATGAGAGTTTTCTTCATTTATCGATCAAGGATATACATGTATACATTTAAGTAGTTTTTGTAAGCAACATGGACTCGAAAACATACTCATACATCCCCATATTTGAATTTTGTCCATTATTGGCACACATTTTCGGTTCGTACCGGTATCTCGCAATTTCATCTCTTAAGACGATTATATAAATCGTATTCGCAAAACATATTTACAATTTTCTTTATTTTACAACATTATAGTAATGTGTGTTTGGTTTAAAACGCAATGCTCTGTAGCCAGAACAATCGGCCTTTATGGTGCTGAGATTGTAACACGCAGTTTTTGGAGTTTGCAGCTTCAACGTTTTGAAACGGATATATGAGGAAACAGTTTGTTTTTCATTAAACACACTGGTGCGCTCTCCACTGAGTGTCAAAATGACCGCTGTCACCTTCAAATGTAAGGAACCTGGCCACACATATTTGTCGACGAATGGTTTCAATTAACATTGATTCAATTAATTTATGAAATTCTTAAAAAGGATCTGTAAATATTATGCTATTATCAACCGATCTATAGTAGGCCTGTATAAAAACAAAAGATGAAAGCCCAGGTATATTCGAAGATAAACCCAGTGTCACGTAATACAAAGCCACCGTAAACTAACTGTTCCTGGCGGGAAAGTCAGATAATTTACTGAGGTTTTCGGCTACACGTGACATTCCTTAATCAGACGAATTTTACAAAAACTATCTTTGTAACCCTTAAATCCGATTGCTGGCTTATTCGTATTTGATAAAAAAGGGAAAATACGAATTTCTCTGTTAAATCCATCATAGATGAGGGTAAACTATAAAAATGATTCATCTCAACCAATCAGCAATGACGCCAACGTATTAGACGAATCAATTCGAGGAAACATTTGAAAGTCAATTTATTTATTAAGGAAGCTGGTACTGACATAGGCCTATACATGTAGAAAAGACATATAATTATTCATGGGAATTTCCAAGAATAACCAAAGTCATCTAGTACACAAATTACTTCTCATTGATTTATTTGATATTAAAGTGGCATGAGCTGCCAAAATGTTGATATTTTGAAGTTGAAACAGAATGTTGAAATTATCGGCTATTTTTTCAAAGGCGTTTAATTCAGAAGCTTGTTAGTGCTTCTAGTCTCGAATGTACGATAAAGTATTGTTTTCAACTAACTTTGGCTTAGAATGAATGAATGGTCGTCCGGGTTATTTAAATTTTGTTTACTTTTCGAACACCATCGTATAGGCCACACACTGTATGGATTTTCCTTATTCCAACGCCAATCATTTTGATGGCCATCAGAGGCTCTTACTGTGATGATGATCAGAAATTATGAAAAAAGTGTGAATTTCGGCAGCTCATGCCACTTTAACTAACAATTTTTATGATGGTAAAGAAAGGATTGTTTGAGTCAATGTTATATTGTTTTTTTATATTTATTCTGCTTTTAGAAGAGAGCAAAATCGACGAAAATAACTTCGCTAAAACATCGACATATAGTAGCAAAACACAAGAAGAGGGAGGCGAAGACAATAACGTAGGTATCAAATTGCATATGTCCTTTTGATCACATTCAAATTTTAAAATAAACACAATTCCATAAGGGTAAGTCCACGGTAAATGACAAAATAATAAAGGTATCACTACATGTATGCCCAAGAACCACATTACGCTTGGAATTGTTCAAAGCATAGTTTCCAACTGTAATGTTGTGGTTTCTCTTTAGAAACATTTGCAATATTGGGTCGATCAGAATGTAGTAACAAGAGATTAATTCACATTATTTTAATCAATCTTTTAGTTATTAAGATCCCTCTGATAATTTCTTTTTACAGTTAAGGCTACATTGTAAAGATAAAAAACCGGGAATTCATCTTCGTTTTATCAAAACTGATAAAACACATGACTGACCAACATCTTGTAATTAACGTAACCCACAATCTTCCTTGCCCCGTTCAGTCATGGGAAAACACATCTGCACCAAGGTTTTGAAATATTATGATCTAATGAGCAATTTTTAATACATTTAAACCGTAAAGGAGAAGAAAACAAGAAAAGCGATTTAAATACAATACATACATGTTAAAATGGTAGCAAACACATATTTCTGCGGTTTTATACTGACATCATGCCACTATGCACAAAACAAGTATTTCGTATCATTGGGAATAGGCTACTTCTAGACTTATTTTTTTCTTCTTCCTGTTTAATAATAAGTCTTTATAATAAATAAGATAAACCACTGAGGTAACATTTTTCGTAAAATTGCCCATCAATAGACGTTGTGTCTAATAGTCATTCCCCTCGGACTGGGGATATTGTGGCTTGGAGGAGTGAGATCTAACCAATATGTCAGTCTTATCGCTATGATATTAACAAGGATGAACTTTAGCATGCCCAAATTATTAGCCTCTCTAATGTTGTATTGTCTGCAGAGTAAATATGAACAATTAGATGAGGAATGGAGGAGGGTGTAGCTGGTTTGTAGTTTTGTCCCCATATGAGCTAAACTGCTGTATGTGAAATTAATCTTCAAATCAATAAATTTAGCAGTTTAACAAAACTAATTTATTTTCCCGATATGCTAACACTCCTGTAAAGTGCATGTTTTTAGCTGATGTTGTTGACTTACTAACGGTGTTGTGTTTTGCAGTTATTGGCTAAGGAAATTGATGGATTAAAACACCAGATACATCAGTTAGACAATGAAGGTAAAGCGTTGAGAAAAGAGATGGAATCAATGAAAACAAATCTGGCTCGACTAACTGGTTAGTGGAGATTTTTAGGATAACTCCTTTTCCTTCGGATATACTGACAAGAGAATAACGTTTTAAAGCTTTGATAGAAGATGGATAGGGAATTTCTTATATGTGAAAGCAATTGAATATAATGGAAGTTCTGTATGAACTAAAGTTGTTTTTGTGATGAAGTCTGAGTACAGATAAACTGTACTTGATGAAATGACGTTTTACCATAGAGTAAAAAATATCTCACTCCTTTATCGACGATGCCAGGTTCAATGAGGGTGTTACAAGGCTCCTTAATAAAGGACATCGACGTTCAGTGCGCACCTAGCAACCACATAGAATGATTTACCGACTGAGTCATATAGGTCTTCAATACTCCAATTGAAGAAGCATGTAACTAGAAAAACGTGTGGCATTTAGTGAAATATTACAATTTAGTACATACATGTACTTTGCAAAATTATAACTTGTGTTGTCATTTAAAACACATTATATTAAGGCAATGTACGTTTTCAATACATAGTTTTTAAAGTTGTCTGAAATGTTATTATTTGTAGATGAAAACTCACTCAGCCAAATTGATACCTCCGAGGAATCAATTTCTGGATCACAGTATCATAGTATTCGGTTTGGTGAATTACATCGTAAGGTGCATGAGTTTGGGAGAAAAATGGAATTATTTAAGGACGAGTTTGATCAAGTAACAGGTTTGTTCAAGTTCATATTCAAGTATCTGAATACAAAATAATCTGAAACAAAATCAGGGAGAGTACTGCGTCATTTCTTCAACCAGGGTGAATTCACAAAACTGCAATTTAGCAACTACCTAACACGTTGTAAATTAATTCTATTAACAGCTCGAGTGGAAAGTAGCATCTGACTTTTATTGTATTGTATCTAAATACTCAAATCAAAACATTTCATACCTTTACTCGAACCCCAGCAGTAAATTATAAGAGCTTATGTCTAATATGTAAATGTTTATTATCAGTTAATGTAAAACATAAAATAAATCACGATTGTGTCTAATTTTCAAACAAACGTTTTTGCTTTTGTGTTTTAGATGGAGAGACACTCAGTCAGAACAATTTATCTAAACAAGCAAGCTTTGAAGTTAAAAAACAGGCCGGTAAAGATTGTACGGTAAGTATCGTTGAGATGTAAAATAAAGTATTCAATTACATGACGTGGATTTATTTGTCTTGTGTTGTAGCGTTATGAATTGCCATGATCCTTCCAATGTCAGATGGGTGGCATGAACAAGCAGTACAAAATGTAACTGTTTGTATCCTATAAAGATATAAAAGCCTTTTAAATCTCTTAATATCCATCAAACGGAATAATTCGGAAAAAAATAACAAATTCCATCCCTTGTTACCTTCGCCGCTGTAACCTTTCTGGTATTTGTTAAACAAATTTTAAACGAGCTTACTACAAGTAAAATATCTATAATCAAAGATTGAATACACAGAATAAGACGTTTTATGTTTAAATTGTACAAATGCATATCTAACATTGAAGCCAAAACAGCTGCTTATTACACAAATTTCCGATCTTTTTGTGTTGACGTTCAAAAGCGTTTTAGGGGTATACATGATTTATTTTTGATCCTCAAGCTATCTCATTATGATTGGGGTTTAATTCGAGTTATCTCCCCTAGGAGAGTATTTTTCAACTCGGTTATTGTAGAAAACAGTCCTTCTGACAAGCTGCCTTGGCAAAGGGGATTGTAGAACAGCCCCGATTAAATAATTGCCTTCTTCGTTTATGTTTTTTATTTTTAATATGTATTTGGCAGAAATGGGATGAACAATACAAGGAATTAAATCTGAAGCCGCATGACTTTACAAAGGAGAACAAAAGACTTAACCTGACAGAACAAACTGGTATATTTCTTATTACCTTATTTGATGACAATATAACTTTTTGTTATATATTAGAGTGAAATTAGTTATTAACGTGTGTCTATTTTATAGTTTTCTTTCATCGTCCACTGCTGATCCACTATATATATTTATTAACACTAAAACAACGAGCACCGAGAAAATCTTGTTGACTAAAATAAGAATGGAGACGAGTTTTTATTTGTGTTAAAAGGAGGGTATTTCATTTAGACCTTTATACCCATTCATATGTAAAAACATAAAGTATACTTATTATATTTAATTAAGCAGACCAGAGTTTGGCTTCTTAATCAGTGTAATTTTCAGGAATACTGTAATGTATATTCATAAAGCTGTAAGGATCATTAAAACTGATATTAAACCAAATATAAAAATGGATGAAAAACTGAAAACATGTAATTTAGTTGCTAGACAGAAAGCAGAAAAAGGAGATTAGCCCTGACTAGTAGATCTTTCAAACTCATTTTCTCTTTATAATTTATGACTGGCCTTTTCTCAGAGATCGAGCCATTTTACTCACGACTCTTTTCTGTGTCCAAGTTCAAACCCAAAGGATAAACAGTTTGCAACGTTTGAACCAAAAACAATTTCCTTTCTAAATGTGTGTGATTGGTATCTACAGAGGAAGTGAATAGAGGAATTATCCAAGGAGCATTATTGTGAGATTGTCCTTAAGCATATGACCTAGGGTTTTTAAATGCTGTGCCGCGGGTAAAGCCTGTCTAAATCTAATGCCAGATAAATCGTTGGCAACGTACATAATTTATAAGTTTCTCCGGCGTATTGCTTGCAACATTTTTTGCAGTGAAAGCATAAACAATGTTAGATGAATCTCAATAAATGGTTCTGCCATTTTATTATTGAGATTGTTTCTCGAAAAAAAAATTTTGTGATCTGGTTCGTATACATCGAATCTACTTCGCGTCTTAAGGCACTTCATTTACATACTGTAGAGAAAAGTTGGGCTGTAATGATACTCAGGGTAAAGGAAGAGCAAGCGTATTGGGGTTGAACAGGGGGAAATAATCTGGCTTGATGTGTCAAGTTTGACCCTTCGGAGTAACCTTACAGAAAAAAACCCAGAACAATCGTGATTAAAAAATTGAAGGATTACATTTTCTATAGAATCTAAAAACCTTAGACTTAATGACCCTTGAAAAAGGTGGATTGATCCTGCATGTAGCAGTGGATGAGTGTGAGTAGGTTTGAGGAACACTCCGTAAACTAGATACCAAGTCGTTTAATGTTTATGAGATTTGCAAAATGTTTCATGCAAAAAATACACAAAAGTGTGAGGAATAGTAGGTTGTAGTTTATTGCCGGTAACAAGGCAACAGAAGAATCTCATTGAAAATGTGAAGGATTTCCCAACGCATGTTGCCGTATATACACAAAGAAAAAAGTTAAGCAACCCCCTGAAAAGTCTGCACCGACCGATAAAATTATTGGGAGATTGTTGGCAAACTGATATTGCAGAAATGATTGTGATCATAAAGGGCAACATTCTGGGGATAAGAAATCACCATTAATGACAATAAGCTATACAATTTATGCAGGATATTAGCCAAATCAAAAGTGTATTTTAACAAAACAAAAAGATGCTTGTACGTATGTAACTTCAGAGTTCATCTGGCTTCACAGGGCGAACATATTGAAGTAAAAATATCACTTTAAGTGTGTAGAACACATCCCTAGAGCAAAAGGTCAATATAACCTCCATTAGCTTCCAACCTGTGTTTCTTCCCTCCAGTGAGACGTTGGATCAGTTAAAAATACCATCCATATATCGAAGGTGTCTCGCAGGTTGTTTGTGACTTTTGCTTAGTTTGTCACTCTCCCAGTCATACAAATGGAGGCAAAGTTAGGACTTAGACGTGTTCTATAGCATATCCTTGAATCTGCTGACATCTCTCATCATTGAATTCAAAAGTTAGAGACCTAGCGATCGGTGACATGAGGGTGAGACCACAGGTATCGACGGATTGATAGACAGATGTGGGGGAGGAGAAAGTGGTGAACTAAGCAGAGTGGAAGAGGTAGTGATGGAAAGAGAAGAATAACAATTCTGAATGGTCTAAATTTGTACTTTAATGTTATAATTCGTTTTGCCTCATGTTAATTCCTTATTGTAAGCACTATCAACGTTTAGATAATTGAATGACCTGGCTGAAATCCCCTGTGATTTTCATCTATTCAAACATGTCTCATAAAGGGAAATCATCCCATGTATGATCGCTTTGGATATTTTCCGATTGCGTTGAGCGGGTTTCCGAAAATAATTTAAATCTGTAATTTTATTATTTAACGTGGCATTAGCTTCCAAAAGGTTGATATTTTGACTTCAAAACAGAATGTTGAAATTATTGGCTATTTTTCTCAAGACGAACACCTGAAAATATTTAGAGGCTCTTTAGTGCTTCTAGTCTTGAAAATGTACGATAAAGTATTGTTTTGAACTAACTTTTGGTTAGAATGAATGAATGGTCGTCACGGTTATTTAAATTTTGTTTACTTTTCAAACACGTTTTCGGTACTTACAGGCCACATATTGTAGTGATTTTCCTCATAACAGCGCCGAT
This sequence comes from Lepidochitona cinerea, assembly GCA_963971465.1. Classification (NCBI taxonomy): domain Eukaryota; kingdom Metazoa; phylum Mollusca; class Polyplacophora; order Chitonida; family Tonicellidae; genus Lepidochitona; species Lepidochitona cinerea. Next base: position 20,508,046 of record OZ020560.1, on the reverse strand, counting down.
CATGTATTTTTTGATAACCTTCAAAGCCTCTTACTGTTGTGACGATCAGAAATTATAAAAAAGTGTGAATTTTGGCAGCTCATGCCACTTTAAGGGGTTTGGTAGGGTCTGGTTACATAAATATCCTTCAAGGATGCTGAGACGTTGACAACTTTTAAGATGGCTTTCACCAGAATTTTCTATTGCTAAAATAAAAATGTCTGTTACTGTTCCCCCGCCCTTGTTTTGCAATTTTTTAATAAATATCAATTAAGCTTATTGGTCTAAGTATAACTATAATATATATATATATATGCGTATGGATTGTGATTGCTGTTGTAATTAATTTCATATCGATATGTTATTATGATGTAATATAATACCCATTAGTACATCAAATGCGTTAGACGCTCAATCCGAATAGCCTTCCACCAATGGACCGCGGGTTCGAATCCCATTCATTCCAACAACAAAAAAATGGAAAATTTTCTCACTGGGGGTTTACTCAAACAACCTATGTGGGATGGTTGCCAGTTACCACGGGAAGGTCGTGGGTTTCCTCGGGGCATAGAGCCTGGTGTCCTAGCTCCTACAATAAAACTGGCAACGCCACCATATAAGTGAAATAATCTTGATCGCGGCGTAAAACACCAAACACTCAATCAAATACTGTAAAGACGGAACTGAAGCAATGTCTACCAAGAAAATAATTGTTCGCTCTATGAGACAAGCTTTAGTTAGAAAACAATGTGCTTGGCTTTTTATATAAGCACCATATGACGAACTAGATCTACTTTTGGCGTTATTTCAAACCATTATGCTTTCATAGTATTGATGAAGGGAAACTAGTTGCTGAGGTTGAATAGTGCCCTCGAGACTCGCATTGCTTCTCTCGCTCAGGCGATATTTTTTTACTTTTAATAGAATTGTCTTTTCAGTTAAATTTGATTCTCATACTATTAGGGGATACTTTTGTACTAATTTCTGGAATATCCATTGTCTTTCACAGATCCAATAAAAGATCTTGGAGAGGATCTATCAAAGGCTTTCGATGATTCGGTGAGTCCAAAATTCCATGTACTTTAGACATTTTGTACTCGAAACCATAGAACAATTACTTTCTGTAATGAACCAGGTTTAGTTTGTTAACAGACCTGCCAGAATAAAATGCAAAACAATGAAATAATTACATCAACTTGTAGCCATTGTGTTCTGTCTATATTTATGATCACTTAAACACATGGGCACAGGGAAAATCTTCTTGTCTAAAATAACATTACATATTCTAAGTCCTTTGGGATAATTAAACTTCTCGCTTTGGGGTAGCAGCAAAAGGTATGCCTTAAAGTTGAATAATCATTTGTACACAACTAAGTAAATGTCTGCTGGTTTGAATTTATGGAGAACAGAATAACAAAAAAGATATGTTGTATGGAAAATATCAGTCAACATCAATTCATAACATTATCGTCAATTACACATGTCCTCTGTCAGCCGCCTAGGCTGTTGAAAAAGCAAAACAAAATGATAAAGATAAGGATGGCCTATGTGAATGAGTTGCCAGGTTCCAGCTGAAGACCGGAGATTCCTTACAGATTCAAACCCTCCCCAGGCCGTAATATAAGTGAAATAATTTTGAGTGCTGCGTAAAACACGAATCGATCAAACGTACTTGTCACAATGTCAAGTCGAATAATTCGATTATATTATGTATGGTAGCTCTTTTTAATTGTACTTGTTTTGCCTTGTCCATAATCAGGAACAATTCCGGTAAACTTCAAACAAAATAGCTTGCGATGAACTGAAAACGGATTTTCAACACCATCGTATAGCAATAACACATGAATCAATTCTGATTACCCGGAGACGCCTCGCGTTGGAAGTACCTCGAACAATTAATGTATTCAGCTTGAAATAAAACAAAATTTCGGTAAAGGCAATAACCCCTGTTGCCCGATTATGTGTACTGATGACATTTTAAATGCTTATAAAAACTACTGTAATAAAAATTCCCGTGATATCAGCCGAAAGCTTTGATTTCGCAGGTTTTTTATAAAATGATAAACAATCAGTTAATTCTGTTTTAACCAATTTTGTTTACCAATATTTGTTAATTATAAGGTTTCATTTGTAATTGTTTACCCTAAAACAGTAGTTATGCATGTACTATGTTTTTATATGGATGATAAAATTACCACATATGAATTGCACCACCTGCATATCTGACAAAGATTGTCATTTAGTGTTAAAGGGGGGCACAAACTTATATTAGCACTGTAGGGAACTTATTATATATAAACGGCAAATATTGTTTAAACATAACATGTAATTAGATGAATTATCAGATTTATTATTTTGACCAAGCGCAACATGGAGTTCTTTAACAAAATCATATTATAATTGCTTACATTAAAACACGGTGTTTTACATCTTCATTTCAGACAACAGGTGACATTAAATTCAACACACCGGATGGCGTAATATTTTGCCATAAGGCTATTCTACAGATCAGGTTGGATATTTTTTCGAAGTCAAATGTGCACTATTGTGATTCCGGCCTTATTTAATGCAACCTAAATATCTGTTTACCTACGTTTTTGTAGATGGATTGACTTCTAAGTATCAATGAAACGAATTAAACCAAATCTCTGGTGATATGGATTTTCTGATAAACATGACGAGGGGGCAACATTCTGGATGTAACATGCGGTATTAGGTAGATGTTATATTTAGAAAAGTAAACTTTATTTTGGTTTCAGGTGTGCGTATTTAAAATCTATGTTTGAAGCCGGGTTAGAAGAAGAAACCAAAGAGTAAGTTTATAAAGTGTTTTTAATTGGAGTATTTCTTAGAGTGATTATCTCTGTTTTTCTCATATTCCTTATTGGTAATCTAGTTTAGTTTTCTGGAATGCTTTTTCAAATTTAAATCTTGTTTTCCCATCAGTCATTACAAATGCATGTACATACAAACAGGCTACATACTGGTTTATTTAAACAACTTTTCTCAGGGGATAGTATGTTGTTATGATAGATTTTCAAAATGTGTTGGCAGAGTTTGGATCTGATACTTGATGCAATGTTTTGTTTTCAAATCAAATTTACACAGTCTACATACGAGATAAATGTAATCTGTTTATATTTTTCTGTTATATTTGTTTTTCAGTACCATTGAAGTTCCATATACGTACAGTATATACAGGGCCTTCTTGTATTTCTTATATACAGGCACACTATCTCTGGAATTAAAGGACTGTATAGGTAAATACACAGCATAAGTTTCAACTGATTATTATTTGTTATAACCAGAACTTTATTCTTTTAACCACATCTGTAGTTTCCATATCTCCAAATCAACGTGTTTGAGCAACACTCCCAAGAAGCCGTTATATAAACATCTTATCTAATTAGTTACGACTTAATTCATGCTCAATGTTCAGTTCCATTATACTTGCTGGACTTGTTATTTCTATCAAAGGTATACAGGAGCTGCCAACGTAAATCTGATTGATTGGATCTCCAGGGTGGCTAATTGATATCAGCCCTGTTTTTGGGGACTGGTTTAAAAGTCTAATCATGAACCTGGGATTCACTGCAGCAGTTAGTTTATATTAGGAAATACGTATTGGTATCAAGTAGCAAATACAACGATGAATGGTATAATATTATATTATATAATTAGTAGTGAGATATTGAGTTATACAGCTCTGATATAAGTGATATCACCACTTTTATTGATAACATTTATATCAACACTGCCAGTGCTGGAATTATTTTCATTGGAATTGGAAATATCTTCCCTTGATTGTAATTTGTGAAAATTACTAAAATTTATAATTAATTGTTAGCTAATAAATTATCAAACAATTCTCAGCGATATAAATTGGGAGTTACACACGTTTACACAAACTTTGGCCTTTCTGTGGTGCTCCCTGTATACAGTAGAAGTATAACATAGGCCTTGACCAGCATGATTCGATAAACGTCCAAACCTGTTGCAAAGTATACCCCAGTCGGAACACCCTTCGACATCTTCGCTCGCTACCGGTCGGTTTCACGTACGTAAATCCCCGAAGTTTCAGAGTGGAGTCTACCCCCACTTTTATAATGTAAAACAAACTGGTACAGCTGGAGCATCGGCATTGATTTTTTTTCAAGAAAATGTATCGAGAACCGACGCAAATCATTGCTAATGAAGAATGTGGTATATGGCTCTCAGTGCCAGCTAAAGTCACGCTCGCTCTCTGAGGCTGGCTCTGGGTGAAAATGCCAGTGTAAAAGAGGCGACTCAATTGATTTTGGTAACGAGAAATTAAAGATCTAATTTATCCTAGCACATTTCAACACACAGTCTAGTAAGTCTTCATCTTAAAATAACAAAACCTTGCCGCTTAAAATTTTAATTTAAAGTTTAAGTATAGGATAAAGTATAAGTTCAACTTCACCATGGATGACAGCGAACCTTGATGTTTGTCTTCGCGCGTGGACTGTGTGTCCTTCCGCACAGGCAAACGCAGGTTTTTCTCTGGAAATAAGTATGTTATGCTAACTGTAATTTGTTTCATTAAATAGAGGTATGAATCGCAACATGAAAATAAGAACTTTCTATGCTGATTTATAAGTATTTGTGGTGTTGAAATCCCAAACGGTGCTCTATTTTTTCCTACGTCGTAGGCTTATGTACTGTATGGACCCCAAATTAGGTCATTTTCTAGGTCAAGTGGTGACCGCAAATCATTCAGTTTGTCGCAGAAAATACACAAAAATCTCACTAATAATTATATAATAAAATATAATATTTGATGTTTTATCTGTAAAGAACATTTATATTTCATCTCGTGGATGAAAAAACTTTGGCTTCGCCAATCGTGAAAATGCTTATTTTTTATCCACTCTATATATAAGAGAACAACAATAGCATTTATATTTCATCTCGTGGATGAACAAAACTTGCATTTTCACTTTTGGCAAACAACAAATATCCTCTATATATATAGGAGGGCAACTTTTATACAAGTGTCATCATGCTGACATGATATCCCATTGACAAAAGACAACAAAATATCAACAACAAGAAGTATCATAACTCCAGCTATCTAAACAAACAAACAAACAAATGCATATTCTTACCAATAACCAAACATCAAACCGTTCGCCTAACTGGACACCTGGAGAAAATGTCCAACGTAATTCTTATTTAAAAAACCATGGACGCCAATGTCCGTATTCTGTCTCTATTATACATGACGTCCCTTGAAATATTTCTTAAGAAAACGTTTAGAATAAACATGTATTTGCTTTGACAGGTTTATTGGCGCTGTCTAATACTTATGGAGAAGATGGTCTAAAACGGCAGTGTGAGAACATATTAAAACGTGGAATCGCTGTGGAGAATTCCGCTCAGTTATATTCTGCGGCCTTGGAATCTGATGCAAAGGTCAGTTTAAAAACATATGATTGGTATAAGACAGCAATTGATAATTGATCAAAGCAAAATTTGTGGGAATAGGTCTGAGGACAGCGTATAAATTCAACTTTACTTCACTTCTCTCTTTGTTATGATTAACTGAATTCCTGAACTTTCATGACTGTGAACACGCGTCAGTTGTCATTGTCACATATGCCGAGGTCTGTATCAAGTGTAGTTGGCATATATTTTGGAAGTTCTTGGTGTTCACAATAAAACGTCTAGGTGATGTGTTAAATATTAACCATTAAAATGGAACCCGCGGCTGCAGAGAGTTTCAAACAGGTCCTTGTCAATGCTTTTGTCTTTGAATGATCACCAGATGACGGTAAACATCCTGACAGCATTTAAATTATGTAATGTGTGGATACCTCGGTGATTCGAGCTACTGCCATCCTGACCTTTATAGGGAAAACAGCCGTCAATATTGTGGTAGATACCTGAGCCTCATTTTAAACTTTCGGCTTGTAAATAGCGTTTGAAATGACTTGAACTGTTGAAACGTCGAGGTTGAACGAAATGGCGCGTTTTTTTAAGCCATGCTCTTTCAAATTATCCGCTAATAAAAAGTAGGAAAGCTAAAACTCTTTATTTCTACCTTTCATGTTTGTAACTTTCGACTTCGATGTATATGACATCAACGTCGGACAACTCGTATTTGCGACAATTAATTGGCTGATCGTCACGTAGGAAATCGAAAGGCTGTCGTTTCGATTTCCTGTGAAAAGCTTTTAGTGGGAAAGACAAGAAGAAATGCTAGCATTACTGAGGGATGTTCTTTATTTTACTTCTTCTTATCTTCAAATATTTTTCCTCGCTATCCTTATAAAATGGCTGGCCTTCAGGCAGATCTTATTCTTAAATGTCAAAACATCGCTCTTTAATATCGTGCGTTTGTTGTCCACCCAAAGGTTTCGCATTTTTACTGGGATGTTTATACCTTTCCAAGTTAAAACGTAATGTGCAATAATTAGAAGAGGACAAGGAAAGAAATAAGTAAATACAGTACATGAGAGGTACAAGAACAATATCTCTATGATTTTTCCTTGCCAACTGTGCCATAAGAAAGTAGCGAAGCGTTATCAGAGAACGGCCTATACTGACTTGGCAGCCATCTTCACAGCAAGCTTTATATCTGTGTCCCGTTCAACCAATCACCATACGCTTAAACTACCAGTCACTGCACTCTCTATTGCCAACAGTCGCCATTTTTATAGGAAAAATCCATTGGAATGGTGTTGGAGAGTTTACTTAAGAGGTCAATTGATCATGTAACTTTTAAGCATTCTTTTTTATTACTCTCTTACACTCGGCTAGAGATATCCTTAGTTACATCGAACATTTCAAACACTAGCAACCATCGGAAACGCTCCGTGGAGTCTATAACAGTGGCCAGTTCAAGGTGAATCGGGGCGAAGTTCGGCGCCATCTTGCCTGACTTTGTCAAAATGAGACTATTTCGTGGAATTTACTCTACGTTTTTTTTACTTGTTTAACGTTTTCTTTAATTCATGGTATATATTCCCATACAGCGTGTTGTCCCGGATTTTTAAAAATTTTATTGATATCTTTTAAAAATGTTACCCAAGCTGACATGTGAACATTATAATCTGTGCATGTCCGGTAAATGCGTACAAGGTCTATCTGAGCCACGTCTAAAGGAGATCTCGCGAGAATACGATTAGCCACAGCACTCACGCAAAAGAAATTGGTTAGCCCAGAAGTCAGCCTTTTAAATCTAGGTTAACTTCGATATTTCGATGTGCTGACAAATAAAGAAAAACTCTCTAATTACTCTGAATTATATACTGGCTTGTAAATCAATCTTTTTAGAAAAACGTGACCGGCTGCATTCAGAAAATTTCGTTTTTTGCTGATATTGTTGGTTATTGTCATTCAAGATACGATAGGTCGCAAGGGAGATAATTCACAAATACTTTTTCCTGTCATTTTCCACCAATAAAAACTAGTTGACGTTCATTGTGTTTGAGAATGAGGTGTACCAATTTTTATGAAAAGGCAAAAATAAATGTTATACAATAATGCATTAGAGTTCAGAATCTTTTAATATATCTTTTTATCCATATGTTTTGATATTTTGTTATCTTATGTGCCAGGAGCTGGAAGATCACTGTTTTAATTTCATCGTGGATCACATGCCAGATGTTGTTGAAACCGAAGACTTCTCTCATCTAGACAAGACTACAAAGGCCATTATGATGAAATTTCATCAGAAGGCAACCTCGAAATAGGGAAAACGTTGAACAGAAATAAACGTAGGTACCGGTCGGTTAACTGGAAAGATACGAGTGTCAAGTAACTTTATCGCCCAACTAAAACGTCATCAACGAGACAACTGGAAATGAAAAATGAACAAAATGGAAAATGTTTTTTATTGGCATGAGCATTAGAACCTATCAGAATAACAAGATTATGAGCAATAAATATGAATATTGGAAAATCATTATCTTTCATCAACACACACAATGGTATTAAGATATCAACAACTATCCCACATGGAAAAGTATCAAATGGTCAAACAGGATTGTGTTCAATGTAAAAATGGTTTCATCGGCAATTATTAAGATCTCCATAAATACACCACCTGGAGTAACATCCGATAGTTGAATGTTATTTGGCACCAAACTCTTTACAAAGAGAGAGTGTAAACAAATGTAAGTTATTTAATTGAAGGGCAAACAGTAAAGCCATTTAGTAATAAGAATTTATGAAGCATAACCTGGAAGAGTTTTGTGATGGGGGAAAACTTGTTTCTATTTTTATAGAATTCCGAAGAAGTAAATTCTACCATGGTGTGGTATATATTTTTATTATATAATTAGTAGTGAGATATTGAGTTATACAGCTCTGATATAAGTGATATCACCACTTTTACCGATAACATTTATATCATCACTGCCAGTGCCGGAACTATTTTCATTGGAATTGGAAATATCTTCTCGTGATTGAATCTTTAATTTGTGAAAATTGGTAAAATTTGTAATCAAGTCTCCTTTTATATATTATCGAACAATTCTTAGCATTATAAATTTGGTGTTAAACACTTTTACAAAAACCAAACATTTTTTTCGCTTTCGCCTAATGTGGTGCTCGCCGGGGTACTATTACTTTGGCCTGGGCCAGCAAGACTCGCTAAATGTCAAAACCTGTTGCAAGTCTACCCCACTTTATAGGGCCTAATGTAAAACAATATTGTACACCTGGAACATTCAAATTGATTATTTTCAAGAATATGGAAAATGTATCGAGAACCGACGCAAATCATTGCAACCGAAGACAGTGGTATGTCGTCTGAGTGCCGGCTGATCGTCACGCTCGCTCTGGGCGAAAATGCCAGTGTGAAAGAAGCGACTCGATTGATTCTGGTAACGAGAAATTAAAGACCTAATTTATCCTAGCACATTTCAACACACTTAATCTAGTAAATCTTCATTTTAAAATAACAAGACTTCGCCACTTAAAGGTTTAATTAGAAACTAAAGTATAGGAAGTGTTCAACTTCACCGTCGATGACAGCGAACCTCGATGTTTGTTGTCGCACGTGCACTGTGTGTCCTTCCGCGCAGTAAAACGCAGGTTGTTATCACGAAATAAGTATTTTGTTCTAACTGTAACTTGTTTCATTAATTACATGTATGAATTGCAACTTGAAAATAAGAATTTTCGATGCAAATTTATATGTTTTTGTTGTGTTGATGTTTTTGTTGCGCTATTTTTTCCTACGCCGTACAGGCCTATGTGTGATGGGTCATTTTCTAGGTCAAGTGACGACCGCCAATCATTCAGTTTGTCGCAGAAAATACACGAAAATCTCACTAATAATTATATAATAAATAGAATATTTGATGTATTATCGGTAAATATCGTTTATATTTCATCTCGTGGATTAAAAAATCTTGTATTTTCACTCTTGGCTTCGCCAATCGTGAAAATACATATTTTTTAATCCACTCGATGAAATATAAATGGTATTTACCGATAAACAACAAATATCCTCTATATATCTCATGATTCAATGATACTGCCCCCGTGTGGGTTCCGGGGAGATAAGAATAGACCCACAGCCTTCCCAAGGTGCTCGATCGTAAACGGCGACTAATCCTTGGGCCTCCGTGTGGGTTCCGGAGGATAAGAATTGGCCCACAGTTCACAGGCAAGCTTGATCGTATGAGGCGACTAACCTGTGGTAAATTTTTAATTATGGTATAAACCGATCTGTTTTTAAAACACTAAAAGAACTAGTTGGATATAATATATGTATTTACACAATTTTGTAAAGATGAAAACAAATATTTAATTATATGGATTGTTTATATTTCTAGGACATACTTGTGCTGAAAACATTTGTTATTTTGGAGATTGTTGTGATATAACATGTTTTTATACTCCCAAAAATAATTTACACATTTTTTTTTACCAGTTTTTAACTATTGTGTTTCTGTCAAGTTTGGGTTAATTTGTATTTTTGATGTAATAAAGGATTGTCTGATTCAACCTCTTTTCGCCGCCATATAAGTGAAATAATCTTGAGCGCGGCGTTAAACCCCAATCAATCAATCAATCAATCAATCAATGATACTGTATACGTTATTGACATCGTTTATATTTTGAAATGTTCTATTTATTATGTAGTCTTGTTTGTTGAATTTATTGTATATATTTTACATATATCGATATATTCAATCTTTTTTTTTTCTTTTTTATTCTATACGTTTATGGTAGTTTGACACATCCCATATGTATAAATTGCTTCCTTTAAATCATATTTTTGATAAAGTATATTGTATACTAATAATGTTCAATTCCCATTAAATGGAATCATAATGATATTGTTATTTTAATTTCGATGTATGATGCAGTGCTTGTATTTAACTTATATACCGTGTATATTCATTAATTGATTTTTAAGCCTATATGAGACTCATGCTGCTAATTGGAATTTGTATCTCTTACATAAAACCTCAAATGTAAACATTACAAAACTGTCGTATAGCATTATTTTATATTGGCACTTTAAATATAAACCATTAACTCTTTTATACGAGTACTTTAAACATAACCCAAGTATTTTATGTTTGTCATTCTAATCAGGGGCGACGGAACGTTTTTCATATTGGGGGGGGGGGTAACTATCCCAGCACAATAGGCGAGGGTCCTGGGGCCGCCTTGGCCCCTGAAGCGCTGAAACAGGAGAATGCCATACATGCGTTCTGGGCTATTTGGGGGGGGGGGGGGGGGAATATGTGCACCGTCTGATGCCCTTAAGACTGTGCAAGTAAACGCCCAAGGTATGTGTTATGTTCGGCAATTCATCAACTTTTACAAAGTGACTGAATTTTGAAGATCGCAACATGTTTCAAGTCGAGGAAGGTGAACTGGTTCTTCAACATGTTTGCCGCCATGTTTGCCTTTGTTTACATAGCTACCAGTGAGGTTCAACACGGTATACTCGTATGTCGATGGATAATTGGAAAGTTGGAAAATGATAGAAATAAACTCAACCGATACAACTGATATTGTCACGATGGATAGTAATACCGGGAATTCTGAAACTGAAACGTCTATATAGCTGATCAAAGTGTGAATGGTGAAGTTGTTCTCCCCCAGAACCAATTATTTGTGAGTTTCTTTGTGGATAAAATTAGTGTAATGCCTGTGGATCCTATCTTAAAACTCTGTGACGATGTGTATTCTGATGATGAAGTTATAGATGCCAGAAATATGCTATTTAATGCATGTCGTTCTAAGCTGTTATTATTATTATTTAAATATATATCAACTGTTGCATAAAAGTGTTTTAAATAAAGACCAACTAAATACTTGAAATGTAATGTTTGTTATGTTTTTGAGTGTATGTTTGCATAAGCAGAAATTTGCTTAGCAGAGGTATGACAATATCAATTGAATGTCGTCAACTGGAACAAAACACGTATACCAATACATATAATTTGGCTTCTCTCTTTGAATTCAAGTTTCATATTTACATGGTAAAAGGGATTCGTTACTATATACCCACGGCGTATAGATCAAACGTTGCAGTTTCTGTTTTTCGACCAATGAATGTCGACATAATTCTGTATCTCTGGTTTTTTTAAAGAAAAAATGTGTTGCAAGATAGCCACTACTTAAAATGAAATGAACGATTGAAATTGATACTAATTCAAAAAATAAAATATTGGTAACCTTTATATTTTATGTAAACAAGGAAAAGAACCATTCGTTGCAACACTACATCAAATACAAACAGATCTGTTGTGCTATTTTTAGATCTCATGGTGGTCTTATCAAATCAAAATTTGTCCGTGGTCCGTCGTCTGTCGTCCGGTGTGTGTAAACTTTTCTTGTGATCACGATTGCAAGAGACCTACTGGTCGGATCTTCATCAATTTTGATAGACATGTTCCCCTTATGGTCTAGTTGTGCAACATCTATTTTGTTTGCTCAGTTGCATATTAAAATGGCCGCATTTTGTGATTTTTACCTACATAGTTTGTGATCGCGGAATCTAGAAAACCACCGGGCCGATCTTAATGAAATGTTTTTGTGTTGGTTCCTCATATGGTCTAGTTGTGCAACATCTATTTTTCTGGGCTCATTTGCATATTAAAATGGCCGCTAGGCAACCATTTTGTTTTTCTATTTTTTATCACTTTTCTCTCTTGTGATCGCGATTACAAGAGAACTGCCAGTCAGATCTTCTTTAAATTTCACACGCACGTTCCTCCTATGGTCTAGTTGTGCAACATTTATTTATTTTGCTTATTTGCATATCAAAATGGCTGCCAGCGACCATTTTGTTTTTCTTCTTTTTATCACTTTTCTCCTAAAGTAATGAGAGGATCTTCGTAAAAGTTTGCACGCAGGTTAACCCTATGGCCTCGTTGCGTACTATGTACTTCTTTGCTCATTTGCATATTAAAATGGCCGCTGGGCAACCATTTTGTTTTTCTTCTTTTTGTCATTTTCTAGTAAAGTGAAGAAAGGTTAGGATTTTCGTAAACTAATTTACGCATGTTAGCCCTATGGTCTCGTTGCGCACTATCCACTTTTTTACTAATTTGCATATTCAAAATGGCGGCCACTGGCCATTTTTAGGCGACCATTTTGTTTTTCTATTTTCTATCACTTTTCTCTCTTGTGATCGCGATTCACACGCACGTTCCTCCTATGGTTTAGTTGTGCAACATTTATTTCTTTTGCTCATTTGCATATCAAAATGGCCGCTAGGCGACCATTTTGTTTTTCTACGTTTATCACTTTTCTGCTAAAGTAATGAGAGGATCTTCGTAAAACTTCTGTGATTTCTATCTACATAGTTTGTGATCGTGGAATTTAGAAAACTACCTGGCGGATCTTGATGAATTTTTTTGTGTTGCTTCCTCATATGGTCAAGTTATGCAACATGTTTTTTTTTTCGTCGTTGATGTTTTCATTTAACACATTCGGTACCGCTGTCGCCATATGGCGTTAGAGTGCTAGCCTGCTTCATTACCGAAGGTAAATTACAACTTTCGACCATTCAAAATTTTTATTCTTTTCTTTCCATCACTAAATCTGTCACTTCTGCTGCTACTACTCAGTTTAGTCCACCATCGTCTCCCCAACCCCTTCCGCCTGTCAGTCCGTCGACATCCGTTATCTCACCTCCTACTCTGCAGTCACAGACTCCTAGGTCTGTAACTTTACCTTCTGTTTCCCCTTCGCCTTTCCCTACTGGTGCTCCCTCCCTTAGACCTAGTACCTCTGCCCCCTCTTTTTCATCCCCTCAGCCCCCCTCCCCTAGACTTAGTAGCACCTCTGTCCCCTTTCGGCCTCCACCCTCCCCAGTTTCTACTAGGGTCACTTCTCCTAGACCCAGTACATCTAGTCCCTCTCCTCCTCCCCCATCCCCAGTTTTGTCAGTCCATTCTCCTATGAGATATTCAGATGCAGTGAGATCCCCCCCGAGGGTCAGCGCAACCCTCGGATTAATTTAGCTAATTCTAAATTTTGGAAATTTCGGCACACCTCCTCTAATTGGCACCTTCCTAATGTAACTAAGAAAGTTCTTTTACTTGGGGATTCTAATCTATCTAGAATTAACCTTGACCCCCACCCTGATATGCAGGTAGAATGTTTTCCTGGTGCCAATTTCAATTCATTTCGGACGCTAATTCAAAAGTATCAAGGTCCCAAACCTGAGAAAGTTATCTTGAATATTGGTATCAATAACAAGACAACTACTGAGCCAAACGCTTCGTTAAATCAAATGCGCAACATGATGACAGTGGTTAGGAAGACTTTTTCCAATTCGCTCATCTACTTTGTAGAGATCCAGTCATCCACAAAATTACCGGCCAGTGAAGTTTCGAACCTGAACCTATATAACTCTTCTGCTTCCAAGATGAAGAGAGTTATGGTCATACCAAAAATTCCCAATTCAAAATTTAGAGTATCCACGGACAAAATTCACTGGACCGAAGATACAGCAAATTGCTTGTATACTCACTGGCTTCAGACACTAGATTTAAACTAAATTTGGGACAGGGCACGTGCCACCCTACTTTCGGCTTAGGAAGTAATATTGTTAATCTTAGTAACGAGGAACTCACTGTTGATGATATATCTCTACTCAATAGAGGACTCTCATTTGTGCCTTGCCCAAAACCATTATCTGATAGGGACTTTTCTATTAGTAAACTAGTGCATGTTATGGAGTTCTCCAGAAATCTTCGTCTGGCTGATATCTACCGAGATTCTAGTGGGGTACGCAAACCGTTTACATCTAAAAGCGGCTATACACCCCCTTCTCACATGTATGACCCAGAGATAAACATTAGTCGTGACTCTGTATCTAGGAAGTTTGATGTTTTAACTAATCAGAAAAACAAACATAACCTTACTCATTCAGAATGTCTTGCCTTAAGTAAGCTAAGGAGAAATCCAAACATAGTTATCAAACCTGCTGATAAAGGTTAGGCAACAGTTATTATGTCAAAACAGGATTATATTGAAGAGATAGAACGGCAGCTAAGCAACCCTCTTCATTACAAAAAACTTGATAAGGAAATTTGGCCTGAAAATGTTAGGAAGTTTAATAAAATTCTTGTTTCTCTTCAAGATAAAGGCTTACTTAATGAAAAACAGTATCGCTATTTGGAATCTGATCATAACTCTAAAAACAGGGTCTTCTATATTCTTCCGAAAATTCACAAACCCATTGAAAAATGGCCGAAGCCTACAATGCCCCCTGGGCGTCCTATTATCTCAGATTGTGGCAGTGAAAGTTACAGAATATCAGAGCTAATTGATTACTATCTAAAACCTATAGCAAATCGGCATCCTAGCTTTATAAAAAATACAGATGATTTATTGGCCAAATTATCTGAGAAATCCATCCCACAAGATGTGATTTTAGTTACTCTGGATGTGGAGTCTATGTATACAAACATTGACATAGACTTGGGTCTTAAATCCATAAAATCAGCATTCCAAAGATATCCTGACCACTGTCGTCCGGATAAAGACATTTTAGAATTGCTGGAACTCAGCTTAAAAGGAAACGATTTTGAATTCAATGGGGAGATCTTTCAGCAAATTAAAGGGTGTGCTATGGGGAAACGTTTTAGTCCTAACCTTGCCTCTATTTTTATGGCTGAGTGGGAGAGTGACATTCTTCACAAATGTCACAAACAACCTTTTATTTACCTTCGGTATCTGGATGACATTTTTATCATTTGGCAACATACGTTGGAAGACTTTCATATTTTCATTGATACTCTTAATTCTCACGACTCAAGCATTAAATTACAGCCTACTATTGATCACACTTCTGTGGATTTTTTGGATGTAACTATTTACAAGGGTCATACATATCATACTACTGGGTATCTAGATTACAAAGTATTCTTCAAACCTACTGACACGCATCAGCTGCTACATGCTGGGTCATACCATCCTCCTCACACTTTCAAGGGAGTCATTAAATCTCAGATATTTAGATTCTATAGAAACTGTAGTTCTTTAGATTTTTTTAACCAGGCTTGTTCTGTTCTTTTTAAAGCTCTCCTCCCTAGGAAGTATTCTATTAGATTACTCCGAAGGATTAAATCTAACACAGTAAGACAAATCATGTTTCCCCCTTCATCCCCCGATACGTTTACCTCCCCTTCACGAGTGTACCATTACCGTCCAACATTTATCTCAGGTACATCAATGAAATGCCTTAAGACGCGATGCAAACTCGATATATACGTACCCGATCGCGGTACCTTTTTCGGAGAACAAACTCGCGACAAATATCAAATGGCAGAGAATCTTAATTGTGACTCCTCTAATATCGTGTATGTAATCACGTGCAAAAAATGTCGCAAACAGTACGTCGGAGAAACTCAGAATTCTCTACGACAAAGAGCAGCCAACCATTTATCTAGTATAAGACTTAAACATGATGTACCCGTGGCACAACATTTCAATACTCAAGGTCATTCGGTCAAGGACCATTTTGAAATTATGCCTATTGAGAAAATCCCTTTTCTCACTTCCGCTGCAGATACCAAGCACAAACGTTTGGAAAGGGAAAGTTTTTGGATTCAAACATTACAAACTATTTATCCTCTGGGTTTGAACTTGGACCCCGGAAGATGTCGGGAAAAAACTATAATACCATTTGTGTTTCAGTATAACAAAGCTAGCATTGCTATGGCCAAGATTATAGTAGAAGAATACAAACTACTTCAAAGTAAACTTGCTCGACCTCTGACCCAAAGGCCAGTCATTGCTTATAAAAAGAACAAGAGTTTGAAAGACATACTGGTCAGGGCTAAACTCCCCTGTCTGCCTTCTACCTAGGTTTTCTGGGAAAGGGGTATGGGGGGGGGGGGGGGAATTTTCACTGTCTTTTCCCATGACCCCATAATATATAGTCTGACGATATTCTTACTATAGCTTAAGATGCATAAGCATTGTCAATGCAATACAAAGTGTCCCAGAAAATTCTACTGACTAAGGCCAAGCTCCTGTCAGTCGTCAACCTAATGAAATATCATAGGTTTACTTTATTACAACAATTTATGATGGGGTATAAAGGTCTAAATGATATACCTCTTTTTAACACAATTAGAAACTTGTCTCCGTGGTTATTTTAGACAAGAAGATTTTCCCTGTGCCCGTGTGTTTTAGTGCTCATAAATATATATAACAAGAAAAGGAATGCCTTATATTTACAGCTTTAGATCTTAATATATATTTTCCTAGTCTCCAATATACTGACTGTGAGTGAGAAATTTAAATATCTATGATTAAAAAGTGCTAACATCGGGTGGTGAAATAAGTTTGCTAGTGCGAGTTCCCGCTGTCAATCACAGGGCCCCTACCAGGCATTTTAAAAGCACGACCCAGATAAAGACAGATAAGCTATTTTTGGCACTGAGGACGTTATTTTGGAATTTCCGAGTCCATAGTAGTGAAAAACAAGACATTTATCGGAGCTTTTATAAATCCCAGAGTGAACTTGCAATCCTCGGGTCATTTTAAAACGTATAAAAATCGACTCCTTTCAGATTTCCAAGGGCGACTATAAGTATAAGAAATAGTTTATGCCTGTTGCCGGCCGCCACGGCTTGTTCGAAGTCGGTAAAATGGCCTTCTCGAATTTGGATTTTAAACGCCTAAATTCTTTCCAAAAATGTAACAATAATAAATATTTTTAAAGAAGAGTGTTCCCTAAGAAGAAGATCCATATTGTATTTTTCGGAGTGTGAAAGGAAGGAATATTTCAAAATGAAATGAAATACACGGCAACGTACAATCACTATTTTGCCGATCGAATTTGCATTCAGGCAGCTATGTACAGCAACTGACTTCGCAATTGTAAATGCTATTTACCAATTAAGTAACTGAAATGTTTTTTATTCAATCATATATTTATATCAAATTGTGCATGAAGATTTTTTTATAAGAGTTCATTAATTTCTGAACGAATCGGGACATTTTTTGCTATTAATTTTTAAATTGACTTTCGGCATGTGTAAATTTTTACTCATCAGACGAGTGATACGTCGCCCATTCTTCACTTTTCACAGGCTTTTTTTTTGACAGATATACATTATCTTTTGATTCGTTAACAAACACTAAATGCATCTTAGTAACATGTGTACAATCGTTTTGGATTTTGTAAATTTTAATTGTGTACAGGACTAAAACAAGCGATATCACTGACTGGCCTGGGTGCATGTACAATTAGGCTACTATGTAGCTCCGGTAGGTAGTGTTAATGTGCGGCCTCCTTGAAGAAAGATGGTTTTGAGTTTTCAGATAACAGCCACTATATACCGAAGAAACTTTGTTCTTGTCCAGCCAGCCACCAACCGAAGAAATAAATTTCACATATCAAATTTACGATCCGTTTACAAGCAGCCTCACTTTCTGATAGTGTTCTATGGTGGTCGCCTAGATCAGTTTAACTGATCTCTTGTCTTGACTTACCTACGTATTCCTAAATACCAAATTAGGAATTATACAGTAGTTACCTCTCAGTTAACCCACGCGCTTTAAATTTAAAGCATGGTTAACATGCTCTTAAGAAATATTTATCACTAGTAAACGCACAGCTAAAGGAGAAACCTGCATATCAACTTTTATAATAAACCCTTCAACGTAAAAGAAAATAAATTAAGGATTGCACAAAACTCATTTAGAATTGTAAGAGATATGACAAATTGTTTTATTTTGTTGTGTGCACGCAGGCGGCTGTCTGTAAGTAATCAAAGTGAAAGCTTTTTATTTAGGAAAGTATTTTTCTCATTGAATACTCTGCCAGTTGATACTGCACGACTTGAAGCTGTTACGCAAAAAGCACGTAAATTACGCTTACGGTTTGACTTGTAAGTCTGGGATAATAAATCTCAAACTAAATTCGAGACCACCCCCACCCAACTACTTCCCCACAATTGTACCTTACATAGTGCTAACCATTAAGCTTGTATATTTTTCACTCGGCTTCTCGCTTAGGCTAAATTTTTGCTTGAGAAGAAGAAAAACAAATGCAGATCGAAAAACTGTTTAATATTAAAGAAGATCACTCATGATATACTTGAATTTTGACACTTTACTTGTCTGCCTTACATGTCAAGGGTCATCCATGACTCCGTCGGCAGAGATTTTGATACTTGTCTCCCTTACCTCAGAGTTTATCAAGGGTCATCCATGACTCTGTTGGCTGAGATTTTGATACTTGTCTCCCTTACCTCAGAGTTTATCAAGGGTCATCCATGACTCCGTCGGCAGAGATTTTGATACTTGTCTCCCTTACCTCAGAGTTTATCAAGGGTCATCCATGACTCCGTTGGCTGAGAGTTTGATACTTGTCTCCCTTACCTCAGAGTTTATCAAGGGTCATCCATGACTCCGTCGGCAGAGATTTTGATACTTGTCTCCCTTACCTCAGAGTTTATCAAGGGTCTTCCATGACTCTGTCGGCTGAGATTTTGATACTTGTCTCCCTTACCTCAGAGTTTATCAAGGGTCCTCCATGACTCTGTCGGCTGAGATTTTGATACTTGTCTCCCTTACCTCAGAGTTTATCAAGGGTCTTCCATGACTCTGTCGGCTGAGATTTTGACACTTGTCTCCCTTACCTCAGAGTTTATCAAGGGTCCTCCATGACTCCGTCGGCTGAGATTTTGATACTTGTCTCCCTTACCTCAGAGTTTATCAAGGGTCCTCCATGACTCCGTCGGCTGAGATTTTGATACTTGTCTCCCTTACCTCAGAGTTTATCAAGGGTCATCCATGACTCTGTCGGCTGAGATTTTGACACTTGTCTCCCTTACCTCAGAGTTTATCAAGGGTCCTCCATGACTCCGTTGGCTGAGATTTTGATACTTGTCTCCCTTACCTCAGAGTTTATCAAGGGTCATCCATGACTCCGTCGGCAGAGATTTTGATACTTGTCTCCCTTATCTCAGAGTTTATCAAGGGTCCCCCATGACTCTGTCGGCTGAGATTTTGATACTTGTCTCCCTTACCTCAGAGTTTATCAAGGGTCTTCCATGACTCTGTCGGCTGAGATTTTGATACTTGTCTCCCTTACCTCAGAGTTTATCAAGGGTCCTCCATGACTCTGTCGGCTGAGATTTTGATACTTGTCTCCCTTACCTCAGAGTTTACCAAGGGTCTTCCATGACTCTGTCGGCTGAGATTTTGACACTTGTCTCCCTTACCTCAGAGTTTATCAAGGGTCCTCCATGACTCCGTCGGCTGAGATTTTGATACTTGTCTCCCTTACCTCAGAGTTTATCAAGGGTCATCCATGACTCTGTCGGCTGAGATTTTGACACTTGTCTCCCTTACCTCAGAGTTTATCAAGGGTCCTCCATGACTCCGTCGGCTGAGATTTTGATACTTGTCTCCCTTACCTCAGAGTTTATCAAGGGTCCTCCATGACTCCGTCGGCTGAGATTTTGATACTTGTCTCCCTTACCTCAGAGTTTATCAAGGGTCATCCATGACTCTGTCGGCTGAGATTTTGACACTTGTCTCCCTTACCTCAGAGTTTATCAAGGGTCCTCCATGACTCCGTCAGCTGAGATTTTGATACTTGTCTCCCTTACCTCAGAGTTTATCAAGGGTCCTCCATGACTCCGTCGGCTGAGATTTTGATACTTGTCTCCCTTACCTCAGAGTTTATCAAGGGTCATCCATGACTCCGTCGGCTGAGATTTTGACACTTGTCTCCCTTACCTCAGAGTTTATCAAGGGTCATCCATGACTCCGTCGCCTGAGATTTTGACACTTGCCTCCCTTACCTCAGAGTTTATCAAGAGTTTAGGGGTTTAACTTTCACTGACCAGCCGGTTATTTAACAGGCGGTTATCGTATCGTTTTGCGTTTGATGCTTTATTTTTAAATTCTCTCTTTAATCCCAATTTGTTTGTGAAGATAACTTTTTATTATTTTATTGATTGATGTTTTACAACGGACTCAAGATCGCGGTTTCATTTTAATGGGTGGGGAAACCTCGCACATAACAGGTATACTTGGCAACTATTTTACACCAGAACATCATGTAAAACCCCATGCATTTACAGTGGATGGGTTTCAAACAATTAACAGGCTTGTGCTGGATGGGTTTCAAACTATTAACAGACTTGTGCTGGATGGGTTTCAAACTATTAACAGACTTGTGCTGGATGGGTTTCAAACTATTAACAGGCTTGTGCTGGATGGGTTTCAAACTATTAACAGGCTTGTGCTGGATGGGTTTCAAACTATTAACAGGCCTGTGTTGGATGGGTTTCAAACTATTAACAGGCTTGTGCTGGATGGGTTTCAAACTATTAACAGACTTGTGCTGGATGGGTTTCAAACTATTAACAGACTTGTGCTGGATGGGTTTCAAACTATTAACAGACTTGTGCTGGATGGGTTTCAAACTATTAACAGGCTTGTGCTGGATGGGTTTCAAACTATTAACAGACTTGTGCTGGATGGGTTTCAAACTATTAACAGGCTTGTGCTGAATGGGTTTCAAACTATTAACAGGCTTGTGCTGGTGAGAAACCTATCTTTCTTTACTGACTGAGCTACTGGGGCCAATTGATTGATCGCAATCCGTCGAAGAACTCAATAATTTACGTTGAAACAAAACGCCTACAGCATGTACAACGTGAACAAAATGTAAATGGCTGGAATGTACATGCATTGGTGTTAGACATACGTTAGTTATAAAAAAAACTGAAATACAATACAGGCTCCTTTTCCAGATTGATTGGTTGGTTGATTGAACTATGTTTTAGACCGTACCCAAGATTTGTCTACTTAATTGGCGGCGTTAGCAGAAAAGCCCAATCTTTCTTCCTAGTGCTAACGCCCGATCGAGTGAACCCACTTGTAATCTTTTTTAGACGCAAAAATCCATAATTTCCTGATTTTGTTGATAGGTAACTACAGAAAAAACGATAGTAAAGTTCACCATAAATATACAAGGGTACGTTTAGTAAATGATGAATTATTTTCAATTTAACCGATAAAATATAAGGACTATATGTTAAAGATTACAGAATACCAAAAACAAAAATATCCAAGAACATATGTTGTGTATGTCACAAATATCTTCACTGCAAGTTTACACCATGAAGTTTCTTAGTGTATGTGGTAAACCTGTCGCCTTTACTTGAACTTTCTGGTTGCCGTTGCCCTTATATTGACATAGAGGGCCTTCTTTACTTGGATGCGATTATTGCGTTTACCCAAGACCTGGAAGTCGGGACAAAATTAGTGGACAATGAAAGTAAACAAGAGTCGCCGACGGAAGATTAAGAATTTTATTCAGCAGAATATGCTTGTCTAGCTTGTCCAGCCTTTATCGTCAGGTTTACAAACTATGTTTGGATTTCCTCTTAGCTTACTTAAGAAAAGACATTGTGAGTGTGTAAGGTTATGTTTGTTTCTAGAATTAGCTCAAGCCGTAACATTTTCTTGATACACAGTCACGACTTACGTTTATTTCTGAGTGGTACATGTGAGGAGGGGGCGAATAACCCTTTTTATGTGAAAACGACTTGCATATCACGCTTAAAATTTAGAACAAGGTAAAAATAAAAGTTCTCTATTGAGTAAAGACATATCATAAGAAGTGGAGTTCCTCGTTACTAAGATTAACAGTATCACTTAATCCTAAGCCCAAAATAGAGTGCCGCATACCCTGTTCCAAATACAGTTTTAAATCTGGGACTAATATATATATATTTATGGACACTAAAACTCATGGGCACAGGGAAAATCTTCTTGTCTAATATAACCACGGAGACAAGTTTCTAATTGTGTAGAGTACAACAAGAATTGTTGTAGTAAAGTAAACCTATGATATTTCATTAGGTTGACGACTGACTGACTGGGAAACTTTGAATATCTACCAGAGACACGCCTACCAAACAAACTTCGTGCAAGAGATGCCCAGGAAATCCCATGCAATTGCTCTGAGCCAATCGGCGCGCGCTGAGTAAAGCACGACCCATGTCCAACCAATCAACTCACTACACGGACTACAAACTCCAAACATTCCCGAAGTTAGACCTCTGCCAAGTTAGATGACGATCAAAATGTAAAAATAAACCTGTCACCACATGAACAATATTTTTACTATTTACTTTTAAGATAAAATACATACACCAAGCGTTCACACCAATACTCATCTTTCAATATTAACATGAAAATGTATGTGTATGGGTGGAACGTCGAGGTGCTGGTACAGGGGGGGGGGGGGGTATGTCGCCTATCAAGCGACGCCATATTTAACATGTCAGTACTTTGACCACTGTTTATTTGTTCTGATTCACCAGATGAATTTGAATCCAAGTCCTCATCGTCAGATGTATCCGAATCATTAGGTCCCGTAGTTTGTGGTTGATTACCGGTTTTCTCCTCCTGTTTTGTATAAATATTGTCTTAACATATTGTATCATCTGATTTACCTTTAACAGGAGGTTGTTTATCTATCACATTAACAGGCAGTAGTAAATTTCTATGTAACGTTCGTTTTCGTCCAAGTTTATCTTCTCTCTGTACTTTGAAAGCAGGGATTACTGGAGGATTTAAAATAAGATAGACTTCACTCTCCCAACGGTCAGAAATTGTATGCTTATCTTCGAATACCAACTCTGCAACTCTGCTCCACGAGATTTCCTATCATAATTTACCTTTTGTTTGTCCCTCGATCTGTCTGCCATCTCAGATGCTAATCTGTAGGATGATTCTAATTGGTCCCGAAGATTCTCTATGTACCTTTTCAAATCCTTTGAACCTGTTGAAAGACCTAAACCAAAAGCAACTTCAATAGTTAGTCGAGGACACCGACCAAACAATAAGAAAAACAGAGCTTGTCTATTACTTCCATGCCTCCTACAGTTATAGGCATGTACAAGAGGAGATACATATTGTTTCCAATTGGGCTTCTGGTGATTTCCTAGCCAGTCGAGCAACGTTCTGTAAATGTGCTCGCACATGCCATTACCCATTGGATGGTAAGGTGTTGTGCGAGATTTTTCACTCCCTAGTAACTGACACAAATCCTTAATGACTTTCCTTTCAAAGTTTGCCCCTTGATCTGAATGTAGCCTCATGGGAATGCCATAATGTACGATGAAATTGTTAAATAAGGCTTCAGCTGTTACAGTAGCAATCATGCTTCTTGTTGGCACTGGTATTGCATAGCGAGTGAAATGGTCGATGCTTAAACCCACCTTTAGAAGTCTCTAAGGTCAGAAAGTCCATACAAACTAACTCGAGGGGTTGGTTCGTTCGTATACTTACCATAGGCGCTCTTACTGGAAGATGTGATTTCCTCCTTAAGCAACGATCACATGTTTCTGTCCATTTTGCTACATCAGTAGTCCTCCCTGGCCAATAAAAACGTTCCTTTAACAGCGATAAAGTCCTCCCGTCCTGGGTAACCGACTTCGTCATGCACACCTTTCAACGTTCTGGAAATCATAACCTTAGGAAGGACAAGCTGCAAACGCTCCTCCTCGTCACCAAAACGCCTAAATAAAACACCATCTACCAAGACCAATATGTTGAAAGAACGCAATAGAACAGTGTGCTCCCAATTAAACGGTAAGTTTTTACGAATCGTTTTTTTATCTTTACTGACGTAATCCATCCATAAGGATAACACCTTATCAGCAACCTGAGCTTTCCTCTAATCTAGAGAAGTCATTTCCGTGAAAATATTCAAAGGGTCGTCAAGAACATGCAATACGTTTTCAGAGCAATTCAAAGTCTCCACCATCGGTTGCAGTTATTTTGCGGCGCAAACTGCACGAATGTTTTTCCTTGACGCTGTCTCAGAATGCTGAGGGGACAACCTTGACAAAGCGTCGGCATCCTGGTTCTTCTTTCCAGGAACATACTCAAGCTGAAAGTAAAAAAACGCTAACGCTGCTAGCCAGCGATGACTGGTGGCATCAAGCTTTGCGGTGGTTAAGACATACGTGAGGATTGTTGTCAGTTTTAACAGTGAAGCGGTTGCCATAAAGATAATCTCGGAATTTTTCCGTAGCAGCCCATTTTAGTGCTAACGTATGAGCTGGGTAGTTTCTTTCAGATTTGGACAAAGTTCAACTGTCATAAGCAATCACACATTTACCTTCCTCTTGATGTTGGTAAAAGACTGCCTCAAGCCCCTGCAGACTGGCGTCTGTATCCAGTTCAAATGGTTTTCCATAATCAGCATTCCCAAGAATCGGTGGATTTATAAGCTTTTGTTTTTATTAATTAAAAGCATCTTCCTCTAACTGGCCCCAAACCCACGAAACCACAGGTGCTTTATTTGACTTTTTCCTGCCTTTACGTTTGCCACTGTAAAAGGGTAAGAGGTCATTTAACGGTTTAGCTATGCGTGAAAAGTTTTCAATGAATTTTCTGTAATATCCTACAAATCCAAAAAAACTGACGAACCTCATCTGGACTAGAGGGTGTTGGCCAAGACCCTACCTTACTAATCTTTTCTGGATCAGTCTCAATACCATCCTTTGACACGACATGCCCAACGTACCTGACACAATCCTTGAAGAATGTACACTTCTTTCTTGAGGCGTTCCAAATGTTCGAAGGTTCTCGAAAAGACGAGTAAATCATCAATATATACAACACAGATTTTTAAATTTAACCCATCCGAAACAGTTTCCATTAATCGCTGGTAGGTTGCAGGGGCATTTGCTAACCCAAAGGACATTTAATGGTACTCCCAAAACCCCCAATGAACCCATAGTAAACGCTTTTCGGTGTTTGTGATCTTCCTATAACTCCACCTGATGATATCCGTTTTTTTCAGTCCAGAATCCAACAACTCCCCAAATACGAGGAAGTGCATACGAGTCCTTGATAGTACGGTTATTCAGTTGTCTATAGCCAATACAAACCCGTAAGCTTCCATCTTTTTTACGTACCAAGACAACGTTGGATGCCCATGGAGACATAGATTCTCGAATAACACCGCTTGCTAACAGCTGATGTAAGTGGTCCCTTGCCTCATGGTACATCCCTGGAGGGGTTAATTCGATTTTATGTATTACAATACCTGTATTATCAAGATCCAAATCATTGAGAGAAAAGACTTCTTGATTTTCACTAATGAACCCTTTCCCACACTCCAGCTCATCAGGAATAAGATCTTGCTCACTGATTTCAACATCGGGTATTCCCAGATCGGTGTGTATTTCAACTGGTGGCTCTTCAATGTGTACTGGCTGCAATTCGCCTAAAATCATTTGGCGTGAAATCACAATGGTGCGCATAGTTGGGTTCGATACAGGGATCGTAATTGTTTCCTCTTCACAATCATAATTGAGCACAACCGGCAATACTTCTAAGTCGGGTGGCAACGAAGAGTTTTTGGTGGGCTGAAGTACAGTGGGCACAATATGATATGATAGTGTTTTTTCCAATTTACTCAAAACATTAACAACGCTATTTGGAGGTACTATTACTTTTCTAGGCTCCAAACATATTACCATCGCTAATCCATGCGTACTTCTGCCAAGGGCTTTCTCTTTCAATGTCAAACATCGAAAAGCCAAATACCAAGGTGTAAATATACTTGCCTTCTGAAGGTGAGTTGTGAATGTATTTCCCCATAGAGGATTTGCATACGAAAGATATGGTAAAATCAAAGAGCAGTAGAGAATGTAAAGGAATTTGCGGTTAAGACAACTCTTTATATGTTTGATAATTCCGATGTTTCGTGAGATTTTGTTCGAAATGTAGTGAATATGATTGTTCCAAGATAACTTGTCGTTGAAAATAATACCTAAGAATTTGAATTGGTTAACTTTGTCTAATAGTACATGATTGAGTAATAAAGGAGGAAGATTTTCCTTTGTCCGGCTCGTTAAGTAATCTTTCAACCATTTGTGAGCCATATCTTTAAACCCGTAGTGTTGTAATTTCCTGAGAAGTATTTCATGGTCCACAGTATCGAAAGCCTTAGATAGGTCAATGAATGTAATGGCAGTAAAAAGTTTATTATTTTTAGCGGATAGGAGTTTGTTAAATAAGGAAATAGCAGCAAGAGTAGTAGAATGATCTGATCTAAAACCAAATTGATGAGGAGATAGGACATTGTTAATTTCGAGGTAGTCAGTGATCATGTTAGTAGCTAATCTTTCGTATATTTTGCTGATGACAGGTAAAACAGTTATTGGTCTATAATTTTCGAATTGATTTCTTTTGCCAATTTTCTACACGGGAGTGATTTTGGCTTTTTTGAGAGAGTCCGGTACATTGCCAGATTGAAATGATAGATTTATGGCATGCGATAAGGGTTTGGAGATGTGATTAGATATTAGTTTTAGTACTGATGCCTTCACGCCATCAAGCCCGGGTGAAGAGGATTTTAGGTTATGTATAGTTAAGATGACGATGTTAAAGTTAAATACAGTAGAACGAATACAGTCCTAAATACAGTTACAACAATAGTGAAGACCACTTTAATACTTTCGAAACAGAATTTTATTTGTTGGAGTTTTTAGCGTAGGATTTGATTCGTTGGACAGAAATCAAGATACACCAACGAATCAAACCAATGACCAGGACAATCTGACAGACCCCCAAAACACCAGTTGCACGAGAAATGCCACTCTACTGAGGCTATGCAAATTGCAGAGAAGACGCTACCCAGTGCACGCCCAAATGTTTCCCGTACTACTATTAAATTAAAAAACAAGAGATCGGAACAACAAAACAAAAATACAAGTTACTATGTTGGTTGCCACAAAATCTCGTAAACTCTCTCGACAAACGTGAAATCTCGAGAATTGATAAATAAATTTTAATATTTTGCATTTACAATTAGGACATTTTGCGGTAAACAGAAATTCCAATAGTATGTAAGAAGGTGGATAATTGTTTTATCTACTGATGTATATGAATATCATTCAAAATAGTCATAAGACATTAGATACTATGTTTTAGTCTTTAAAATATTCATAGGTATCAGAATTTAAATATATTATCATGGATATTTTTTTTTGCATATCACAGGGTCAATTATGTCAAATATCTGTTATCAAGAACACTACAACACCAAAGAAAGAAACAATACACCAAAAAGGAACAGTTGTTGTTATACATCGAAATGTCATGGGCAAAAATTGAAAAATATACTTATGTAGGTGAAAATTCTGTCTTTATGACGAGGAATTTCAAACTTTGTAAAAATTTCTTTTTATATGTCTGAAGTCACTTCAGAATTACAGACGTCATCACTTCCAAGGTAGGTCCAGCTAGTCCAGGTTTAACATTCCACCAGCATGGTCAGAAATCCATCCAGCAAGTCCCATTTCGGGCGCCAAATCTGTAGCGGGGTTCGGTTGGCCAATGAGAAAACTCAACAAACGGTTAAAGTAAACAAGCCGACCATGGATTTATTTTTACTGACTTAACACCAGCACAGGCACAAAAAACCCTAGTAAAACATTAAAGAAACCAACAATTAGAAATCAAAGTAGATTTCATTGACCAATAAATGAAGGTTTCGGTACTAAGCTTGTGTCATAACAGCAAGAGCAATAAAGCTTTCTGGATTACTCCAATTCAATGCCAATTAAACAATTTAAGTTACATATATAAGTAGCCTATGCGTATATATTGAATTATACAAAATATAGCAACATCAAAATACCCCGTCGGAGGACGTGGGCAAGCCTCCAATCAAATGTATATTATATACGCCTGGTGACAATAATGAAACCTGGACCTAACCTGAAAGTGTAGGCCCAATAAAGTGTAAATATTAATAAGTCACTAGATTTAACGTACGCTTTTATGTAGCTTGGTGCTTTTCGCCACAAGTAAATAGCAGATCATTATCATGTTAAACACAATATGTTCTCGCTATGCATTTTATGGAGCATTAAAACCAATTCCAAATCGCTTGATTTAGGTTTAGCGCCAAGTTCAAGATTGTAAAGTCTACTATGGGGTGGTTTTACTAAAGCCAAAACACAAAGTACAACTCGTACTATATTGTACATGATGGTGTATATTTATGAGCTACTCTCATCACACAATAGACAACACACAATAGACAATTTTCTACATGCATTATATATAGAGAAAAATAAAAAACAGTTAATATTTTAAAATGATAGAATAAGTATGATAAGCAAAATTAGGCTTCCAAAGTACAAATGAACAGGATCTGTACAGATTAAAACCATGGGGGAGGAGGTGTGTTGTAACATTGGGACAACAACACAGATGTATAATCATTAAAGGAGACATACAGTTATACATTAAATAAACGGAGAGGAGTTGATGAAATGTGTACATTTAAATCAGGGTTTAATATAGAAATATGCTAAGCTCAGATTGTTATTGGCTTGATCAATGATTTCATAAGTCAATTTGTTAGGGTTATGGCTTTTGCTGAGACAGTGTTCAGCTACTGCAGAAGATTTGCTGTTAGGGTTGTAGATGTTATGTTCAGAGAACCGTTGTCCTACATACCTAGATGTAAGGCCTATATAGGAGGCAGGACAGTCACCACAAGTTATCTTGTAAACAACGTTACTTTCATTTTTTACGAAAATTTTCACCTTCATGATCTTATTAATTAAAATATTTTCCAATGGTATAAGTCTGGTTGATAAGAATAATTTGTACATGAACAAAATTTCTAAGGGATTTTAATTCTTTTGAAAGTTTGATAGAAGCCGGTCCAAGGTATGGAAAAAAAAAATGTTTAAATTTTTCCGGACCAAAAGGCTTTAAAATCTCACCACTGTTGAATTTATTATTGAGGAATTTCTTGATAACATTGTCCACAATATCTGACGGGTACTGGTTTAGAGACAACATTTCCTTTATCTTTTCAATTTCTTTGCTGAACAGTTTGTAATTATTGCATATACCCCATGCCGTGTTAAGGAGAGTACGAATGAGATTAAGTTTATATTTCATTAGTACAAAACTAGTCCATTTCGTATATAGTCCCATATGGGTTTTCTTTCGGTAGATCGTGGTTGTAATTCCATCAGGTGATCGAGAGATGGGAATGTCAAGGTCAAGATTGTTTCACAACATATCGATGATTCCTTAGAGAAAATAAAAGACTTTCTGTAATAGCTATATTGTACATAATATGCTGATATTCTTCACAAAGTATTCGGCTTTAAGGCGTAAACAATTGATCTATATTGGATCATTCTACTGGTAGGCCTAATATTTACATGCTAACATATTAAAAAAACATGTTTTACATATTGAATATACAACATATAACAGATTGATCGCTAACTTTCTACACATATTTATAAACAAATTATACAAAAATAAAATCTACTAACCTGGGAGACTTTGGATATGTACCGGACACGCCTCACTACATTCAATAACGGTTGAAGAGTGAAACAAACTTCGTGCAAAAGATGACCAGAAAAACCCATCCAATTGCTCTGAGACAATCGGCGCGCACTGACCAACCAATCAACTCACTACAAAGTTAAAAAATTCCCGAAGTTAGACCTCTGCCAAGTTAGATGATGATCCAAATGGAAAAATAACCCTGCCACCACACGAACAATATTTTTACTATTTTCTTTTAAGATAAAATACATACACCAAGCTTTCTCACCAATACTCACCTTTCAATATATACATGAACATGATCCAAAATAAATATAGTCATCAGACTATATTATAGGGTCATTGGAAAAGTCAGTGAAAATTCCCCGCCCCCCCCCCCCCCCCAACACTTTCCCAGAAAAACCTAGTCAGAAGACAGACAGGGGAGTTTAGCCTTGACCAGTATGTCTTTCAAACTCTTGTTCTTTTTATAAGCAATGACTGGCCTTTGGGTCAGAGCTCGAGCAAGTTTACTTTGAAGTAGTTTGTATTCTTCTACTATAATCTTGGCCATAGCAATGCTCCCTCTCTTATACTGAAACACAAATGGTATTATAGTTTTTTCATGACATCTTCCCGGGTCCAAGTTCATACCCAGAGGATAAATAGTTTGTAATGTTTGAATCCAAAAACTTTCCTTTCCAAATGTTTGAGCTTGATATCTGCAGCGGAAGTGAGAAAAGAGATTTTCTCAATAGGCATGATTTAAAATGGTCCTTGACCTAGATTACCTAATTACCTAGAGTATTGAAATGTTGTGCCATGGGCACATCATGTTTAAGTCTAATACTAGATAAATGGTTGGCTGATCTTTGTCGAAGAGAATTCTGAATTTCTCTGACGTATTGTTTGGGACATTTTTTGCATGTGATAACATACACGATATTAGAGGAGTGGCAAATAAGATTTTCTGTCATTTGATATTTGTCGCGAGATTGTTCTCCGAAAAAGGTTCCGCGATCGGGTACGTATATATCGAGTTTGAATCTCGTCTTCGGGGCATTCCATTGATGTACCTGAGAGAAATGTTGGGTGGTAATGGTACACTCGTGAAGGGGAGGCAATCGTATCGGGGGCTGAATGGGGAAACGTGATTTGTCTTAATGTGTTAGATTTGATTTTCAATGGTTGCTTGATTGATTATTTGGTGTTTTACGCCGCGCTCGACATTATTTCACTTATATGGCGCCGTTGCTAGTTTTAGTGTGGGAGGAAACCCACGACCTTCCGGTGGTTTTATTTTCAAAGATAGTTTTATTGGCAGAGTTGATTTTACGGTATTGGTAAATAGTATGTTTAATAAAAAAGTTGTTTAGTTTATATGTAGAAGACCGGACAGTGGACCATGATATCAGATAACAAAATGCCTGAACATAAATCGTGCTCGTGGAAATTTGAGAAAATATTGTCTATTAAAGTCGCATGAGCTGCCAAAATGTTGATAATTTGACATTAAAACAGAATGTTGAAATTATTGGCTATTTTTCTCAAGACGTATAATTCAGAAGCTTTTTAGTGTATCTAGTCTCGAAAATGTACGATATAGTATTGTTTTGAACTAACTTTGGGTTAGAATGAATGAATGGTCATCCCGGTTATTTCAATTTTGTTTACTTTACAAACACGTTTTCATTCGTACATGCCACATACTGTACAGATTTTTGTTCATTTCAACGCCAATCATTTAGTTTTTGATGGCCTTCAAAGCCTCTTACTTTCGTGACGATCAGAATTAATGAAAACAGTGTGAATTTTAGCAGCTCATGCCACTTTAAGGTTGCTGAGTAAGAAGTGACTCTCGTAGTTTTAGTTGTTTTAGGAAATAAGTGAAATGAGTTCATTATTTCCTAGAATTGCTATGAGGGTCCTTGTATGTAAGCTTTAAAAAGGTAAATATTGTAGTCCCACTTGATAAGAATTGTTTTAGTCTGTTGACTGCAGTGACTGTAATAACAAATCATTCAAACAGTTCAGATTGTTAACAGGAGGTCTATATACAATACCGGTTATATATGCATGGATACTGGTAAATATATTGGCAAATCCCCAGCCGACCAATGCGGTAGACAGCCTTCGGAAGCTTCCCCGAGAGTTGAACTTGCCCTGCAAAACGGCTAATAATGAGTGCGCTATTGAAAGTAGTCCGACTTAAAATTCACTAGCTTTATTTTTGTATGAAAATGTCAACAGATGTCCTTTTAGTCTTATATTTATCAATTTTCAATAATAAAACAGTATTTTATTTAAGATTTGTTACTCAGCTTACACACGAACACAACATGTTACTTTACCCTGGGACAGGCCGTCTGTGTGTCTTCAGTGAACTCCAGCAGAGCCTTGACTACTCCCTGTGGCAGACAAACCCATGGTCTGATGACCGATTACAATTAGCCCCTGCAGTTTATGCGGAAGGTGCTTATTGTTGTCATAGATCTACGTTCACTCATTTTTAATTTTATTAGGCTACGGCAAAAAAGTCTGTTTTCCCCGTAATCAAATGAATTCGTTTTCGCGGATCTTTCCTTTTAAAATTCACATGAAATGTCTTTCATTTGGAAATAACTGGTTCCTAAATATCTGATGTTGGTGATTAGTCACTCGTTCTGTAAAGTATTTTTTCCACAAATGAATCTCTTAAACACAACCTAAAGCCGATATCCAACGTTTGCGTGGTAGTGCACGGTTAAAATCCCAATAAAGACACATGCACAGTTGATCAAGCCTGGTTGAGTCCATTTCTAACCTTTCTGTGGGGTGTAGAGTTTTGGAGGTTTTATATTTACAAGTATGATCAACAGGAAATATGGTTATTATTGGGTAAGAATTTCTTTAAATCGTTTAACATTTTAAAAAAAATAGAAATTAAAATGTTCGACTATTTCTAAGACTAACAGCTACATGTACATGGTACATGGAGGTAACGCCCCTATTAAAATTAAATAGGGTTTACCCAATGAGACCTTACTGACAACTGTCATGTAGACTGTATGGCGTCACCTGGATCGAGTTGTAGAGGGTATAGACCAATGGGAAGTCAGAATATTAATTGAGAGTTGAAACTTTGTTCCAAGTTGTCTAGAACTGTCACTTCACACCGGCAGATTTATGGGGCTAGGTGTCCTTAGTTATATTGTGGTCAGATTTAATACAAACAACCGAGTGGTTTCTTTATTAAATATATGTTGTACAACAGCTGAAGTAAAGATAAACCTAATACTTGTACAAATCAGAATTCGTATAAAGTATTCTGATTCAACGGCTATTCCCAAGATGAATAATTTTTTTTTCTCTTTTGCAGCATTTTTGATGGCTGTGGAAAAGCAGGGTTGGGGATGAGCCCGATTTCCTCCCCCACTAAACCTTACAACACCGCCTTATAAGGGAAATAATCTCAAGTTCGGCGTAAAACACCAATCGATCTAAGAGCTCGTGTACTTACACGTGTCAAAATATGAAGGTGAACAGATCGTGTTTATTTAAGAAGGGGCAGCTGATTACCTTGAGTTAATTCTGAGTTGTTTTCAACAAAACCCAGTTTAAAAAAAAATGCTGTGAATACTCTCACCCTGTGTTCGGATTTATTATATAACGACACCCTTCATAGTCTCTAATTACCCGGCGCTGGAAAATAACATGCGATTAACGTAAGGGAAATTCCCAAGGGAGTGTTGCTCAACACAGCGTGAACATATAAATCATACTGCCACTGCCAGCAGAGTGTTATGGATATATTTTAAAACAAACAAAAAAGAAAGAAAGAAAAACACAAAACTAGATTGTGAAATATGTTCTGTATTAAATAACTGCATTGTTTACCGGCAATCTCTTGTGTATGAATTAAAGTCTTTGTTTGACCTTCTTGGACATTATTTAGTGTTACATGGGCTTATATTCGATTACGTTTTCTGTTACACCTTCACGATCTAACATTCATAATGTTGTCACTTGTTTCGCACAAGGTATCGATTTCAGATACCGTCATACAACTGTTCAAAACTTTACAAGTTAGGAATTCTGAATTTCCACGTCGTATTTTATTAAAATTCCTCCCTTACTCTGTACTAAACATTTTTAGAAGCTATTTTTATATAATTTATAAATGTTATTCACAAATTCAGTCCGCCTTTTGAGTCGTACTCTTTTTCAAACAGAGCGCATGGGCAAAATATACCATAATGATACGCGATTTGTGAAAATAATCAAACCATGCCTCAGGAAAATCAACGATATGGGCTTTTTGATTAAAAATATTAGGTTTTTGTTAACAAAAAGTATGCATGGCGTAAATTTGACTAAAGCCCAATGTAAGCTGAAGTGACTGGACTGGCTTCCGCGTTAACGAAGACACTACGGGAGCTCGGACGGAGTGAATACACACCTCTCCAGGCGACCTGAACTACTTCTGAAATACCTTCCGCGGACAAAATCTCATCCAGCTGTGAGAATAAGCGTGAGTTCAGACAAGTTTCCGCGAAAGCTACCGAAAATTATTTGCCGGCTTACGGCGATAGGACTGTACCTTCATTACGACATCCAAATCATCAATGAATTCCTCCGCTCTACCACAGCAAGTGAGTGAGAAACAAGTCGCTTCCAAATCCTTTACAGATAAAAGACGAGGTGCCAAACAACACAACCCTGATGGTGTTGGTGATGTAATTAAGATAAAACTACCCCACCATGTTCCAAAAGGATCTTCCAAATTCTCTAAAACTTTCACTATTAAATCTGCGAACAATAACTGTGTTACTTTGGACAACGGGAAAAAGTGGAATGTATCGAAACTTGTTCATGCCTGCTTTAATACTCAAGCCACTTTGGAAAACTTCGATCCTATTTTATCTACGGAAATGCCTAATGCCAAGGTTCAACGTAACAATCCACGATCTTCGTGAATATCAGTGAACTTTGGCTATTGAATAGTAAACATTTAGACTTTTCAACATGTTCAATGATCTTTTTATCATTCCTTTGGAAATATGACTTTAAATTTTAATTTGTTTTAAACTCAAGCTAAGGCTTAGGAATTTGTTTGCTGATTCATAATGAAACTGACTCTTATTTCTTTCAATCTGACATTTGTCAACATTTGATTTAACATTACTTTACTTAGCCCTATAATGTTCTTTAACGTTTCATGTTAACTTCGAATTTCATGTTTGAACAGTTTAACTTTTACAAAAGGGGATATGTTGTATTCTAAGTCCGTTCCAACTTTATATCGGATTATACTTTTGCATTAACCGTATGCGCGAGTAATCGTACATCGTACGTAGTTATTCCATGATGTAACATTCTACAGAATACAAGCTTACTTTCCATCCATCAATCCGTTTTCATATATGTCCTTACCGGCAGCTACAGTACAACAATGCTGAATTTCATGACATAAGTTTTAACAGTAGTAAAACACAGTGCATATTCTTCAAGCCTAGTAGATATGAGGCCTTAAAAGTGCCCAATGTTTCGTTGAATGGCAATCATTTAAATTATGTAGACTCTTACTATTATCAACGTCATATATTTACCAGTGATCTATGTGATAATCTTGATATCGACCCTCAGAAGAGAAAACTCTGTGTGAGGGCAAACATGCTACTTAGGAAATTTGCTAACTGTAGTGGCATTGTTAAGAAGTGCCTTTTTCGGATATACTGTTGTAGTATTTATTGCTCTAGTCTGTGGTATTCCTATACTAAACGTGTATACAACAGTATTAAAGTTATGTATAATAACTTCTTTTGATGGTTACTGCACTATAGGCGTGACTGTAGTGCCAGTCAAAAGTTTGTTATTAATGGGATAAGAACCTTTGGTGAACTCATTCGCTTGTCAGCCTAGTGTCTGAAAAATAGGATAGATATAAGCAATAATAATATACTGTGTACAATTAATGCATCTGATGTGAATTCAAGTTACTGTACTAAGACTTAAATATGTACACAAATATTATGAACTGTAGGTTTTTGTTTGTTTTTTTTATTTATTTATATGGACCCTTCTGTCTGAAATAAAGGATTATTATTATTATTTAGATATATATCAACTGTTGCATAAGCGTTTTAAATGAAGACCAACTAAATACTTGAAATGTAATGTTTTATTATGTTTTTGAGTGTATGTTCGCCTTAGCAGAAATTTGCTTAGCAGAGGTATGACAATATCAAGTGAATGTCGTCAACTGAAACAAAACGTGTATACCAATACATATAATTTGGCTTCTCTCTTTGAATTCAAGTTTCATATTTACATGGTAAAAGGGGTTCGTTACTATATACCCACGGCGTATAGATCAAACGTTGCAGTTTCTGTTTTTCGACTAATGAATGTCGACATAATTATGTATCTCTGGTTTTTTTAAAGAAAAAATGTGTTGCAAGATAGCCACTACTTAAAATGAAATGAACGATTTCTGAAATTGATACTAATTCAAAAAATAAAATATTGGTAACCTGCATGTTTTATGTAAACAAGGAAAAGAACCATTCGTTGCAACACTACATCAAATACAAACAGATCTGTTGTGCTATTTTCTTGACTTACCTACGTATTCCTAAATACCAAATTAGGAATTATACAGTAGTTACCTCTCAGTTAACCCACGCGCTTTAAATTTAAAGCATGGTTAACATGCTCTTAAGAAATATTTATCACTAGTAGACGCACAGCTAAAGGAAAAACCTGCATATCAACTTTTATAATAAACCCTTCAACGTAAAAGAACATAAATTAAGCATTGCACAAAACTCATTTAGAATTGTAAGAGATATGACAAATTGTTTTATTTTGTTGTGTGCACGAAAAACATACATGTAGTGAAAATGCCATCGGTAGAAGTATAAACAAATTAAGATTTGATATTGTGGGTCTAAAACATAACACAACGGCCAAAAGCATAACTGTTTAAATATTTATTCAAATCAATGTAGATTTACTTCCGGGATAAAATTCAATCAGTTGGAAATCGTTGGAAACAACGGAGAGCATCAGACATCCTATGACCATTGCCAAGATACATTCAAACGGTAAAACCATATACTAATCGAATGAACTGTGTTAAAGATTTGTGTGGGTGAATTAAGATTAATTGTTGAAACATAAGGATCAATTATTTCTATACTGAATAAACAGTGGATTAAAATTCAATATAAGGACCGGCATACATAATTTTAACAGGATATGACGAATAATTTTGCTTTGTATTTGTTTGCTGCACCATCCAGTGACAACGCAGACGGCTGTCTGTAAGTAATCAAAGTGAAAGCTTTTTATTAAGAAAGTATTTTTCTCGATGAATACTCTGCAAGTTGATTCGGCACGACGTGAAGCTGTTACGCAAAAAGCACGTAAATCACGCTTACAGTTTGAGATTTATTATCAAATCTCAAACTAAATTTGAGACCACCCCGCCCAACTACTTCTCAACTTCTCCACAATTGTACCTTACATAGTTCAAACCATTAAGCGTGTATATTTTTCACTCGGCTTCTCACTTAGGCTAAATTTTTGCTTGAGAAAAAGAAAAACAAATGCAGATGGAAAAACTGTTTAATATGAAAGAAGGTCACTCATGATATACTTGAATTTTGACACTTTACTTGTCTGCCTTACATGTCAAGGGTCCTCCATGACTCTGTCGGCTGAGATTTTGACACTTGTCACCCTTACCTCAGAGTTTATCAAGGGTCATCCATGACTCCGTCGGCAGAGATTTTGATACTTGTCTCCCTTATCTCAGAGTTTATCAAGGGTCCTCCATGACTCTGTCGGCTGAGATTTTGACACTTGTCTCCCTTACCTCAGAGGTTATCAAGGGTCCTCCATGACTCCGTCGGCTGAGATTTTGATACTTGTCTCCCTTACCTCAGAGTTTATCAAGGGTCATCCATGACTCTGTCGGCAGAGATTTTGACACTTGTCTCCCTTACCTCAGAGTTTATCAAGGGTCCTCCATGACTCTGTCGGCAGAGATTTTGACACTTGCCTCCCTTACCTCAGAGTTTATCAAGAGTTTAGGGGTTTAACTTTCACTGACCAGCCGTTCATTTAACAGGCGGTTATCGTATCGTTTTGCGTTTGATTCTTTATTTTTAAATTCTCTCTTTAATCCAAATTTGTTTGTGAAGATGACTTTTTATTATTTTATTGATTGATGTTTTACACCGGACTCAAGATCGCGGTTTCATTTTAATGGGTGTGGAAACCTCGCACATCACACAGGTATACTTGGCAACTATTTCACACCAGAACATCATGTAAAACCCCATGCATTTACAGTGGATGGGTTTCAAACAATTAACAGGCTTGTGCTGGATGGGTTTCAAACTATTAACAGACTTGTGCTGAATGGGTTTCAAACTATTAACAGGCTTGTGCTGGATGGGTTTCAAACTATTAACAGACCTGTGCTGGGTGGGTTTCAAACTATTAACAGACCTGTGCTGGGTGGGTTTCAAACTATTAACAGACTTGTGCTGAATGGGTTTCAAACTATTAACAGACTTGTGCTGAATGGGTTTCAAACTATTGACAGACCTGTGCTGGGTGGATTTCAAACTATTAACAGACCTGTGCTGGGTGGGTTTCAAACTATTAACAGACTTGTGCTGAATGGGTTTCGAAACTATTAACAGACTTGTGCTGAATGGGTTTCAAACTATTGACAGACCTGTGCTGGGTGGGTTTCAAACTATTAACAGACCTGTGCTGGGTGGGTTTCAAACTATTAACAGGCTTGTGCTGAATGGGTTTCAAACAATTAACAGGCTTGTGCTAGTGAGAAACCTATCTTTCTTTACTGACTGAGCTACTGGGGCCAATTGATTGATCGCAATCCGTCGAAGAACTAAATAATTTACGTTGAAACAAAACGCCTACAGCATGTACAACGTGAACAAAATGTAAATGGCTGGAATGTACATGCATTGGTGTTAGACATACGTTATTTATAAAAAAAACTGAAATACAATACAGGCTCCTTTTCCGGATTGATTGGTTGGTTGATTGAACTATGTTTTAGACTGACCCAAGATTTGTCTACTTATTTGGCGGCGTTAGCAGAAAAGCCCAATCTTTCTTCCTAGTGCTAACGCCCGATCGAGTGAACCCACTTGTCATCTTTTTTAGACGCAAAAGTCTGTAATTTCCTGATTTTTTTGATAGGTAACTACAGAAGAAACGATAGTAAAGTTCACCATAAATATACAAGGGTACGTTTAGTAAATGATGAATTATTTTCAATTTAACCGATAAAATATAAGGACTATATGTTAAAGATTACAGAATACCAAAAACAAAAATATCCAAGAACATATGTTGTGTATGTCACAAATATCTTCACCGCAAGTTTACACCATGAAGTTTCTTAGTGTATTTGGTAAACCCGTCGCCTTTACTTGAACTTTCTGGTTGCCGTTGCCCTTATATTGACATAGAGGGCCTTCTTTACTTGGATGCGATTATTGCGTTTACCCAAGACCTGGAAGTCGGGACAGAATTAGTGGACAAATGAAAGTAAACAGCGACAAAACATTAAGAAAAACGGAGCTTGTCTATTACTTCCATGCCTCGTACAATTATAGGCATGTACAAAGGGAGATACATATTGTATCCAATTGGGTTTCTGGTGATTTCCTAGCCAGTCGAGCAACGTTCTGTTAAAGTGCTCGCACATTACCCATTGAATGGTAAGGTGTTGTGCAAGATTTTTCACTCCCTAATAACTGACACAAATCCTTAATGACTTTCCCTTCAAAATTTGCCCCTTGATCTGAATGAGAAGCCTCATGGGAATGCCATAATGTACGATGAAATTGTTGAAGCGGTTGCCATAAAGATAATCTCGGAATTTTTCCGTAGCAGCCCATTTTAGTGCTAACATATGAGCTGGGTAGTTTCTTTCAGATTTGGACAAAGTTCAACTGTCATAAGCAATCACACATTTACCTTCCTCTTGATGTTGGTAAAAGGACTGCCTCAAGCCCCTGCAGACTGGCGTCTGTATGCAGTTCAAATGGTTTTCCGTTATCAGCATTCCCAAGAATCGGTGGATTTATAAGCTTTTGTTTTTATTAATTAAAAGCATCTTCCTCTAACTGGCCCCACACCCACGAAACCACAGGTGCTTTATTTGGCTTTTTCCTGCCTTTACGTTTGCTACTGCAAAAGGGTAAGAGGTCATTTATTGGTTTAGCTATGCGTGAAAAGTTTTCAATGAATTTTCTGTAATATCCTACAAATCCAAAAAAACTGACGCACCTCATCTGGACTAGAGGGTGTTGTCCAAGACCCTACCTTACTAATCTTTTCTGGATCAGTCTCAATACCATCCTTTGACACTACATGCCCAACGTACCTGACACGATCCTTGAAGAATGTACACTTAGGCGATAGTTTAAGGTTGTTTTCACCTTTCAAACACCATTTTGAGGCGTTCCAAATGTTCAAAGGTTCTGGAAAAGACAAGTAAATCATCAATATACACAACACAAATTTTTAAATTTAACCCATCCGAAACAGTTTCCATTAATCGCTGGTAGGTTGCAGGGGCATTTGCTAACCCAAAGGGCATTTAATGGTACTCCCAAAACCCCCAATGAACCCATAGTAAACGCTTTTCGTTGTTTGTGAACTTCCTATAGCTCCACCTGATGATATCCGTTTTTTTCAGTCCAGAACGGTAAAATACTTACTCCCAGCAACGCAATCCAACAACTCCTCAAATACGAGGAAGTGCGTACAAGTCCTTGATAGTACGGTTATTCAGTTGTCTAAAGCCAATACAAACCCGTAAGCTTCCATCTTTTTTACGTACCAAGACAACGTTGGATGCCCATGGAGACATAGATTCTCGAATAACACCGCTTGCTAACAGCTGATGTAAGTGGTCCCTTGCCTCATCGTACATCCCTGGAGGGGTTAATTCGATTTTATGTATTACAATACCTGTATTATGAAGATCCAAATCATTGAGAGAAAAGACTTCTCGATTTTCACTAATGAACCCTTTCCCACGCTCAAGCTCATCAGGAATAAGATCTTGCTCACTGATTTCAACATCGGGTATTCCCAGATCGGTGTGTATTTCAACTGGTGGTTCTTCAATGTGTACTGGCTGCAATTCGCCTAAAATCATTTGGCGTGAAATCACAATGGTGCGCATAGTTGCATTCGATACAGGGATCGTAATTGTTTCCTCTTCACAATCTTAATTGAGCACAACCGGCAATACTTCTAAGTCAGGTGGCAACGAAGAGTTTTTGGTGGGCTGAAGTACAGTGGGCACAATATGATATGATAGTGTTTTTTCCAATTTACTCAAAACATTAACAACGCTATTTGGAGGTACTATTACTTTTCTAGGCTCCAAACATATTACCATCGCTAATCCATGCGTACTTCTGCCAAGGGCTTTCTCTTTCAATGTCAAACATCGAAAAGCTAAAATACCAAGGTGTAAATATACTTGCCTTCTGAAGGTGAGTTGTGAATGTATTTCCCCATAGAGGATTTGCATACGAAAGATATGGTAAAATCAAAGAGCAGTAGAGAATGTAAAGGAATTTGCGGTTAAGACAACTCTTTATATGTTTGATAATTCCGATGTTTCGTGAGATTTTGTTCGAAATGTAGTGAATATGATTGTTCCAAGATAACTTGTCGTTGAAAATAATACCTAAGAATTTGAATTGGTTAACTTTGTCTAATAGTACATGATTGAGTAATAAAGGAGGAAGATTTTCCTGTGTCCGGCTTGTTAAGTAATCTTTCAACCATTTGTGAGCCATATCTTTAAACCCGTAGTGTTGTAATTTTCTGAGAATTATTTCATGGTCCACAGTATCGAAAGCCTTAGATAGGTCAATGAATGTAATGGCAGTAAAAAGTTTATTTATTTTAGCGGATAGGAGTTTGTCAAATAAGGAAATAGCAACAAGAGTAGTAGAATGATCTGATCTAAAACCAAATTGATGAGGAGATAGGTCATTGTTAATTTCGAGGTAGTCAGTGATCATGTTAGTAGCTAATCTTTTGTATATTTTGCTGATGACGGGTAAATCAGTTATTGGTATATAATTTTCGAATTGATTTCTTTTGCCAATTTTCTACACGGGAGTGATTTTGGCTTTTTTGAGAGAGTCAGGTACATTGCCAGATTGAAATGATAGATTTATGGCATGCGATAAGGCTTTGGAGGATTTTAGGTTATGTATAGTTAAGATGACGTCATTAGGGGTAACGGTGTTAAAGTTAAATACAGTAGAACGAATACAGTCCTCAATACAGTTACAACAATAGTGAAGACCACTTTAATACTTTCGAAATAGAATTTTATTTGTTGGAGTTTTTAGCGTAGGATTTGATTCGTTGGACAGAAATCAAGATACACCAACGAATCAAACCAATGACCAGGACAATCTGACAGACCCCCAAAACACCAGTTGCACGAGAAATTCCACTCTACTGAAGCTATGCAAATTGCAGAGAAGACGTTACCAAGTGCACGCCCAAATGTTTCCCGTACTACTATTAAATTAAAAAACAAGAGATCGGAAAAACAAAAATACAAGTTACTATGTTGGTTGCCACAAAATCTCGTAAACTCTCGCGACAAACGTGAAATCTCGAGAATTGATAAATAAATTTTAATATTTTGCATTTACAATTAGGACATTTTGCCGTAAACAGAAATTCCAATAGTATGTAGAAAGGTTGATAATTGTTTTATCTACTGATGTATATGAATATCATTCAAAACAGTCATAAGACATTGGTTGATTGATTGATTGATTGGGGTTTAACGCCGCGCTCAAGATTATTTCACTTATATGGCGGCGAAAAGAGGTTGAATCAGACAATCCTTAAAGGGGCATTAGCTGCCAAAATGTTGATATTTTGACGTAAACACAGAATGTTGAAATTATCGGCTATTTTTCTCAAGACGTATAATTCAGAAGCTTTTTAGTACTTCTAGTCTCAAAAATGTACGATAAAGTATTGTTTTGAACTAACTTTGACTTAGAATGAATGAATGGTCGTCCCGGTTATTTAAATTTTGCTACTTTTCGAACACGTTTTCGGTTCGTACAGGGCACATACTGTATGGATTTTCCT
The DNA here is from genome assembly GCA_963971465.1 of Lepidochitona cinerea. Classification (NCBI taxonomy): domain Eukaryota; kingdom Metazoa; phylum Mollusca; class Polyplacophora; order Chitonida; family Tonicellidae; genus Lepidochitona; species Lepidochitona cinerea. Next base: position 20,465,083 of record OZ020560.1, on the reverse strand, counting down.
CATTCCAACGCCTATCATTTAGTTTTTCGATGGCCTTCAAAGCCTCTTACTGTCGTGACGATTAGAAATTATGAAAAAAGTGTGAATTTCGGCAGCTCATGCCACTTTAATTACATCAAAAATACAAATTAACCCAACCTTGACAGAAACACAATAGTTAAAAACTGGTAAAAAAATGTGTAAATTATTTTTGGGAGTATAAAAACATGTTATATCACAACAATCTCCAAAGTAAGAAATGTTTTCAGCACAAGTATGTCCTAGAAATATAAACAATCCATATAAATAAATATTTGTTTTCATCTTTACAAAATTATACATATATTATATCCAACTAATTCTTAAAGAGTGTTTTAAAAACATATTGGTTTATACCATAATTAAAAATTTACTACAGGTTAGTCGCCTCACACGATCAAGCTTGCCTGTGAACTGTGGGCCAATTCTTATCCTCCTTAACCCACACGGAGGATAAGACATTGGATACTATGTTTTAGTCTTTAAAATATTCATAGATATCAGAATTTAAATATATTATCACAGATATTTTTTTTGCATATCACAGGGTCAATTATGTCAAATATCTGTTATCAAGAACACTACAACACCAAAGAAAGAAACAATACACCAAAAAGGAACAGTTGTTGTAATACATCGAAATGTCATGGGAAAAAATTGAAAAATATACTTGTGTAGGTGAAAATTCTGTCTTTATGACGAGGTAAGAATTTCAAACTTTGTAAAAATTTCTTTTTATATGTCTGAAGTCACTTCAGAATTACAGACGTCATCACTTCCAAGGTAGGTCCAGCTTTAACATTCCACCAGCATGGTCAGAAATCCATCCAGCAAGTCCCATTTCGGGCGCCAAATCTGTAGCGGGGTTCGGTTGACCAATGAGAAAACTCAACAAACGGTTAAAGTAAACAAGCCGACCATGGATTTATTTTTACTGACTTTACCCACAGGCACAAAACACAGGCACAAAAAACCCTAGTAAAACATTAAAGAAACAAACAATTAGAAATCAAAGAAGATTTCATTGACCAATAAATGAAGGTTCCGGTACTTAGCTTGTGTCATAACAGCAAGAGCAATAAACCTTTCTGGATTACTCCAATTCAATGACAATTAAACAATTTAAGTTACATATATAAGTAGCCTATGCGTATATATTGAATTATACAAAATAATAGGAACATCAAAATACCCCGGCGGAGGACGTGGGCAAGCCTCCAATCAAATGTATATTTTATACGCCTGGTGACAATAATGGAACCTGGACCTAACCTGAAAGTGTAGGCCCAATAAAGTGTAAATATTAATAAGTCACTAGATTTAACGTACGCTTGTATGTAGCTTGGTGCTTTTCGCCACAAGTAAATAGCAGAGCATTATCATGTTAAACGCAATATGTTCTCGCTATGCATTTTATGGAGCATTACAACCAATTCCCAAACGATTGATTAGGGTTTAGCGCCAAGTTCAAGATTAGTAAAACCATCCCATAGTAGAATTTACAAAGCCAAAACACAAAGGACAACTCGTACTATATTGTACATGATGGTGTATATTTATGAGCTACTCTCATCATCAGAGAATGCAACACACAATAGATAATTTTCTACATGCATTATATATAGAGAAAAATATATCACAGTTAATACTTTAAAATGATAGAATAAGTATGATAAGCAAAATTAGGCTTCCAAAGTACAAAATAACAGGATCTGTACAGATTAAAACCATGGGTGAGGAGGTGTGTTGTAACATTGGGACAACAACACAGACGTATAATCATTAAAGGAGACATACAGTTATACATTAAATAAACGGAGAGGAGTTGATGAAATGTGTACATTTAAATCAGGGTTTAATATAGAAATATGAAGTGACTCTTTAAAAGCTAAGCTCAGATTGTTATTGGCTTGATCAATGATTTCATAAGTCAATTTGTTAGGGTTATGGCTTTTACTGAGACAGTGTTCAGCTACTGCAGAAGATTTGCTGTTAGGGTTGTTGATGTTATGTTCAGAGAACCGTTGTCCTACATACCTAGATGTAAGGCCTATATAGGAGGCAGGACAGTCACCACAAGTTATCTTGTAAACAACGTTACTTTCATTTTTACGAAAATGTTCACCTTCGTATCTTATTAATTAAACTATTTGTCGTGGAAGTATCCACGAGATTTGACATTTCTATTTTTTCTCAAAACTTTCAAATAACATGTAATCCATTTCCAATTGCTGTCGAGGTGAACCTTTACAAATATTTGAACTGAAACAATTAGACAAAAATTAAATTGGAAAAATGTCTCTCACTTATCTCAAAGGATCAAAAACAAAATACAGAAATTTATTGAGCAAGGAATTAGAAAAGGCAGAAACTTTGCTAAAATCAGATACAGAGGATTTAAATGTTGATAGACATTTAAAAAAGTAAAAACAGTACGACAGAAACTTAAAGACTATATTGCTAAATTTGAGGACACAAATGAAAAGTTAACGGCAGCTGTTGAATCGTCGGAATCCAAATCCGAGGAGGCCAAGTTACAGGAACAAGAAGTTGATACAATTGGATTTGTGGGCGAAGTCATTGAATGCATTTCCACTTTAACCTGTTTGGAAGATGAACTGAGTGGGCGCGTGACAAAGCCTTCTCTCACATCAACTACTGATCAACAGTTGACTAGAATGATGGAACTCCAGGCCCAGATGCAAATTCAAACACACCAACTTCTGGAGGCACAGAATGCACAATTTCACCAAACACGATTAGCCCAAGGCCAGTCATCGGTAAGCGAAGTTAATTTTGCCCCCGTCAAATTACCCAAAATTGAAATTCCACAATTTTCAGGTGACCTTTTAAAGTGGAAAGAGTTTTGGGATACGTTTAAAGCTACAATTGACTATAACTCAAAGTTATCACCTGTGGAGAAATTTGCCTACCTTAAAAGTAAGCTTAGTGGAGAAGCTCTCCAATCATTAAGCGGTATTTCCGTTTCCAACGAAAACTATGGTGTTGCCATTAAACTTCTCACAGAAAGATATGATGATAAACAGGCTGTTGTCAATTCACATTATACCAAGTTATTGACAGTTTCCTCTCCACCTAACCAAATTTATAAACTACGAATTTTCTATGACAATATTGAAAAACATCTGCGCAGCCTTCAAGCCCTAGATCAAGATATTAGTCAAAGTATTTTTATTTCCATGATTACCTCAAAACTACCTTCAGATGTTCTTATATATCTCGAACTTCAAAAAGGCCATTCAGAAAGTTGGTCTGTTGCAAAGTTGAGAGAAAATTTAAAGAACTATATCATGGCTCGTGAAGCGGCTGAACGTGGTAAACCTAAATCAATTCATGTTGAAAATACATTAGAAACTGTTAAATCTAATCCTGTTCACAGTTTTTCCTCTTACAGACCTCCAAGGGTTACCCCACACTCAACAGGCGAGACTTTGGTTGCTGGAGAGAACCAGGCTAAATCAGTGACACCACACAATGGATGCTGTTTCTGTGGAAAAATACATTGGTCTGATGAGTGTCATATTTATTCGACGTTGGAATCTCGGAAGGAAAAAATAAAGGGTAACTGCTATCTCTGTTTAAAAAAAGGTCACCAAATCAAACAATGTCTTTACAGTAGACCGTGCTTTCATTGCAATCAGAAAAAGAATCACCACAGAAGCTTATGTCCGAAAAAATTTTCCACTCAGAGGTCTGAAACAGTTAATATTGCAAATGACTTTCCAACTACACAAATTCCAACAACATCTGAAACGTCCATGCTTAATTCAGGAGAATCTGTGTTAATGCAAACTGCAACTACATCAGTTTATCATCCCAACAAACAAAACTCAGAAACTGTTAGGCTTCTTCTCGACTCAGGCAGTCAAAGGACATACATAACTGAAGAACTTGCTTACAAACTTAAACTTAAAATTGGGGAAAACACAGAAACAGTATCAATTGTAACATTTGGATCAGATCAAACACAGACTATTAAGACGTCATCAGTTTGCATTCAACTTGAACTTAAAGATGGTTCCTTCTTGTCCATAAAAGCTAATGTGGTGCCTAAAATCACTGGAACTATACACAGAATGCCTATAAATTTACAACAATGTGAAAACTGGAAATTTCTCTACAAAGATTTTCAATTAGCAGACACAATCCCAACAACGCGAGAAACTTCGTCTCTTGATTTGTTGATAGGAAATGATCATTACCTTGATTTAATTCTCCATCAGAAAATTGAACTAAATCCTGGACTTTTTCTTTTGGGTTCCCGTCTTGGTTGGATCCTCACTGGCAGATCAAGGGAGACAACTCATGCCCCTTCAGAAATTGACTTGTTAGTACTCACCTTTGGTCAACCTTTTTTATCTGAAACACAATTATTCATAGCACCCGATAAATCTCTTCCCATAAAACCAGACCTAGACCAATTCTGGAATCTTGAAACGATTGGGATTTCCAACCCAATTCAGGAACCGGGGGACAAACAAGCCATCATCAGCTTTAATGAAACTATCAGCTCAGACAACACCAGATATTATGTAACGTGGCCCTGGAAGGAATTTCCTCCAAACTTACCTGAAAATTATGGATTGGCTTTAGGAAGATTCAAATCCTTTATCTATAAACTCACTAAAAATTCAAATCTGCTCAAAATGTACATTGATATAATCCAAGATCAAGTGAATAAAGGTGTTATAGAGAAAGTAAACAGTACAACAACCCAAGGTCCAATAAAACACTACATTCCTCACCACGGCGTATTAACACCTGGTAAAACTACAACAAAACTACGTATTGTGTATGATGCATCTGCGAAGTCTAACAAAAACAGTTTGAGTTTAAATGAGGCATTATATCGAGGTCCTGTAATGCTTGGTGATTTGTGTGGTTTGTTAATTCGATTCCGCACCTTTCGAATTGCCATATTAGCAGACATTGAGAAAGCATTTTTACAGGTGGGCTTACAAAGTTCTGACATAGATGTGACCAGATTTTTGTGGTTGAAAAATCCAGACACTAGCCAAGTTGAAGGTAACACACAGATATATAGATTTTGTAGAGTGCCCTTTGGGGTTATTTCAAGCCCTTTCTTATTGGCCGCTACAATATCCTACCATTTACAGAAAGCAAAGACTAGCACAGCAATTAAATTGGAAAACAACATGTATGTAGATAATGTCATTACAGGCTGCGACAATGTACAAGAGGCCATTCAATTCTACAAAGAGAGTAAAGAACTATTTCAGAAAGCTTCAATGAACCTCCGGGAATGGTCAACCAATTCTACTATCTTTAAAAACACAATACCAATTGACGACCATGATAAACGTAAACAGGTTAAAGTACTAGGCATTCCCTGGCTTGTTGATCAAGATGTTTTCTGTTTACTAGCTCCCATTTCAGAAACTCCAACTACAACTAAAAGAGAAATTCTTCAATTGATTGCCTCCATTTATGACCCCCTTGGATTTTTTGGACCTGTGTGTCTTGGGCCCAAACTATTACTTCAAGAGTTATGGGCAGACAAACTACAGTGGGATGACAAAATTCCAGAAGCAAAACAAGAAAAAATGTGTCAACTACTTATCAATTTAAAAGAAATACCTACTGTACATATCCCAAGGTTTGTCGACATTCCAAATTCAAATGGCAATCCGGTATATCGTTTACTTTGCTTTTGTGATGCTTCTAAACAGGCATATGCAACTGTTGTCTACTTACAAGTCTCCACTGCTAATCATACCACTAACAATCTAATTTTCTCAAAATGTTGACTTGCCCCTCTGAAAGAGATCAGTTTACCCAGACTTGAACTGTTAGCAGTACTTATCGGTGTTCGAGCCATCAAATTTATATCTGACCAATTACATCTTCCATTAAATTACAAAGTTTTGTGGACAGATTCCCAGTGTGTGCTTTATTGGATAAAGAACGACAAGCCTTTGTCTATCTTTCTTACAAACAGACTTAACGAAATAAAAGAACATACAGATATTGAATTTCGTTATGTATCTACATCCGACAACCCATCAGATCTCGCTACAAGACCAACAAATGTTTCTAACCTTGCATCTAAGGGATGGTGGCACGGACCAGAATGGTTATTGACTTCTCCCTCAAACTGGCCCTTATGGAATAGTGAACCCTTATCTCCTGACATCATTTCATCATGTAACACGGAACTAAAAAGTGTTATTTGAGGCAAAACTCGTGACTCAGGAGGGTCCCTCTCGGGAAAATACCCCACTGTCAATAAAAACAGAAAACTTTTCCTCACTAACAAAACTTCTCAGAGTAACAGCGTGGTGCCTCAGATTCATAAATAATCTGAAGAATACCCATAAATTTACAGGACATCTTACAGCCTCAGAAATACATTAGGCTAAATTGTTATGGGTCAAGTCAGTTCAGGAAAATCACTTCTCAGAGGAAAAATTGGCAATTACAGAAAACCGTAAAAATTCACTTAAGGATACTTTAGGCCTGAAAATTGATAGTGATCAACTTATACGATGTCATGGTAGATTGCAACACGCAGACCTTTCACAGGCCGCCAAATTTCCAATTTTACTACCAAAATCTGACCCATTTTCAAAACTTGTAATTAACAATGCTCACTGTAAATTATTCCACTCAGGTGTTTCTCAAACTCTTTCTCACACCAGACAGGAGTTTTGGATTCTTCATGGAAGGTCGACTGTTAAAAATGTTTTACGTGACTGTCGTATCTGTCGGCGTTTTGAAGGAGGACCTTACCCTACATCAGCTATGCCCCCACTACCTAAAGAACGTGTCTGTCAATCAATTCCATTTTCTTATACAGGATTGGATTACCTAGGACCACTTTTCGTAAGGGAAAAGTCTAAAATGACCACTGAGCAATTTCTTTTATGCCTACGGAGATTTATCGCACAGCATGGAACCCCTGTCCAGATCCTCTCAGACAACGCCCAGCAGTTTAAATTGGCAAGTAAAGTTTGTAATTCAGTTTGGGAAAACGTAATACTACAGGATGATGTCCAAAACAGTGTTGCCAATCAAGGAATCGTGTGGAAGTTTATTCCAGAGCTCGCCCCATGGATGGGTGGGTTTTACGAGAGACTTGTAGGCGTGGTCAAAAGGTGTTTAAGAAAATCTATAGGAAAATCTATGCTTACTCCTATTCAACTTGAAACTTTACTTCGTGAAATACAGGCAGTTGTAAACTCTAGACCTCTTGTTTACGTTGACATCGATATAAACTCAAATTACTCCACAACCCCAAGTGATTTTCTTACTCTTAATTCAAAAACTAGCCTACCAACCATGGAAACCAGCAGTGATCCAGATTTTTCATTGTCTCAAACTAATACAGAAAATCTTTTGGAACCATGGAAAAAAGGCAACCGACATATTGACATGTTTTGGAATTCTTGGAAGAATGACTACTTAATTAGTCTTCGTGAACGGCCACAAAACCAACTCAGAGAGCCAAAAGTAAGATTTCCATCATTACCTTCTATTGGGGACGTCATCTTAGTAAAAGAAAATTTACCTCGTTCCACTTGGAAAATTGGCAGAATTATTTCTTTTCTTCCCAGTCGAGATGGTAAAATCAGGTCAGCTAGAATTTTACTACCATCTCATCGTGTTATAACCAGAGCTGTGAAACTCCTATTCCCTATTGAGTGTCCGGTGTCTGTTGATACCGCTTGTGATACTGGTCATAATAATACCAGTTTTAATTCAGTGAAATCAAATTTACCTCTGTCTGGCAAAGGTAATGTTACCACTTCTAATGTGAAATCTGTTTTGTGTTACACTACTGGAAAACGCCGAGCAGCAATTTTAGCACGTAAACATATTGCTGAACAGATGTTGTAAACTTCGTGGCCATTTCGGAGTGTCGTGGGAGTATCCACGAGATTTGACATTTCTATTTTTTCTCAAAACTTTCAAATAACATGTAATCCATTTCCAATTGCTAAATGTGCTTTAATACCAGATTCCATGTATTCTTATTTGATAATTGCAAATAATATGCATTTATGGATTGTACATGTCTTACACCTGCTATTGAGATTTTTTAAGCAGTATTATCAAACCAGAGTTCTTGCCCCTTTTTATGATAAGGGCAGACCAGTTCAGTTCACTCAGTAGAACCAGTCAGTCAACTTTACTTCATCCAGCAAGCAACTACTATTGTTTAAACAGGACTGTAACCAGGACAAAGGAAATCTCCTTGCTTGTGTGAGACATGTGCTATCCATTTCACTTTGAAATATCCTCTTTACATTGAAATATCCTCCTTTGGAATTTATTTATTGCAAGTCTACCAATTACAGCCTTTGACCTATGAAACCTGCATTCAATAAGTAATTTCCTTCAGATCCAAATAATATGTATGAAATTCAAGGTGACTTTATGTGTTTCATTATTTCTCCCGCTCTTTTCGCAAATGTAGTAATGCTCTCCGCTACACTATTTTCCAATGGTAAAAGTCTGGTTGATAAGAATAATTTGAAGGGATTTTAATTCTTTAGAAAGTTTGATAGAAGCCGGTCCAAGATATGGAACTCTAATAAAATGTTTAAATTTTTTCCGGACCAAAAGGCTTTAAAATCTCACCACTGTTGAATTTATTATTGAGGAATTTCTTGATAACATTGTCCACAATATCTGACGGGTACTGGTTTAGAGACAACATTTCCTTTATCTTTTCAATTTCTTTGCTGAACAGTTTGTAATTAATGCATATACCCCATGCCGTGTTAAGGAGAGTACGAATGAGATTAAGTTTATATTTCATTAGTACAAAACTAGTCCATTTCGTATATAGTCCAATATGGGTTTTCTTTCGGTAGATCGTGGTTGTAATTCCATCAGATGATCGAGAGATGGGAATGTCAAGGTCAAGATTGTTTCACAACAAATCGATGATTCCTTATAGAAAATACAAGACTTTCTGTAATAGCTATATTGTACATAATATGCTGATATTCTTCACAAAGTATTCGGCTTTAAGGCGTAAACAATTGATCTATATTGGATCATTCTACTGGTAGGCCTAATATTTACATGCTAACATATTAAAAAAACCTGTTTTACATATTGAATATACAATATATAACAGATTGATCGCTAACTTTCTACACATATTTATAAACAAATTATACAAAAATAAAATCTACTAACCTGGGAAACTTTGGATATGTACCGAACACACGCCTCACATGTTAGTGAAGTTAGCTCCCAGTTCACAGTTCACGGTTCGATATTCAGTTTTGAAGTTAGCTCCCTGTTCACGGTTCGATATTCGAAATGAATAATGAACCGTGAACTGGGAGCCAACTTCACAGTTCAGTTTGATATTCAACGACATAGTGAATAACGAACCATGAACTGGGAGCCAACTTCACACTGTAGTTTAATATTCAGCAGAACTGAATAATGAACCAGGAACTTGCAGCCAACTTCACAGTCCAGTTTGATATTCAAACGAAAATAGAATACAAAACTGAATATGAAACTGGCTTCCTGTGCCTTTATTATTGTACATAGAGGGACGAAACTTACTGAGGGTACACACTAGGACATTCTGCACAATATGACGTCATCATTTTCGGAATCCACCGCCAGGGGGCGAAAATCGAATACGAAACTGAATATGAAACTGGCTTCCTGTGCCTTTATTATTGTACATAAAGAGACGAAACTTACTGAGGATACACACTAAGAAGTTCTGCACATTATGACGTCATCAATTACAGAATCCACCGCCAGGGGGCGAAAATCGAATATGAAACTGGCTTCCTGTGCCTTTATTATTGTACATAAAGAGACAAAACTTACTGAGGGTACACACTAGGACATTCTGCACAATATGACGTCATCATTTTCGGAATCCACCGCCAGGGGGCGTAAATTGAATACGAAACTGAATATGAAACTGGCTTCCTGTGCCTTTATTATATATTGTTCATAAAGGAACGAAACTTACTTGCACCAGGTGTCGAACATAGGTGATTTGCGGACGTCATAATTTTAGCGACGTCTTAAGGGCGGTCATATGTGGTAGACCGGATAAAGTATCTTGTCTGTTTTTAACTCAAAATTTTCAGCATTTTACAACATATTTTTGGAAAGAAACTCCCTAGTGTGACAGTATATGTCTGAAATAATCAAGTAATGCGAAAAAATCTTGCATGAAATGGGAGCTCAAATGAATATAGCTTAACTCTAAGCTATAGGTCTAAATTTTGTGCCACGAAGTAATGTCATTGTTGCGCAAAAAAAACCACTGACAAATGGTCTATTGAATATGAAACTGGCTTCTTGTGCCTTTATCATTGTACATAAAGAGACGATACTTGGTATGTATACACATTAAAACATTTTGTATCTTATAACGTCTTTTTTCGTAATCTGATAGTATCTCATCTGATCCAGATAGATCCTATTTAGTTACAAGTATATTTAGACCATATAGGTTTTGACAAAGCATTAGTATTAAAAACTCAAGACAACTAGCCAGATATTCAATTAAATATTTGAAAAAGAAGAAGGGCAAAAACAGCTGAAATCTTATGTTATCCAAATCCATCAAGATAGACAAAGCTTCCCCATTGAGTAGAAATTGAAATGGTCCAGCTTCCAAGCAGGGCCATATATGAAGGTACCTACAGTGTTTTACGATGTAACTCGTGACTTAATCCGTTTAAGACACATCTTAAACAAAACACTCACAGTTCGTTCGGATGGCATAAAGATGGCATGGAAACAGGGATTTTCTTTTGCAAATTCCACGAATTTAACGTCTATTTTACGAAAAACTGTGTGAATTTTGGCCGCTCAGCTCACTATTGTATAATGTTGGTTTAAATTAATTTATTTCAAATGAGAACGCTGTATGCCGAAGCTTGTAAGTGCGTCCCCTTACATAGATGAAATTATGTTACAAGTTAAATATGCCTGTTTGCTCTACACATCTAATACCCTAATGAAAACATTACCAACAACCGTATTTGTCCCTTTAGAAATGATATTGTGGGTTGAAAATTGTTATTGTGCGTTTGTTTTTGTACTCGGAAATCATCTGAGGTACGTTCGTTTTGGGTTTTTTTTGTCGTAGAATATATACAAAATATATCTAATAAATTATAAAGTTGACACTAGTATATTTTTACTAGAATATCAATGAAATATATAGGGCGTGAAAATTGATGAACACAAAGAATCCTTGTTGAATTGGTCCAAAACCGGACCCCTGATTATTAAAAGGTAATTATACAGAATAACACCCATTACTGAATTTAATGTTCTCTTCCTAGTTGGGTTAATGTCAGTATTGAAAATTAAAAATCTGTAATGAATTTTACTCTGTAAAATAACCTCATATAAAGATTGGAGCAAAGTTCTAAAAACAGCACATAACCATTGAATCTATATACATTGTACAACAATCAGACGTGGAAATAATGTGACTAGGAATGGCGACTCCATGACATTGCCCCCCAGCAACATTCTCCCCCAGCGACATCTCCCCCGCGACCCTCCCCCGCGACCCTCCCCCAAACTCCCCCCCCCCCCCCTTTTAAACTTTGTTTACTTTTCGAACACGTTTTCGGTTCATACAGGCCACATACTGTGTGGATTTCCCTCATTCCAACGCCAATCATTTAGTTTTTTGATGACCTTCAAAGCCTCTTACTGTCGTGACGATCAGAAATTATGAAAAAGTGTGAAATTTGGCATCTCATGCCACTTTAATGATTTGACTAAATCCAGCAATATCCTTGATTTTCTTTTGTATGCTGATAATATTAGTGCTGTTATATCAAGTCCTAACTTAAATGCGATTCAGGTTATGTCCAGAGAATTAGACAATGTACGAATTTGGTTTGCAACTAATCGTCTCTCATTAAATATTCAGAAAACCCAGTTCATGATAGTTTCACCAACAAATAAACAACATATGAAACATAATTCATCTCCCTTAAAAATAGATGATTTTACTATAAATCAGGTCAACCCATTTAAAAAGCGTCTGAAATGGGTTGACCATATTAACTACATTCGGGGGAAGATAGCAAGGAATATAGGTATCAGTAATCATATTAAGCATTCGGTTAATAAAAGATCTCTTTTAGTTCTTTATCATTCGCTCATTCATCCCTATATTCATTATGCGAACATCTTATGGGGCAATACCTACAAATCTCATCTTAAACCATGCACTTTTAATTCTCCAAAAACGAGCGTTCTAGTCATCAGTCTATCCCATCGCCTTGATCACACTGCCCCGTTATTCAATCAGCTCAACATACTACCCATTGAAGGATACAACATCTTCTCAGTTCTCATCCAGACCCATACAATTTTGTGTCATCCTGAAAAGATCCCACTTGTTTTTCGTCATTATTTCGTTAAACAGGCAGAGGTCCATTTGTATGGTACACGTGGACGTACTTTTGATTTGGTGCGGCCATTTTACAGGACGAATTTGTCCTACTATTCTTTGAAAATTGCGGGACCCAGAGAATGGAATAAGCTTTCAATATCATCAAAAAGTATTTTATCTACATCTTTTTTCAAATCTAGGTTGTTATATTATATTTTATGTTATGGTACGTAATTCAATGTGTGCTTGTAAATAATGTTTTGTTTTATTATGGTTACTATCAAAAATACAAAATACAAATCGTACAGTTAAAGTTCCACCAAAATAAATTTGTTGATGTAAAGGATAAAACAAGCTCCTCGAGCTTTATTCCCGCAAATATCTTTGTATATTGGTGAAATAAATGAAATGAAATGAAAATGACATAGTATAATATTAGAACATGCAGTACGTTTGTTAACATATTACGATGCTAGTGGGTTAGGGGGTCAGGGGCCTGTTTCACAAAGCGGTGTGACATAAAGCGGAGTCGAAGTTTTTGGACCCTCCAGATCCATCTCAACAGGGAGCGGTCGTTAAATGTGTCAGTGTAGACAAAATATTTTTGCACAAAAAAAAACCAGAAAGGAATTGAGACCCCTTTGTAATTACTTAAAGTCATCTCTACAGTAAGGGTTGCCATGGCATTTACGTAAAAACTTGCGCCACGCCGCTTTGTTGAACAAGCCCCAGGTCTTATGTTTCCCGCTGCTTGATTTATACAAAAATAACAAGACTATGCCAACCGCGAAAGCTTGAAGAAAAAAGACATTATTCTGTTATTCACTGATAAGACGTGTAAAGCTCGACCTTGCGGAGCTAGGTGTATAATATTATCAGAAGTACATGAGATACATTTTTCATCTTTTCAGCCCTGGGGCGATAAAGAAGGGTTTTATAAACTATTTTTTAAAATTACTGTTGTAAAGAAAAGAGAGCATATCCTCATACTCAAATAGCTATAAGTCGAATGAGCAGAAAAACTTCTGAATTTTCTCATGAAGTTCAGTGGGAAATTGAATGCCTTTATGGTAGTTGTTTCTGAAAAGAAACCTACATTGAATAGCCTGAGGTGTGATGGCTATTCTGTGCCATTCTGTATTTGCTAAAATTTCATGCGTTTACCATTTTCGATTCTTGTCCAATGTAAAATAAGAAAACAAGAAGAAAAAAAAAACGTAAAAACAACCGCTTTTTTGTGCCTTTCCCAAATGTCTTATTTCTTCCCAGACGCCCTGAACTGAAGCGGAACAAGAAAATGCGAAGTTTACACTAATGGTAATTCTGTCTGCCATCTTTCTGTTTCTGTGGTCGAGTGTCTGTGCATGTGGGTCTAACTACAGCCTAGTTGAATTTTGTAATAAACATTAACATTGGTTTGAAAATGGATAATATATTTCTTAAGACGGAAAACGGCATTCTTGAATAGAGCACAACACTAAACACATCATTCTTTGTTGAGAGTTTTACTCTAAAAGGCTAGTTGATGATGTTATCCTTATTGAGTACTCCAAGTTGCCTTTTAAACAAAGTGATGCCTTGCTAAAGTGAACACTTTAGGTAAAATACAATATACTTCATCTTAAAGACTACCTGGTCCCAAACCATGGGTTTTTTTTTTGTGACTTTCCTACAAGAAGCTATGGTTAATTATTCTCAGATGTCTGGTGACTGCATGTCCCTGGAACATGTGCCCACATTACAACTGGCAATATGATTGGTTTATTTGACCTAAATACACCAATAGCTGGTTAGCATACCAGGTGTGCACATGTTTCAGTGACATCCAGTCACCAGACATCTGAGAATAATAAACCATATCTTCTTGTAGGAAAGTCATAAAAAATAAATAAACCATGGCTTGGGACCAGGTAGTATATTGAATTTTACCTAAAGTGTTCACTTAAGAACCGGTAAACAAAATGGCGAACTGAGGTACATAGTTTACCCAGAAAGCTTTGCGTAAATCTATGTGACGTCGCCAGGTTCGACGTTACATTCGCCAAAATCTCGCATACCCTGATCCAGAATAATTGTACTCGTGCATTCGGTAAATCTCGGTGTGACAAACGACAATGCTAGGTGCCGGTATGTCTAGACTAATTGTTGGGTTCACCACTGTCTGTAGAATCAGAGATTAACAAAACGGAGAGGGGTTTGATTGATTGATCGATTAATTGATTGGAGTTTTACGCCGCACTCAAGATTATTTCACTTATATGGTGGCGAAAAGAAGTTTCACCTTGGTGAATAGCTCATTTATGGAGTTTGCCTTGAACAGGCGATTTCTCACCATGGCAAACTCCACACACTCTAAAAGAACATGTTTGATGTAGAATTGGCCATCACAAGGGATGCACCACGGATGGGGATCCCCCGTGAGTACATGTCTGTGTGATAGAAAAGAATGGCCAATTCGACATCTAGATAAAACCACCTTTTCTTTCCTAGAAAGAGAAGAAGGGAAAGTGGTAAGACCGATCTCTGCCTGGATTTGAGCCAGTTTATTATTTTGTCGTTTCTGTTCATCCCACAAAGTTTGCCAAATCTGTTTGATGTATTTGACTATCTTCGGTCTGAAGTCAGAATATGGTACTTCGACCGAAGATACTGGTTTGGTCAAAGCAGATTTGGCTTCACTGTCCGCGACTGTGTTACCATAGATGCCACAATGACTGGGCACCCAGCAGAACACAACTTCCTTACCCGCAGATGTTAACAAATCATGTATGTGTAGAATGTTACGAATTAGCGGGTTTTTAAATTTCCTGTGTTCAATAGCCAAGAGGCTCGACAAAGAATCGCTACAGATGACGGACTTGTCCAAGTCATGTGTAGCGATCATGTCCATGGCCAGAAGAATTGCTCGAGCTCGGCAAAAAATTGAACTGGATGAAGGAAGGCAGAGGGAAGCAACATTACGGCCAAACACTGCCGCAGCAGCAACCCGACCGTCATCCTTCGATCCATCTGTGTAAAGGAAGCTATGTTCTGCAAAGTTATTTTTAATCTCAGCAAATTGTTGTTGGATTATTAGAGGATTCGTGGTAGACTTGTCGTGCTGGCGGATGTCATAGATGAACCTTGGCCTGCTTGTCAGCCAAGGTGGAGCACGGGGAGGTCTTACTATTGCGACCTCCTCCAAGTCTATGCCCGCAGCCTCTAGATGGGGCCTTATGCGGAGACCAAACGATGGAATCCGGCTAGGAGAGGCTGCATAGAAGTCCTCGAATAACGGTTGGAAAACACAGTCGTGGGCAGGGTTCGTGGGATGGGCTTTCAGTTTCGTGGCATATTGGAGACCTAGTTTGATTCTCCTGTTCGAAAGTGAAGGTTCGTTTGCCTCCACATACAAACTCTCGACAGGAGAGGTCCTGAAAGCCCCCAGGCAGAGTCGGAGTCCCTGGTGGTGCACAGGATCAAGCATCTGTATGTATGCTTTCCTAGCACCACCATACACAAAAGATCCGTAGTCCAAAATGGACTGAACCATAGACCTGTAAAGATTCAAAAGAATATCCCGGTCCGCTCCCCAGTCAGTGCTGGAGAGGACCTTTATAATATCTAATGCCTTTGTGCACTTGGCTTTTAACATTTTAATATGGGGCACAAAATTAAGTTTATGGTCATAGATGAGGCCAAGGAATTTAGTCTCCTTGACCACCTTCAATGGTTTACCATAGAACTTAAGGTCGGGGTCCAAGTGGAGCTTCCTGAGGTTACAGAAGTGCATGGCTACGGTCTTGGTAGATGAGAAGCGAAACCCATTCTCATTGGCCCACTTCTCGATCTCATTGAGAGACGCCTGTAATTGTTTCTCAATAGTAGCCATGTTTCTGGAATTGTAACACACAAGAAGATCATCCACATACATGGACCCCTCTACATTGTCATTCCCATTTCTTGTTCGAATGAATCCGATAATGTGGAGCCCACTCGCACCCTGAACGAGCGATCTTGTAAAAATTTTGCAACAAAGTTTGGCAGGCGCCCTTTGAGCCCCATACCAAAAAGATCTTTAAGAATGTCGTGTTTCCAGGTGGTATCATAGGCCTTCTCCAAATCGAAGAAGACCGACACGGCATGTTCCTTGCGCACAAAGGCATTTCTAATAAAGGTCTCAAACCGCACCAAGTGATCAGCAGTCGACCGACCTTGTCTGAATCCGCACTAAATGTTTGCGAGGAGCTTATTCTCCTCCAGATACCAGACAAGGCGGTCATTGATTATCCTTTCCATCGTCTTACAGACACAGCTCGTTAAAGCAATAGGTCTGTAATTCGATGGATCGGAATGATCCTTGCCGGGTTTGGGGACCGGGATAATGCACGCCTCTCTCCAGGAAGGAGGAAATGAACCAGTTGACCATATATGATTAAATAAATCCAAGAGGACGTTCAGAGATATTTTTGGAAGTTGTTTAATTAATTTGTTATAGATCTGGTCCGGACCACAGGCTGACTCATTGGCCTTTTCCAAGAAGGCATTAAGTTCCTCCAAGGAGAAAGGTTGATTGTAGTCTTCCAGATTCTGTGAAGAGAAGTTAAGCGGTACCGTCTCTTCCTGGGCCTTTATGTTCTGGAATTCTGTGGTGTAGTTCTCAGAGGATGATTTCTGAGAAAAATTCCGGGCCAGACTATTACTAATATCTCTGGGAGAGGTTAAAGTTGTACCATCTCCCTTCAAGTGGTGGGTTCTGGGTTTATTATTCTTGTTTTTTAATTTTTGTATCATGTTCCATACTTTTCTCATGGGAGTCTTGGTGGTAACAGAGGATACAAAATCACGCCAGCACAGGCGCCTCTTGGATTTAAGTAATCGGCGAGACTGCTCGTTCGATACGGAACTGGTCCAAATTCTCCTTCCTACCATGGTGTTTATAGCGACGCTCAGCCTTCTTTCGAGATCGAATAGAGGCTTTGCAGTCGCCGTCATACCATGGTTTACTACGTGTATTGGGATTTGTCGAAGTCTTAGGTATTGTTCTGTCTGCAATGGATGTTAAGATTCTCGTAAATTCCCCGATTGGATCCTCTCCTTCGTTAAGCTCTGTAGTGAGCTCAGCCTCAGAAAGTGCGGAAAAGAGAGGCCAATCGGCTTTCTGGAATCTATAACGAGGAACCTTCTCTACACTCTTTGAAGTCAGATGTTCTAGGATGACTGGGAAATGGTCACTACCGCAAAGATCATCATGCACCCTCCATGTAAAATCTGAGAGGAGTGCAGGGTCTGTAATGGACAGATCTATAGCGGAGTAACGACCATTCCCAGAGTGTAGGAAAGTGTCTGTGCCATCGTTAAGTATGCACAGACCTTCCTCGTCGAGAACCTTCTCAATAACCTTAGCCTTTTGGTCATTGTAATCACAGCCCCACAATGGACTGTGGGCGTTTAAATCCCCCAGTAACATATATGAGGCTGGTAATTGTTCCACCAATCCTCTCAGTTGTTCTATGTTTAACTGAGAAGAAGGTGGAATATATATAGAACATAAGGTTATTGTTTTATCCAAAGACAAACGGACAGCCACAGCCTGTAAATCTGTGTTCAGAGGCACAGGACTGTGTGCAACACCAGAGTTGACAAATATTGAGGAGCCGCCAGTTGCTCGCTCACAATCGCCAACAAAGGTGCTGTAGAGTACATAGTTTTTCAGAGTAACTCTATCACTGTCCGTCTGTCTGAGATGTGTCTCTTGCAGACAGAAAGCAACAGGGTTGAACTGTTGTGTTAATAATGTTAATTCATTATGGTTGGTCCTAAGACCACGACAATTCCATTGGATAATGGTATCCATTAAGGAGGAAGGCGTGCAGGTGAGCCATCGCCAGGTCTGGAGCGATGGTCACCATTTAAAGACCCACCCTTCTTCCGAGCCTTTGAGGATTTTGGTCCGGGTCTCTGTGGCTTTGGTGAGTGGTCCCAGGTTCATCCTGGTTTTGGAGAGGATGGGTTAGATTTAGATCTCTTGGAGGAGGAGGTCTCCATTTCCTCCTCAGGAGTGTACCTCACAGAGACAGGTACACACTCTCTCGGAGTCCTCTGCGACTCCAACGATTCAAACCTATTAGTGGTCTGAACCAAGGGTCCCCAGATACTCTCCTCAGAGTCAGGTGTGGGTTTAGGAGGCCCCTGCCTCCCAGAGCTTTTTGGTTTAGATTTCGTGGTCCTGGAGGGATGATCTACAGGGCCACTTAAGGTGTTTGATTCCAAAACGAAAGACCTTTAAGGCATCCCCGGTTGACTTGGATGGTCGAACCGAAGGCCCTGCAGGTCTTTGCGTTTTGTTAGATTTAATTTTTCGTGCAGAAGAAGACGATGTGCTGTCAGTTTGACAAGATGTTGAAGTTGAAGCCTGTGCAGGATTGGGCATTAGCTGAACAGCTGTTGGCTTGTCAGAGCCAATTGGCCAGGTCAGAGTAGTCTGTGTTGATGTTGAGACACAGACACCCTTAGCCACTTTGGCATAGGACAAGCCAGATGTACTGGGCAGTGGTGCAACCATTTTGCGGGCTTCGCCAAAGCTCACATTCTTCTCCGATTTGATTTTTTGAATCTCCCTCTCCCGAAGAAAGAGGGGACAGTCTTTCGAAGAAGACATGTGAGCAGCTCCGCAATTAGAGCACTTTATTGGTGCACCACAATCATTATAGTCATGATTAGGCCCAGCACACCTACAACAGATCTTTTTGTTGCGGCACTGAGCGCTTCCATGGCCAAATTTCTGACAATTAAAACAACGTATAGGGTTAGGTATAAATATATCTACCTTAACCCTATACGGGCCAATGTAAATATGATCCGGGACAGTCAATGTGTTGAATGTCAAGAGATACGTGTTCAACTTGACCACATTGCCGTCTCGTTTAGATGTGAAGCGCTTCACATTCGTGACACCTTGGTTACTGAGCTCTGAGCAGATTTCACCCTCAGAGATCTCAGCAAGATCTTGGTCTCGGTCACGAATGATGCCTTGACAACTGTTCAGCGTTTTGTGGGGTGTTACCACAACTGGTAGAGTTCCCATCTTTTTTAAAGTTAATAGATTTTTAGAATGTGATTTCAGGGAACATTCTACCAGGATGCTCCCGTTTCTTAGTTTGGAAGCTTTGCACGATCCCGCACAAGCTTCAATCGTCTTTTTCTGCACGAATACATGGACTTTGGTTACTGGTTGATCGGTGGTGCTAGATATCACCAGGAATCTAGGCCACCGATCGGAGGGATCATCCTCCTCTAACTCGCCAGGAGTCACTTTTCTTTTTTTGGGCGTTTTTTGAGATGCCATGTAAGTTTGTTTAAAGTTTCACCATTCCTGTTCCCCACCCGCCACGGAGCACCAACAAAGGCGATGCCTCCCCATGGGTAGAACCTGCAGGGAGAGGCACCAGGAAATCCAGGAATGGTATACTCGAGCAGATAGATACGAAAAATCATAACTTCTACTCGATTGACCCATTAGCCACCGCCTTCTACAATGATCTTTATATATATTTAGTCTACTGTGGAAAAATCTGACAGTAGATAATGATATTTTTGACGTTTCAAATTGTTTTTATCCAGGTTTAAAATACCATGGGTTTTTGTTTATTGGATCATTGTAGGGCTCGACATGACCAGCCGATTGATCGGATCGGGCCAATCCGACCTCCTGTTTAGGTGAAATCAGGGCCAAAGTGGAGTGTTGGGTTTTCGGAGCATTAATTGCCGAGCTCCTCAACCCTCAGCCACCAGGATCCCGTCATCCCCCGAAACCGGTAGTCTGCCCACGGCCAACAGGCAGCCCAAGGTTTAGTCGCCTTTTACGAACAAGCTCCAAGGAAAGCTGTGGGCCTATTCTTAACCCCCGGAACCCACAACGGGCGAGAGGGGTTTGAAGCTCCTCTGTTAAACAAGTCCCAGGTTCACCAGCCCTTAAACTTGTATAGGTAGTGTTCGGTACTGATCTACACGCGCATTACCTAATCTTACGTTCAGCCAATTACCGCCGAGCCTGATGACGTCACACAGATTTACGCAAAGCTTTCTGGGTAAAATGTACCTCAGTTCGCCATTTTGTTAACTGGTTAAAGTCATAGCAATACGTCACTTCCTTGGAAAACATTGATGACATAACATATTTAAAAGTTGATACTGATAGAGAAAACAACATGTTGTGTACCGAACTGCACGTCTTCAAGTCAGAAGCGCGACAGATAAGCGCCGTTGAATGATCTGGCACCTTTTACGTCCTCTTCTCGATACAGTATTATCCTTCCGCCAGTTTGTAAAATTATGTGAATATCCCTCAATCTCTCGAAGTGACGTCATCAAGCAATCGGTCAATTGGCCACCTAGAGTACTAATGACACTTGCAAACATAATTAGAAACTTGTCTCCATGGTTATTTTAGTGTTCAATATACACGAGATTCAGGGACAACCAAGACACCAAAAAGCGATTGAACATTCATGACAAAATATTTTAGTACTTACAGAAATAGAAAAGGAAAATAATCATAAATTTATAAAATGTTTAAATCATTCATTAAGTTAACAATAAGGTGAAGAATTACTTATGGATAACAACTTTTTGTTTTATTGGGTGACGACGTTTCGATGTAGTTCTTGCATGGAAATTATGTGTTCAGAAATGGCAGATTTGTAATCAAGTTTATTAACAGATGTTTGGTGTTCTTTTAGTCTAATGTTGAGGGGCATCCATAAACTAAATGGTTGGCGTTGGAATGAGGAAAATCCATACAGTATGTAGCCTGTAAAAACCGAAAACGTGTTCGAAAAGTAAACAAAATTTAAATAACCGGGACAAAGTTAGTTCAAAACAATACTTTACCGTACATTTTCGAGAGTAGAAGCACTAAAAAGCATCTGAATTATACGTCTTGAGAAAAATAGCCAATAATTTCAACATTCTGTTTTAACGTCAAAATGTCAACATTTTGGCAGCTCATGCCACTTTAAGTGATGGGTTCTCTCTGTAAACACCTGATGTTAGTTATTTATACACCAAGAAGTTGATTTCAGAACTTGTTAACCCTTCTGATGTCAGCCCCACTGAAATTTAGGTTTTAAACAAATACCAGACTGTCCAACTTGTTGAGGTATATCTTTTTACTCAAATAAATGAAAATTGTTTTAATAATTTAAATTGATGCGCGAATTTGTAAAATTGTTTCCATTGTTTTTAGTACAACACTGTATTATCATGTTTTCTGAATTTTTACTACAGGTAATTATAAAAGGGTATGAATTTCAAAGCTTTCAATGTTTAGTTTATGCGCAAAGTCTTGGCATGTACTGCAGACAATTTTCACTTTATTATACAACTTTTAACAAGAAAATATAAATAAATTTGTCTATCCTGGGCAGTTTGGCTCCGTGAAACATATTGTATAGTCATGTAAACTTCATAACTTTATCCGCGAAAATAAACCTGTAACAATAAGATGAGTAATATCAAGCATGATAAGGGTAGGTAAGCTTGTGTTGATTGTCCCAGTAATTAAAATCAGAGAGGGAAAGATTATCTCTGTTGTGACTTCCTGAACACTCAGTATGTGGCCAGCTTCAGAATGGCCCTGGTCACCTTATCATATGGAAGCCTGTGATTGTCGTGAACATTATATAATTTATAGGAAATTTCTTTAAAGGTTTAACAAATATACTTAAACTAAAATACGAAAACCCAAAAGAATTTTATAAAATGTTTGGACATGTTATAGGTGATATTACCCAGGATGACTTCCTTGTCCAAAATTAGCTTCGGGGTTCCCCAAGGGTCTATCCTTGGTCCAATTTTATTTATTTTATATATAAATGACATTTCTTATTGCTCTTTTCTTCTAAACTTTACACTCTTCGCAGACGACACCAGTGTTAGCTACTCTTCCGATAATATACACAGGACTATAGATATCATGAACCAAGAACTTTATTATCTCTAAAACTAAATATATGATCACCGCCCCAAATCGAAAACAATACCACGAACACGCCGACTTAGTAATTAACCACATGCCCATCAAGCAAGTTACTGAATTTGAATTCCTAGGAATACTTCTCAACGAAAAACTAACATGGACATCTCACATTAACTACATCTCCAAAAAAATTGCACGTAATACCGGAATAATACGACAAACACACACTCATCATTCTTTACCATTCTTTCATATCGCCATATCTGTTAGACGCAAACGCTCTTTGGGGAAATACTTACAAATGTCATCTAAATTCTTTATTTCTCCTGCAAAAAAAAGCTGTCCAAATAATAACCTTTTCTCATAAACTTGCACCAACTGTTTCTATCTTTCAAAAACTTAACATTTTAGATATCTACAAGTTAAATATTTTCAGTACTGTATAGTTGCTCATACATTTATTCATCACCCCTTTCGTTTACCTCCTTCACAGCGAACACTCCTCACTAAACTATCTGATATTCATCATTATGAAACAAGAGCCAGAGACAACAATTTATACAGACCCTTTTTCAAAACAGACCTATCTCGCCATACACTTGCTGTTAAAGGTCCTCGAGAGTGGAACAACCTCCCTGTTAAATTAAAATCAATTTCGTCGACTTCACATTTCAATACCTCAATAAAGCAACATGTACTAGATATTTAAACAGATTATCTGCATCACTGGTAAGATACATAAGGATAAGTGTACATATGTTCTTTTATTTCATTTATTGACTTTCCTTTTCTAAATTTGTTTAATTCACTATATAAACAATCTACCACCGTATTCCAATGATATTTCATATTTTTTCATCATTGGAACTTTACTCCCGCCTTCTATACTCACTACAACTTCTGTACTGCCTCACTGATTTTATGGTGAATAAAAATCAAATCAAATCAAACCAGTCCGATATTTACCAAACTTGACTCACATGCATTATCTCCCTATAGCCTTGTTGTGTACTGTACATTTTCATCTCATGTGCATTTTCAATATGGCCCCCAGGGGGAGATGTTGTTTTTCTTTGTTACCTTTATTCCAAGAAAACTACCTGTCCAATATTAATCAAACTGAAAATACGTTATCACCCTATGGTCTATTTATGCACCATACATTTTCATCTAATTTTCATATTCAATATGGCCGCCAGGGGTGCGATATTGTTTTTTGTTACATTTATTCCAAGAAAACTATCGGTCTGATATCGACCAAACTTGTTCCACATTATCTCTGTATGATCTGGGTGTGCACCCCACATTTTCATCTCATTTGCTTATTAAATATGGCCGCCAGGAAGCAATGTTGTTTTTGAACCAAATTTGAATGAAACTTCTTTTCATTATTCCAAGAAAACTACTGACCTGATCTTAACCAAACATGACACACAAAGTGAGTTTAACAGTATTCTCGTTATTTTGCATTAAACTTTATTGAAAAATGGCAGATTTTTTTCTACCGATTTTGGGTAACGCCGGAAACGGGAATCAAAACAGGGTCCCAAAGTATGGCTCCTATCACCAGCACTAAATGCCGGCTGTCTTATCCATGTAGCCAACCGGCTCTCATTCTGTGACGTCACTCATTACAAGCTGGCTTATCAACAGAGAACAGAAATGTAGCACTTTGGGACATTTTGTTCATATTAAGATTAACAAAAGTAATTTACAAAACAGATGATATGTAGGCCTATTTTAGGGTTCAAGAAAACATATGCAAATTTCTGTTTGAACTCGTTTGTTTGTGAGGGACAATAAACGTATATCATTTGGTATTAGTATTACCACATTGATCAGAGAGCTTCATTAGGTTTGTTTTGTTGAGTTTACAGAAAATCTGAAAAAATATAAAGTGACAGGGGCTCAGTCAGCAGAGATAGTCCCACCGCCCGTCACAGGCCTTCATATGGAAGACGGATGATGCCATTTGCTATGTCGACTTGTCTACTTCAGAAACATGAGTCGACAAAGTGAGAGTTTTGCCGTTTTAGATACTCTCGCTTTGTCAACTTTTTTAAAATGTGCAACACGCCAATTCAAATGGATTCTCGTGTTTTTTTGAAAAGACAAAAGTTGACAAAGCGAGAGTTGCTAAAATGTGAAAAACGCGCGCCTTTTTGAAGGTCTCAAGTAATCAACTTTTCTTGACAATCGACCGCTTTAAACTTATTTGTGAAACTCACCTTTTATACGTGTAACTTGTTTGTATTACGGTATACCCAGCGCCATCCGTCCATACAACCGTCTGTTCGTTCGTCCGGCCCGTATTTTCTTCCGCTCCATAACTTAGAGAACTTTGACCTGATCTTTACAATTCTTTCCCAACATATACCTTGTGAGTAGATGGTGCGTCATGAACCATTTATGACATTTTTGGTTGCATAATATGGCATCTATATTAGATTATGTAATATTCTCTTCAGTCTACTCTGCATTAGCTTTCAGGGGGCCTCGGTGGTCCAGTGTGTTAGAGTGATCGTCCCTCAGTCCCACACAGACCTTCCATTGATGAGTTGCGGGTTCAAATCACACTCAGACCAATGAAAAATTTTAAAAATTCTCTGGATTTTTCACTTGATCAGCGTATGTGGAAGAGTTGCCAGGTACATGTACTTGCTGAAAGTGGGGGTTTCCTCAAACCCCACTAAACCTGGCAACGCCACCATATCAAGTGAAATAAACTGGAATGCTGCGTAAAACATCAATCAATCAATTGTCCCTTTCACTCCAAAACGTGAAGAGTTTTGATCCAATCTTTACAATTCTTTCACAGCATATACATTTTGTGTTGATGGTGTATAATCATCCAATTATGACATCTTCAGTTACATAATACAACATGTATGTTAGATTATGTTAGATTCTCTTTCTTATAGTCCATATCTTCTTTAATTTTGACTTGATTTTGACAAATTGTTCAAAGTATATACCTAAGGGGTAGTTGTTGTGGCGGGAACCATTTAGGACAGTCTGGGTTGCATAATATGGCATCCATATTGGATTATTTAATATTCTTTTTTTTAGTCTATATTCCATTCCACACCAAAAGAGCCTGGGTACGATCATTACAATTCTTTCATAGTATTTATCTTATGGGCTCTTGGTGTGTTGTCAACCATTTATGACATCTTCGGTTGCATTATTGCATAATACGGCGTCTGTATTATATTTATATGTAATATTATTAGTTATTGATATTTTACCCTGGGTGTATGAATCGTTATGACCCTTCTGATAATCATACACCCTGAGCCGGAGGCGAAGGGTGTATGAGGAACAGAAGGGTCATAAAAGATTCATACGCCCAGGGTAAAATATCAATGACGAATTTATTATCCCGAAACCCCTAGTAGACGGAGAATTATCAGAGATTCATGTTTCAAGTTCAACCGCTATCTACCTGTAGGCAAACGGACCGAGCAGACGACAAACGACATACAGAGTTACGCCCCTTGTATACTTAGCAACGTTATTGATCGATGTACGAAGAATTTTGTGTTTCGTTTTTCCATTTGTAGATTTGAATTAGAGTCAAATTAGATAGAAATAAAAACTTTGCACAATTAATGAAGCTTAGGTGACAGTAATAGTTCCTCATAAGACCTGTTTTGGGCTTTTCGAAGAGAGTAAACATTTGAAGTGGTGGCGGCCATGTTTTTTCGCCAGGCGGGTCATAACAAAATGAGGCCGGGTGTATTGGTTTATACGACCCGGGTAATCGACCAATCAAAATTCAGCATTTGCCAACTAACTTGGTTGAAGGATAATAATCCTTTTTATACGCCCGACTTAAAAAAAGTCAGTCGTATTATGGTATCACCAGCACCGTCCGTCCGTCCGTCTGTCCCGGATTCCCTTCCGCTCCATAACTTGAAGAGTTTTGATCTAATCTTTACAATTCTTTTACAACATATACTCAAGGTGTAGAAGGTGTGTCATGAACCATTAAGAACATTGTCCATTGCATAATATGGCTTCTACATTGGATTATGTAATATTCTGTCTTAGTCTATATCTTCGTTCCCTTCCGCTCCATAACTTGAAGAGTTTTGATCCGATCTTGACAATTTTTTTCAGAGTATATACCTTATGGGCAGACGGCGTGTCGTGTACCATTTCTGACTTCACCCGTTGCATAATATGGCAGTTATATAGGATTATGTAATATTCCCTTCCGCTCCATAACTTCCAAAGTTTTGATCCGATCTTGACGATTCTTTCAGAGTATATAACTTATGGGCAGACGGTGTTCCACGTACCATTTCTGACATCACCTGTTGCATAATATGGCAGCCCTATTGGATTATGTAATATTCCCTTTCGGCTCCAGAACTTCTTTCATTTTGATATAATCTCTCCAATTCTTTTAGAGTATATACCTTATAGGTAGATGATGTGTCGCATACCAAGTTTGAATTGGGTACACATATTTTTTGTCTGTTTTCAAGAGTTTTGTTTATCAGAAATGTGTACCTGATGTTTAATATATATGTATTAATATATATCAATGCTTTTTTTAGTACACTTGGTCCAGAGTAATACTGGAAGCCAATTAATTTATACATTTTGAGACTGTTTTCTGGGATAGTTTAATGTTCACTATAATAACCAAAAAAAGACAATTTTACCACTTGATTACCCATCTGGTATTTATCAGAGTGGCTGTTTAAATAGAGATAAGGTGACAATGACCTTCCTTGAAGTGGGCACACAAGGTTTGTATATTTACACACCAGCATATCAGTGGTCAGCCTGAAGATTGTTTGCTTTGTAATAAAACTATTACAGCCAAGTCCAATAGAACAGTGTCCCAGTCAAAACTTAAAATTCAAGAATTGTATTGTATTGTATTGATTGCTCCTTCATAATTATGGAACATAACAGCAATGTCAAAACAGCCACAATATTTCAGTTTTTGCAATTAAAATGTGATTGAAATTTCCTGAACAGAAATTCGAATTGATGAAATTAAAACAAATGTTATATTAAATGTAAAGTTGTTAATCGTAGCGGTTCGACTTTGCCACGGCGGGCGTATGTTGAATTTACTAAAACTCTTGTTAATATTCCATATCCTCTTTAGTTTTGACCTGATTTTGACAGTTTTTTTACAGTATATATACTTGTATCATGGTTGCGGCATTTTTCTTTTGATGTCCAGTCGTCAACAAATCCGTTACCTAATGGACAGAGAGTGGGCGGGGCTTTAAAGCGTTGAATAACTTCCGATTTTGGAAG
Organism: Lepidochitona cinerea; assembly: GCA_963971465.1. NCBI lineage: Eukaryota > Metazoa > Mollusca > Polyplacophora > Chitonida > Tonicellidae > Lepidochitona > Lepidochitona cinerea. Next base: position 20,437,430 of record OZ020560.1, on the reverse strand, counting down.
TTGTTGTATGGTTCTCTTGACTGGGTATCAGAGAGTAAAGTTGTAATTTCACAACAATGTTCCATGCGAATGATACATTGTACAGACAGCCAGTGAGCAGCACGTAGGTTAAAGAAATGTAACAAATTAAAACTTTGTTTTACAAGAGTGTGACCTTGGAATCACTCCCAACAAAAAATCAAGTGCGCATTCACTGTCCAAGACTCTCCCACTTTTTAAAGACATACACGCCGCCAAAATGTCAAACTGTTTATATTATCAAAAGCCACGTGTATCTATATTTCTGTATCAAAAAAGTTAGGAACATTCCATTTTTGCAAAAAAAGCAGAACATTTGACATGTTTTAGTTTTAATTTGAAATTGAACACTTAAGTTTTCTGCCCCTACCCCCCCACCCCTTGCAAGACATTTTCAAATAAGAAAAATAAGCCTATGATATCTGTTTTGGGATAAAAATGAAAAGTTCAATAACGTCTTATTTCAGGATAAAAATACAGAAACATGTGGCTTTTTGTAATGCAAACAATTTTCGATATTATATGGTGGCGTGTGCTTGAAAAATACCGGTAATACGGTATTGAAACCAATGAAAGAATAAAAATACGAAGAGAAAAGATTACTGAAAAAATATAGAAACAAACATTTTATTTGCTATATGATTTTGGCTGTAAGCCAAGAAAAAGCAGAGATTAAGCCTTACTTTATGGCAACGATTTATTTGATAGCCCCCCCCCCCCTCCAATTTAGGCAACCAAACAAAGTCAAGGGCAACAAACATTTCTTATCTGGTCGGAAAGAAAAGTAATAGATCACTTAACTCGTACTTTTTGGATAGTCTGTGTTACACTCAAACGTTCAAACCCTTCGAAGGTGGCATGCCGATCCTCTATCTCGGCCAAATCTGCGATAATTGAATGTAATCACAATCCTTTGGTTGATCAAACATTTCGATATATGCGTGTATCGAGGATAGCTTGATTTTCTATTCTAAACTAACATCTTACACCAAATCACCAAATTTCATCTTGGCCAATGTTGTCTGATTGGCCAGCGTTTAAACACGGGCTAGTTGATTGACAACGTCAATCACTCGAACCATGATACAGGTTACATGATACAGTTTCATTTCCCATTTGCGGTAATGTTAACGTTTTGATTTGTGGCTAATTACCTAATCTCGTTAAGACTTTTCCTTACCATTTTCAAATAGATCAACACATGAGAAATCCTTTACAACCAAATAAAGTTGACATAGTGCATGTCGGTTTCAAGCTACACACAATTTAACATGGGTACCGCCATTTTGACAGTTTTAGGCTTACTTATTCTAGCCAAACTTTGGTATTTTCAAAATTGGGTGAACATTAAAAAAAACACACAAAAATCTGTTATCAGGCATTGATTGAAAGCTTAAAGTATGTACAGTAGCCCTATGTTAGTTTCAATCCAATATTCAAATAACCCAGATACCAAACTATCACTATGTAAGCCACCTTCTACCTCCTGTATAACCGAAGTCAATTTTCATTGGCTGAGAAAACACAAACTGGGTGTTGTGACCTATAACAAGGAAATAATTCCTCGAAATTTGTCAAATTTAATAACTTTGCTTTTATTAACCAATATCAAATTGAATTTCAAAAGATCAAAAGCTTTTCGGCCAGTCGTTTTGAATTTGCGAGGTAATTTACACACCCACCCCCTTCATGTTTCCAGGCTTATATTTTAAAGTTTTTCTGAGGACCAATTCAAAATGTTATTCCTCGCTATAAAAAGGTGAATCATCAAATACCTTTCAAATTTGCTGGAAATGATGGGTTGTTGGTTGTAGTTTACTGTTAGCATCTGTCCGGGTTAGGGACTGCCATAAGGGCAGAGCCAGGGGAGATAACCAACCCCACCCGTCCAAAAAATGTCTTTCTTAACATTTTGACTGTTTGAAAACTTCTCCAGTGATTTAAAAACTGTCCAATTCAGGGCCACAATCATATCAGCTTACCTGTTAAGATATAAAAAGGGCAATTTGTACAGATTATATCATTTCAGACCCACAGGGAAGGGGGTGGGAGGGGGGGGGGGGTCTGGTTATTTTACATCAATAGCTAATGAGCTTGAAATCATTTGCTTTGAAAAACATTAATAATTCCAAGAAGTGAAATGTCATTCCTAGACCTCATTGATGGAAATGGATCACTACTGAGGCATATACAAGTATTTTTTACACCCTACAATAAGAGTCTTGTGTCTGCTCAAACCTAGCCCTGGTCTACAAAAGCCTGTTTTTCAGAAAAAGTGGTGAATATTTAAACATTTTTACTGAATTCATTTATTTTATATTTCAAATATGTAGTCCAGATACAACGGCACCAAAAATTGTGGTGGTTTGAAAATTTAGAACAAAATACTTACTTTTCACACTTCACCATAGGTTACATGATACAGTTTCATTTCCCATTTGCGGTAATGTTAACGTTTTGATTTGTGGCTAATTACCTAAATCTCGTTAAGACTTTTCCTTTAAACGTGGGTTCCATACTAAATATAAAAAATTAAAGACATCACCACGTCCTCAGTTATTTTTTAACAACACGAGCTTTCGACACCTGTGCCGGTGTCTTCGTCAAGTGTAACAGCTAAAGATAAGATGTTTGTGTCTGTCACAAATATCTTCACCGCAAGTTTACACCATGAATTTTGTTAGTGTATGTGGTAAACCCGTCGCCTTTACTTGAACTCTCTGGTTGCCGTTGCCCTTCTAATGACATAGATGGCCTTCTTTACTTGGATGCGATTATTGCGTTTACCCAAGACCTGGAAGTCGGAGCAGAATTAGTGGACAATTCTATCACCTTTGACGTTTTCCCTAATACTTGTAATGTTGAAAATCATTGCATCAAAACCTCACGACAATGCATCATTGAACAAAGTTCTGCACGCGGAGTGACGTGTCAAAATCGGACGTGTCCATTTTTTGTACAAGATGGCACTAAGAGTCGAAAACAATCAATAAAGCAGAGGATCGCATGTGCACGTCAAAATGAAGGCTTTTAAAGAAGGTGACATAGTTTATTTCAAGGGCAAAGAATGTAGAATTGATGATGTTTGTAGGCATATCGGCACATACGAAACATATAGGCCTACAGTTAGGGATATATACACCGAAATTACTACCAGGGCTTTTCGTTACGTTTTGTGTAAGGCCGCTGAAGTGGATGAGTTAATGACAGACAGCGATCATGCAGAACTCCATGAAATCTGTATGACCGTGGAATCTTCCCAAACGACCCGGTTCCAAGTGGTAACAGAAGAAAAATGGGAGCCGTCCACAGATAAACAAACCAAACGGAGTATGAGAATGTTCAAAGGTTGGTTCAGTCATATGCTTTGATCTACAAGACCAAAAAGAAAAAATAATTATTTATATTGCATTCAGCTTATCTCTGTTTGATTGTAACCCTAACTAAACAAAAAAAATATTTACCAGGAAAGTTTTATAAATTAATTAAAATGTTGACCTGTTGTAATAATTCGAGGAATAATTCGAGAAGTTAATCCATTGAATTCCATTTTTTCCCCTCTCTAGAATGGCTTTGAGTGAATGGTGTAGAAGATGAGTTTGAACATATGGCCGTGGATGAACTCGTATCATAAATTCTATGCCAGGCTCGGACAAAAGACGGCAAATCATTTTCAAAATCTGCACTGCTTGGTATACGAAGTGGAATCAATCGTTACTTAACATCACCACCATATGAGCGCCCTATCAACATAATGGGAGACAGAGCCTTCGTGACATCCAATCGAGTCATGCTTGGCATTTTGAAGGAGCATCGTCGAGAAGGTTTAGACAAATCCAAGCACCAGGAGCCCATTTCAAATGTCGATCTAAAGAAGCTCTACTCCAGCCAGATTCTCTCCAATATTAATCCCAAATGCCTTATCCGTAAAGTTTGGTTTGAGATAACATTTCATCTCGGTCCTCGAGGGCGTGAAGGCCTCCGTGATTTGAGGCCCGATTCATTCATTTTTTCTCGGGATGACGTTAGAGTAGAGTTTGTTGAGATGGCTTTCAACGAATCAGATAAAAATCACAAGAGTGTTAACAGTAAGGAAATAAACATATACTCGCGAATGTATGCGTGATGACAGATGTCCGGTAACCAGTTTGAAGCTGTACATTGAATAGTTCAATTTACCGAACTTATGGTGATATCACATATACCAACGTTCAGTCTACGGATTTTGAAATGCTGGTCGGTAAAGTCCGACGCACTTTTGTCGTAAATTACAATCCATGGAAATAATATTGTAACTGCTCTGTATGGACAATTCCTACCCCAGACTTCTTTAGAACCCATAAAAGATTATTCTTGTCCTCTTTTATTTATTGTTATTTATTTTATTTATTTCGCATGCACAGTTTGACCCAGTTCGAACGTCACGCAAAATGGCGACAAAGTCTCCAAGAAATGACACTTGACAGCTTGTTGTTGTTTAAGACCAAGTGTACGCCCTTTGGAATAGCTACATGTTTTAAAAGCGGACAAGAATATTCTTTTATGAGTTTTAAAGAAGTCTGAGGTAGGAATCGTCCATACCGAGGAGTTACAATAATATTTTTATGGCTTGTAATTTAAGCATCATTTCCACCTTGTATTTCAAATTCGTTGGTATATGTAATATCACCATAAGTTCGGTAAATTGAACTATACACTGAAAAGCGTCATACAGAATGTCCAGCTTTCTTTCAGCGTCCACTACAACAATTCGGTTCGGATCCGTGGTATGCAAATCAAGCGATGGGTCCAAACACACTGGGTAATCTGATGTTGGAAATTTCCAAAGACGCGGAATTGAGTCGACGGCGACTGTACTATCTGAAGCTGGAGTCTCTGTGTTGGAAGTCATGTCAGTAACCGGCCATCGCAACGAAGGAAGTATTCGTAGCTATGTCACCAAACCATCAGTAAGTAAGCGGCGGGAATTAAGTAGCATTTTACATTCGTCATCTACCGATCACACATCTGCTGAGGTTGTCCCTGATAATCATTCTTATCCACAACAAAATCTGTCTGAGATGGCCCTTGGTCGCCAGTTGAACGTAAACTACACACTTTCTCAAGCTCAACATTGTTTTGTTCTCTTATTAAAATATTGTTTCATTAATCCGTAAACCAACAGATGAATTGTGCTCGCTTTCCTAAAGTCAACAACCTGTCACCCCTACAACTGGAGTCGGGTCCAACATGAGCTGGAAGCAAGGCACGTGCCGAAGGCGTGGCTACAAACACAGAACGCTTCTACGAAATTCTCTCTGGGCGATACCAAACGTATAGGTGACTTAGTTGGTGATTTGAAACAGTTGGAATTATAACCCCCCAAAAAACGCCCCAAAATATATTTTAATTGGTGATAGAATATAAATAACGTTTTCGTTCTCGATCATTGTTGTGGGATTTAGGTTAGATAATGTGGACGAGTTTCTCAATTTTTGAACTCGGGGCTAACGCCCCGAGTTCAAAAATTGAGAAACTCGTCCACATTATCTAACCTAAATCCCACGACAATGACCTCGAACGGAAACATTATTTCTTAAATGAAAGTAAGCAAGAGTCCCCGTCGGAACTTTATTAAGCAGAATACATTCGGAGCCTATAATTTGTATTGCAAACCTAACGTCTGGACATTGCAAAACTATCGAGTAAACTTGACCGAGCTTAGTGAAAAAAGTCACCGTCTGTCAAGTATGACTACAGAAGAGTTAGTTATATTATAAGTGGTCTCAGCCGAGAAATCTTGGCTCTGCCGAATTTTTTTTTCCGTGTTCGTCAATACTTTTGAATAAAGTATGCATTATCGACTCAAACAAGCAAATATGTTTGGTTGATTGAGGTTTTATGTTTCCTCCAAGACTTGCCTGGTTTCCTCCCACAGTAAACCTAGCAGCCCAGCCTCATCCTCAAGGGCTCGAAATTCGTTTTTTAAACTGGTTGTCCCAGGGACAACCACCTAAAATATTTTGGTTGCCCCAAAACAAAATTGGTTGCCCACAAGTCATTTTTTTTAATATTAAAAAAATGAACTTTTGGAACATTAAAAACTCCTTTAATCTTGCCAAATATGCATTAAATTTGTTGTTTATACTTATCTTTATATTTCACAGATTGAACAACTCGGGATCAAGTCTTAAATCCAAGTTATCTTCCATCTGGATCGCTGGTGTTGTTGTTGTAATTGCTTAGAATGTTCATAAGCTTTCAGTTTGAAATTGAACTCTTAGACGAATAAAGCGAAACTGATTTTGTCATTAATGTTCTTGTAGGTGGATTTGTGTTTTTGAGTCAGTTACTGTAGTATTAAATCAGTTAAACTCGTATAAATTTTTCGTTTTTGTAAAACAGTTTCACTGACTTTCAATTTTGATAGTCTGACTTGTTCTGACAGTGACACAGTTTTCACACGTACCAGTAAAGACATCACCGTCAGAACTTGGCCAGGCACGCACAAAGCGATGTTCTCGGCAATAACTCTCGTCTGACAAAAAAGTCTAGTGTACGCTGCCCATCGGCGATAGTTTGTAAAATGTTACCGCTGGGATTCAAAACCAGTTTTAACTTTTATGAAGGGCGAGAGAATTTGTTGTCCGATTAGTTGATCGGGGAAAATTTGTTTCATTCAATCAATGTTAGATAGGTAGGTTCTCGCCTAATTCAGTGATTTGTGATCGTCAGCTGAGCAAGAATCTTTAACTATAAAATTAATGTGCGGTGAACACGGTGATGAGCGTTGAAGCAATTCACTGCGAACAACTGTCCGCGTCAAATATCGCCCAGTCTGCGCTCGACGTAATGAATGGACTCTGCTTTATTACTTCTTTTTTTTAGCGCAGTCCATACCGACGCACCACAGTTTGACATTCACAGCCGCAAGGTAACTTGATTTAAACGTAATTAACTCGACACAAATTACCGACGAACTGTGGTGTTCATGTATGACCAAGTGAGAAGCAGGTACTGACAAAAAAAATGGATTTTTCTGTACAAACTTTTATTGTTTAACAGTCAAAAACCAATTCAAAACTCAACTCAAAACTTAATTCAAGGCGATAGATACCCGGTACACAAATGTAAGTCCGTTCATTTTGGCCTTTAATAGAAATTCAACCATATATAGTTGACACAAGGCCGTGGACTACAGACTGTCCAATAACGCAATTTCATTTAATAATTGTGTTTATCATGCTTTTCGGCAAATTACCTTTTTTTTAACAGTCAAATACGAATTCAAAACGAAACTCAAAACTTAATTCAACGAGAAAGGTACACAACTGTAGGTCCATTCAAGGTCTTGGACAATAGATTGTCCAATAACGCAGTTTAATTTAACAGTTGTATTTATAACGCTTTTCGGCAAATTACCTTTCCTCTGTCTACAATTAAAAGAGCTATACTGGTCTTTTTCAAAATATCAACAACAATCAACCGTACAATATTATAAACTTTCTTTCAACACGATAGTGGTAGGCCTACGTTTGCATTTACATTCGTGCGTGCTTGGTTAATTTTCTGATTTCAGTTCAAATTACAGAAAAGTTACCGATATTAATTACTCTGGCAATTCACATACGAGAGATTTGTATAATTTGAAAGTTTATATGAAGTGAGACATTTTAGAAAAATATAGAAACCGGATTGAATTTGTTTAGCTGATTTGTCACTAAAGCCTTTTAAAAAAATGAAAAAAAATTAAATCGTCGATATATAGTTTTGGAAATGTCCGCAGTACGTTTCATGTTTTAACAGTAACTCCAGTCCAAATAGAAAAAGCGATACTTTTCAAATAGCGTCTATTTCACTTAAATCATTTCCAGAGTCATCATTAGAACAATCGGAACTTGCTAAAGATCTGTGCATTCCCCTATTCGCACGTCTTCCATATGGTTGAGTGTCAGGTCGGCGTCTGCCGTTTGCCCACCATACCCCTACAGCTGCGGTTGCGTCAAAATTCGCCATAGTTACACCTGAAAGCTGAATCATCATCAGCTGGCTTAACGTTTCCGGATTGAGAGATGCCCGCCAATCATGCTTTATGCGGCGCATCAGAGAAAAGCCTCGCTCACATTCAGAAGAGTGGATTGGTAAGACCAAAATGATGTTAATGAGCCCTAGTATGTTGTGAAATCTTTGACAGGCTTGCGATTCACTGAAAACTCGTTGCCACACATCGAGAAATCGTAGAGGTATTAAGCTCAGTTTTCTAACGTCACATACGTGCCATTTTAACTCCAGCCATTCTGTACTTGCTTCCGAAACATTAAAACCTTTACCCTCTAATGGGACAGAGAAATGTTTTAGAAGGATTTCAATTTCACTGTCACCGTATTTATCAAGGTTCTCTTTATCAGTGGGCCAGTTTTTTGGGTCTACTACACGTGTTGCCTCCAGAACAGGATTATCGTAGAACGAATTAAATCGCGTGTCTATTTCCTTGGTAGTGTTATTAACAAGGCTTTTGAAAACATTTAAAACGCTCTCTACTACAGCAACCAAGTCAATAGGCTCCTCTCTTTGAGGCCTCGATCTTCCCCCAAGCGTATGGCCTTTGAAAACCCTCCCGTCAATCTCGAGCAATGTTGCGTTTACTTTGTCTTCAGCTTTGGTCTTAAGTTTGTTCTAGAGTTATTTTTGTTGCAGCCACTTTCTGAAAAATGCTGTGGACAGTGAAATCGTTCTCTTGGAACACCAAGCTCAGTGACGTAAGAATTGTTAAAAATTCTAGATAAATGTTCATGAAAAGAACAAACTTGAAGGAGGTTAGTGTTTTCAGTAATGCTTTGGCTTTGTCGCCCTGCTCACCCCGTCTATCTGTATCACCCCTTTCTGCAAGCTGAGACATGTGCTCAACCATTGCTGGCCAGTCACCGATAACAATTTTCAACGCACGCATCCTGTGCTGTAGCCATCTAGTACCACTTGCCTTTACAGGCATTTGTACATTGATAGTTTTTACTGTGCCAGCGTCTTTCAACCCTTGTTTATTTAATGGGGAATAGTGATAGAATTTAAAAACTGACTGAAGAAAGCTGTCGATGTCGGTGATATACTGAATAGATTCGGACGCATGTTTTACGGCTAGTTCTAACCTGTGTGCGACGCATGCGATGTCTATCACATGTGGAATCTCCGCTTTTATCTTGGCCTCCATTATTTTTACCCATATTTACCGGAGCGCCGTCCGCCGTAAAGCCAACAAGTGACTCTTTCCAATTTGGGTAATCGCACGTTTGCTCTAGCGCCTTCTTTAGCGATCGGTAAATACCTTCGGCATCTGCCTTTTCTACGTGCTGTATATCTACAAACGACGTTTTTGGCCTGTTATTGACCAGTAGTCTTACGTATACAACTTCCTCTTCCAAAGTGGCAGAATCTGTTGCTCCGTCGGACAAAACAGAAAAAAAATCGGCTTCCTTAACATCCGCTTTTACCTTCTTGCTTACGACCGTATAGATGTACGAAATAAAGTTTCTACATGCCTTGTCGCTTTAGGACTCGCCGAGTTTAACACCGTTCTTTATTTGTAAGTCGACCAGGCCTGGGAAATCCGTGAAAGGGCTTTCCGACAGTACAACATAGAGGGCAGTATTAAAAAGCTTGATAACCTGTTCTAAATGTTCTTTTTCCATTTTCTGCAAACTACGTTCAATTGGAGTTTCCCCGGTGCCTACTTTTGAAATTCTCTCTTTTTCTTCAGCTTTTTGATGCCACGAGCTTTTTTCGTGTTTCTTTATCGAGTCTAATCTTAGACTAGAACATCCTGCGATGAAATTATTATTGCTGCTGGAAAGGGGGACGTGTTTAATACATACTTCACATTTCATTTCACCGTTTTCGAAATAAAGCCAACCTCGGCCATCACACCACTGCGGTACAAATTTTCTTACTCTTTCTTTTCCTGTTGACTGTAAATTTTCACCAATAATTTTACTGGTCACTGCGCTGGTAGTAGGCCTACTACTAGCACTGACAATATTGTCACCAGTGGAAAGTTCATTACCGGTAGGCCTACCTCCCGTATTTATATTAAACTGATTTAATGTTTGTGTTTTTTTCGGCTGTGGCTCAGGTGAGTGGGTAGGAAATATGTTTTCAGACTGGTTAATGGGACGTTTTCTAGACATAAAGCCAAACTTTTCCAGGGACATTGTTATTTTCCAATTTAAAAAATCTCAAAATCATAAGTGTCTATTCCACATTTCCTAAGGAAGAGTTATTACAGATAACGCTGGATGTTATACGTGGCAAGAACTGTTGGTACGTAACTTTATCCACCGACACTTGGATGTACTGTAAGGCTACAGCGTGAGCCAGCTTATAGCAAGACTGTCAGACAGAGTACTCTCCCTTTACATTGTCTTCACCATAGAGATAATAATGTTCGAAATAAGCGCCTCGCCTTGTTTTAAACATATTTTATTGTACAGGAGTACACTATCTCGACACGGTAAGCCGCAGGCTTATATTGTGCGAGGTATTAATACAATGATAAATTAATAATTTAAAGGATTTATAATACAATGAGAAAGCAAGGTGAGAACAGGTGACGAAAAGGTACTGTACAAGTGTGAATTTACAAAAATAAAATACATTGGTGGTATAGAGAGAACAACAATAACATAATAAACAATAAACTTTACATTTTAAGAAATGGGTGTGGCCATCTTCAGGTCCTCGGTATGGACGTCCAGGTAGGCAAGCATATTAATTTAATTAGTGAGTTAAATATTGTACAAATTTAAGTGCAAATAATACTAGTTTTGGAAACGTTTAGTAGAAGAAATAAAATTACAAGTCTCTAAAGCGATGAAAATATTTACAGCGATTGAAAATTTGGTGTCACCATACAAAAGGGTGGCTGTAGAGATTACATTCTCAATTCCATGATTCACAAAATTATCCAACATGATTTCTCGTTCCCTTGCATAATATATACATTTGAAAAAATAATGATATGCTGTTTCAGGTTCATCCCCACAAGCACACTTCGGCGAATCAATAATAAAATTGTTGTACAAATCGTCATGTAGGTTACTACAACCGTTTCGAAGTCTACATAAATGAATATTAGAAAGTCTGTCTCCTACATAATACCAACAAGGAGGTCGACTTGTATAATATGTAGATTCCAGTTTTGTTTTAAATTTTTTTGGATTAGTAATTTCTTTTATTGGGGCTGGAAGGGAGTTCCAGTTTCTTAAAGTATTTGGAAGAAAAGACTTACTAAATGTTACTGTATTACAGAAGAATGGGGTCAGATTGTTTGACGAGCGGACATTGTAAGGGTTTCTGGATTCGGTTAGTAAGGGCAATTTCATGCTGAGATTATTGTTAATTGGGTCGTGTACTAATTTGTGGAAGATAACTAATTTGTGGATTAAACGGCGTTTTTTTAATTCTAAAAGACCTGATTCCTGGTAAAGTAAAACTGTTGCTGAACTTTTTGTCAGACCTGTGATAATCCTTATTGATTGCTTTTGAAGGTTTTCTAATGCAATTATTTGGTATTCGGCGATGTTGTCCCACACCACATCAGCGTACTCCATTGATGGACGTACAAAACTTTTGTACATGGTCTCGAGACTTTTCCTGTTGAGCCGATATTTCAGACCGCGGAGCATAGATATTTTTTTTGATGCTTTGGTTATAAGATTATTTATATGGTTATTCCAGTTGCCTTTATTGTTAAATGTCAGGCCTAAATGTTTGTGACTTCCAGAACTGTCTATGTTATCACCAAGGAAGTTGAGAGTCATTCGACTTGGTTGTCTACGTCTTGAGAATAGTAGTGTATTTGTTTTAGAAGTATTAAAGTCAACTAGCCATTTTTTGGACCACTGTTCGATTTGTTTGAGGTCATGGTCAATATATTCCTTTATTTCATTGTGTAAAAGGTCATCGGACGAAATGTATAAACATGTGTCGTCGGCAAATAATTTGATATTGTTAATTATTCCTTCTGGTAAGTCATTGATAAATATTAGAAACAAGAGAGGACCCAGGACGGATCCTTGAGGAACGCCGGCATTGAGCGATAGGTACTCTGAATGACATCCATTTAACATAACACGTTGCTTCCTGTTGCTTAGATAGCTACCGAACCAATTATAAAGATTTCCACTAATTCCTAAAGATTTAAGCTTATTCAATAACCCACGATGCCACACTCGATCAAAGGCTTGCTCGCCTTGCTTATTGTTTACGTCACTTTAGTTTACAACATCAACGACTGCAGCAAAAATGGCGGATTGCTCTACGTCCATTGGCTAATGCTGACCAATAGGAGCAGCACCTCTGGCTCTATCTAAAAATAACTCTATGGTGTTTACCCACACAGACATCGCCGACTGTAATACAATTACAACAACGACGTTGCTCTAAGAATTTGAATCAATGGCCTGGTTTTTCAAATACCGATTATGTTCGGCCCAGTTTTTAACCGAAGTTTAAACTACACTCAGGTACTTTATTCATTAATTATCATTTATTTCAGTTGTCCCAGGGACAACCAGAGACAACCACTTTCATTGCAACTGGTTGTCCCCAGTTAAATTTGGTTGTCCGGGGCGCCAGGACAACCACGAATTTCGAGCCCAATGAGTGTGGCATAAAACCTCAATCAATCAAACACTGGAGTATAATTAGGCCTAATTATAGTAAACCTAAATTTTATCGTTGTATGAATTTCCAATATTCTTTTTAAAGTGGCATGAGCTGCCAAAATTCATAATTTCTGATTGTCACGACAGTAAGAGACTTTGAAGGCCATCGAAAAACTAAATGATTGGCGTTGGAATGAGGAAAATCCATACGGTGTGTGGTGACAATCAGAAATTATGAATTTTGGCAGCTCATGCCACTTTAACAATTTTACTGTCTTGTTACTGTAGTTTACACTCTTCGCTTCGAAAAAAAAAAGATTACAGGCCAAATTTAGGTCATATTTTTATCTAGCTTGTCCAGCCTTTATCATCAGGTTTAATAACTATGTTTGGATTTCCCCTTAGCTTACTTAAGAAAAGACATTGTGAGTGTGTAAGGTTATGTCGGTCTCTAGAATTAGCTAAACCCGTAACATTTTCTTTAATACAGAGTCACGACTTACGTTTATTTCTGTGTGGCACGTGTGAGGAGGGCGCGAATAACCCTTTTTATGTGAAAACGACTTGCATACCACGCTTGAACGTCGATAAATATCAACCAAAAACCTACTATTCCGTATCAGATAAAAATTTAGAACAAGGTAAAAATAAAAGTTCTCCATTGAGTAAAGGCATATCATAAGAAGTGGAGTTCCTCGTTACTAAGATTAACAGTATCACTTAATCCTAAGCCAAACATAGGGTGCCGCATACCCTGTTCCAAACATAGTTTAAATCTGGGACTATTATATATATTTATGAACACTAAAACTCACGGGCACAGGGAAAATCTTCTTGTCTAAAATAACCACGGAGACAAGTTTCTAATTGTGTTAAAAAGAGTACAACAAGAATTGTTGTAATAAAGTAAACCTATGTCATTTCATTAGGTTGAAGACTGACTGGAAAACTTTGGATATCTACTAGTCCGCAATATGTTGAGTGGATTGAAGGATAAATTCTGATACGCCCGCTTCAATACCACGTCAACATAGTGTTACGATACCGAATGATAATAAAAGGAAGTAACAACAAACCAGCAGATTTTATGTACAAATTTTGATTTATATTAAAAAGCAAATGGACTAACTTATTTACAGGCAAATATTACATAAACGTTGGAAAGAAAACATATATCAAAATGACTTACTTATACAAGTTAAGTAATTACAGTTCCTAGAAATCTGTATCCTTCACAAAGTTCACTGGTTTAAATCCGATGACCACGAATCGACGAAATATAGATTCCCAGAATGAATCTTGAAGACACAATGGTAAATCCGCAGGATAGAATATTAAAAACACACTGGTTTAGCACACTGGTGGTATATCCACAGAATAAATTCTTTACAGAATTCACAAGTCAGGTATCACTGACAAAGCAGGCCGAATATCTTATTCAAAGATAGTAAACTGAGTTCAGATAGAAATCTGACTCATATCAGACCGTAGCATCCAAAGTATATCGAGACCAGTTCAAAACTGACTCTATGTCATAAGACGAATATCGTATTCAAGATAGCAGCTTACTAGCTGTATCATACAGAGTCCAGATATAAATCTGAACTATAACAAAATATAGCTTGTATATAGCACTCGAGACCAGCTGCAAACTGACTGACTAATAACGATAAAACAACGTCTTTTATACACTCTCAGTACTTCCAGAAAGATATGAACATTTGCATACAAATAGAGTATTTCGAGAATCTTCTTGGATCTACGCATTACAACAGGTTATGAACTAAAATTATAGGCCTGAGATTACCTCACTATAGAGACTAGAACTTTCCAAGGAGTCGTCATAGTAACAGTTGGGAATATAGGTCAAAATTGAAACATTTCGTAAACAAACAGACATTACGTCACAATCGAGAAAATTCTAAGACAATCTAAATAGATACATATGTTAACAGTTCAGCTGTATGTAACACCCTTCCCCTTCAGAGAAAGAAAGTTTTGACAAAAACTTTCTTTAAAAAAAAGTACAATAGATATATATACTGATAGTGTTATTTACAATCTAGATAAACAATCCGAAACTTATTCAAAACGCTATGGGGTTAGGATCACCAAAGACAATAATAGGTTGGTTACACTCTAATTTAAATGAATTAAAAATCAGGTGCTAAGAAAACTGGATCGCTAAAGAGTATGGCTTTAATCTTTTCAAAAGAGACTTGGCATTAATCAGACCAAATAAATTATATATTTTTCTTAAGCAAATTAGTCAAAGGCTTAGAAAGTGAAGAGAAATTTTGACAAAACTTCCTAAGATATCCAGCCATACCCAAGAAGCGTTTCAGTTGTCTTTTACAATCAGGCACCAGGAAATGTGAAATGACGTCAACTTTAACTTTAAATTGAACTGGTGTGACCTGACCCTGACCGACGACACATCCGTGATAAATGTCTGTGGCACGTCGAAACTCGCTTTCTACAAGACCGATATTCAAATTGGCTTTACTGAGTCTCTGGAAGAGTTCAATTCTGTCAAGGTGGTCTTTTATAGGCGAAGAATTGCCAACACAAACATCACGAAAGTTAAAAGAAGTCCTAGATGGAGCATCAGGAAATAAATGTGAAAAGTCAGAGATCAATGTTTGCAGTTTATCCTGTTGATAAGGTTCCAAACGACACCGTTTTACGGGAATGGTTTTAGGAATTTCAGAGTCCTCCAATTGTGTCGGTAACTTGGAATCCAACGTTGGTGTTCCAAAATCCTTGAATGTAGACTCTTCGACGAAAGAATTGCCAGGGTCAGCAGAAACTACGTTAATTTGTAAAATAGATTCATTGTTAACGTCATTTCTATTGGTATGACATGATTGACATGCTTTGCGCCGATCAGGAGTCTTAACTAAATAATGAAGATCACTTAAGTCCTTATCAACAATATTAGGATCAGTTATGTTAGAATCTGACTCACAATAATAAATAGTTGCGTCTAACGCAACGTCAGTATCTAAAGGATTTAAAATACAATTATCTTCAGATTTTTCAATCATTAAAAGATTGGTATGTAAGCACTCCACCTTTTCAGTAAGAAAATCACAAAATGAATTGGCATTAAATAAATCAGCCAAAAATGTGTCCTCTAATTCAACATAGTTGTTTTCATTAGATAAGACTACATTATTTTTACTCATAACAGTTGTTACAGTACATGAAGAGTACAAGTTAGGTTCTTCTTGCTTGTTTTGATCAGTGTTAATAACTGTACATGGTTTGTTAGATACAGTGGATTCAACATTTGTTTTATCACCAGCTAGGTCATTACCTAACAGCAAATGAATACCATCAAATGGCAATGAAGGTCTAATACCAACACTAACAGGGCCGGATACAATGTCCGAATTTAAATATACATTATGTAATGAGACTGACGCAGTAGAATTTACACCTGTTATTAAAGCATCGTTGCCTGAGTAAGAACTTTCTGAAAATGGCAACGCTTTAGACAACATAAGAGATTGAGATGCTCCTGTATCTCTAAGTATTTTAATTTGGACAGCATTAGAATTATCACTATTAAGTGAAACAGTGCCAGTGTGAATAAATGGTTTGAAAACTTTCATTACACCATCATTAAATTCCAATTTTTCATCTTTAATAGGTGGTTTAACATAGCTAACAGCTTGTTTAGTACTATCATTATTCAGTACACATAATCCTGTTGGTTTAAATGAATCTTCTTCATTTTGTTGTCTACTAAGGTCTTTAGGTGGAGGATGTCCACAAGTACATGTCACTACCTGTTGTGTATTGTCGGTATCCACAAGACACAATCCAGTTGGTTTAGAATAATCATTATCACGATTTGGTTTTAGTTGAAAACAATAAGACTGCAGATGGCCAGGCTTTTTACAATAGTTACATGTAACTCTACTAAATTGTTTATTTTGAAATCTATTTTCATTTCCAGTATTGCAATTATTACCAGTCTTGCCAGTATTTCCAGTATTACCAGTATTTTGTGGTCTTGATTGATTTTTAAAATGAGGCTTGTCATTAGGTTTAAAAGAATTTTGAGAACGATCTCGTAATGAAAATTGTTTACCTGGCTTGCTCTCAAATGGAAGTTTGTGAGTGACTGCGTAATTGTCAGCTGCGGTCGCTGCAGACTAAATTATCCACCCCCTTCTCCTCAAGATATGTTCTAATATCACTATGGATACAACATTTAAATTCTTCAACTAAAACAATGTCTTTTAAATTGTTGTAATCTTGATTGACCTCTTTAGAGAGACACCATCTCTCAAATAGTTGTTCCTTTTTCCTAGCAAATTCAGTGTAGGTTTCATCTTTATTTTTTTCACAATTTCGAAACTTTTGACGATAAGCCTCTGGAACCAGGTTATAAGCTTGTAGTATTTTATGTTTGACTGTGTCAAAACTTTTAGACTGCTCTACAGATAATGATGTATACACATCCATAGCTTTACCGACAAGTACGCTTTGTAAAAGCATAGTCCAATATTCTTTAAATTTTCAGCTATTTTTTCAAATGACAGAAAATATTTGTCAATATCTTTCTCACGGAATGGTGGAACTAATCTAATATTATGAGCTAAATCAAATTTACAATCCCTTTCAGACTTTTGTTGAATTTCTGAATTTCTGAATTTCTGAGTCGTCATAGTAACAGTTGGGAATATAGGTCAAAATTGAAACATTTCGTAAACAAACAGACATTACGTCACAATCGAGAAAATTCTAAGACAATCTAAATAGATACATATGTTAACAGTTCAGCTGTACGTAACAATAGGGTGCATTTGAAACCATCATATGTGACCATACACATCGCCAAACAACGAAATTCAGTAAGTTTAAATTCCCTTTGCGTTATCACCGATCTTCCCGGACAGCCGTTACCGGTTGTAGTGGCGAGCATGATTTGAAAGTTCTCGGTAGATGGCAGTGTGATCGCCCGAGAAAAATTTTAGTGAACACAGACGGAATTCAAACTTAGCGAACACATTTTAACAGATTTTAAGGTCACATATGATGGTTTAGCTCTACGAAGGGATTATCAAAAAAGCTTTTGGACAAAATTTTAGGTGAGTAATGTTTAAAAATTGCGAGTTATCATTTTTTTAAAATTCCGAGAGCAACTCTTAGATTTTTCAAATGCACCCTATGTTGACGTGGTATTGAAGAAGCCCGTGCGGGCATATCAGAATTTATCCTTCAATCCACTCAACATATTGCGGACTAGATATCTACCAGACACACACCTTACTGCATTCAAGATCGGTCGAAGAGTGAAACAAACTTCGTACAAAAGATGCCCAGGAAATCCCATCCAAATGCTCTGAGCCAATCGGCGAGCGCTGAGTGCAGCACGACCCATGTCCAACCAATCAACTCACTACACGGACTACAAACTCCAAACATTCCGGAAGTTAGACCTCTGCCAAGTTAGATGGCGATCCAAATGGAAAATAACTCTGCCACTACATGAACAATATTTTTACTATTTTCTTTTAAGATAAAAT
The DNA here is from genome assembly GCA_963971465.1 of Lepidochitona cinerea. Taxonomy (NCBI): domain Eukaryota; kingdom Metazoa; phylum Mollusca; class Polyplacophora; order Chitonida; family Tonicellidae; genus Lepidochitona; species Lepidochitona cinerea. The sequence goes on along the minus strand of OZ020560.1, from coordinate 20,419,234 downwards.
ACATACCAATACTCACCTTTCAATATATACATGAAAATGACCTCCGATCCAAAATAAATAAACTTACTTACCGTCACACACTCCCCATCTACAGGAAAAGCGTCCCGTCGTTTTCTAGAGTCTGAAGAACTGTTTCGCAAAACATAGAGCATCGTTCTGCATACTTTATCTTTCATGTCATCTGAAATATCGGAATCTGTAATAGAACGTAAAACACTTACCTTGCTGACCCAATCGTTACTTACCTGTGACATGACGTATTCGCCAGACGTCATCCAAGACGGCTGCGTATGTGTATGGGTGGAACGCCGAGGTACTGGTACAGGGGGGGTATGTCGCCTATCAAGCGACTCCGTATTTAACATGTCAGTACTTTGACCACTGTTTATTTGTTCTGATTCACCAGATGAATTTGAATCCAAGTCCTCATCGTCAGATGTATCCGAATCATTAGGTCCCGTAGTTTGTGGTTGATTACCAATTTTCTCCTCCTGTTTTGTATAAATATTGTCTTAACATACTATATCGTCAGATTTACCTTTAACAGGAGGTTGTTTATCTATCACATTAACAGGCAGTAGTAAATTTCTATGTAACGTTCGTTTTCTGCCAAGTTTATCTTCTCTCTGTACTTTGAAAGCAGGGATTGCTGGATTGGGAGGATTTAAAATAAGATAGACTTCACTCTCCCAACGGTCAGAAATTTTATGCTTATCTTCGAATACAAATTTCTTAACAAATACCCTGTCGCCGACTTGCAACTCTGCTTCACGAGATTTCCTATCATAATTTACCTTTTGTTTGTCCCATCTCAGATGCTAATCTGTAGGATGATTCTAATCGGTCCCGAAGATTCTATATGTACCTTTTCAATCCTTTGAACCTGTTGAAAGACCTAAACCAAAAGCAATGTCAATAGTTAGTCGAGGACAGCGACAAAACATTAAGAAAAACGGAGCTTGTCTATTACTTTCATGCCTCGTACAATTATAGGCATGTACAAGAGGAGATACATATTGTTTCCAATTGGGTTTCTGGTGATTTCCTAGCCAGTCAAGCAACGTTCTGTTAAACCGCTCGCACATGCCATTACCCATTGAATGGTAAGGTGTTGTGCGAGATTTTTCACTCCCTAGTAACTGACACAAATCCTTAATGACTTTCCCTTCAAAGTTTGCTCCTTGATCTGAATGTAGCCTCATGGGAATGCCATAATGTACGATGAAATTGTTAAATAAGACTTCAGCTGTTACAGTAGCAATCATGCTTCTTGTTGGCACTGCTATTGCATAGCGAGTGAAATGGTCGATGCTTAAACCCACCTTTAGAAGTCTCTATGGTCAGAAAGTCCATACAAACTAACTCGAGGGGTTGGTTCGTTCGTATACTTACCATAGGCGCTCTTACTGGAAGATGTGATTTCCTCCTTTAGCAACGATCACATGTTTCTGTCCATTTTGCTACATCAGTAGTCCTTCCTGGCCAATAAAAACGTTCCTTCAACAGAGATAGTCCTCTCCCGTCCTGGGTAACCGACTTCGTCATGCACACCTTTCAACGCTCTGGAAATCATAACCTTAGGAAGGACAAGCTGCAAACGCTCCTCCTCGTCACCAAAACGCCTAAATAAAACACCATCTACCAAGACCAATATGTTGAAAGAACGCAATAGAACAGTGTGCTCCCAATTAAACGGTAAGTTTTTACGAATCGGTCTTTTATCTTGACTGACATAATCCATCCATAAGGATAACACCTTATCAGCAACCTGAGTTTTCCTCATGCAAAATATCCATGGAAATATTCAAAGCGTCAAAATCCTGCAATACGTTTTTAGAGCAATTCAAAGTCTCCACCATCGGTTGCAGTTGTTTTGCGGCGCAAACTGCACGAATGCTTTCCCTTGACACTGTCTCAGAATGCTGAGGAGACAACCTTGACAAAGCGTCGGCATCCTGGTTCTTCTTTCCAGGAACATACTCAAGCTGAAAATCAAAAAAACACTAACGCTGCTAGCCAGCGATGACTGGTGGCATCAAGCTTTGGAGTGGTTAAGACATACGTGAGGATTGTTGTCAGTTTTAACAGTGAAGCGGTTGTCATAAAGATAATCTCGGAATTTTTCCGTAGCAGCCCATTTTAGTGCTAACGTATGAGCTGGGTAGTTTCTTTCAGATTTGGACAAAGTTCAACTGTCATAAGCAATCACACATTTACCTTCCTCTTGATGTTGGTAAAAGACTGCCTCAAGCCCCTGCAGACTGGCGTCTGTATGCAGTTCAAATGGTTTTCCGTTATCAGCATACCCAAGAATGGGTGGATTTATAAGCTTTTGTTTTTATTAATTAAAAGCATCTTCCTCTAACTGGCCCCAAACCCACGAAACCACAGGTGCTTTATTTGGCTTTTTCCTGCCTTTACGTTTGCTACTCCAAAAGGGTAAGAGGTCATTTATTGGTTTAGCTATGCGTGAAAAGTTTTCAATGAATTTTCTGTAATATCCTACAAATCCAAAAAAACTGACGCACCTCATCTGGACTAGAGGGTGTTGGCCAAGACCCTACCTTACTAATCTTTTCTGGATCAGTCTCAATACCATCCTTTGACACTACATGCCCAACGTACCTGACACGATCCTTGAAGAATGTACACTTCTTAGGCGATAGTTTAAGGTTGTAAGGTTGTTTTCACCTTTCAAACACCATCTTGAGGCGTTCCAAATGTTCGAAGGTTCTGGAAAAGACAAGTAAATCATCAATATATACAACACAAATTTTTAAATTTAACCCATCCGAAACAGTTTCCATTAATCGCTGGTAGGTTGCAGGGGCATTTGCTAACCCAAAGGGTATTTAATGGTACTCCCAAAACCCCCAATGAACCCATAGTAAACGCTTTTCGTTGTTTGTGATCTTCCTATAACTCCACCTGATGATATCCGTTTTTTTCAGTCCAGAACGGTAAAATACTTACTCCCAGCAACGCAATCCAACAACTCAAATACGAGAAAGTGGGTACAAGTCCTTGATAATACGGTTATCCAGTTGTCTATAGCCAATACAAACCCGTAAGCTTCCATCTTTTTTACGTACCAAGACAACGTTGGATGCCCATGGAGACATAGATTCTCGAATAACACCGCTTGCTAACAGCTGATGTAAGTGGTCCTTTGCCTCATCGTACATCCCTGGAGGGGTTAATTCGATTTTATGTGTTACAATACCTGTATTATCAAGATCCAAATCATTGAGAGAAAAGACTTCTCGGTTTTCACTAATGAACCCTTTCCCACGTTCAAGCTCATCAGGAATAAGATCTTGCTCACTGATTTCAACGTCGGGTATTCCCAGATCGGTGTGTATTTCAACTGGTGGCTCTTCAATGTGTACTGGCTGCAATTCGCCTAAAATCATTTGGCGTGAAATCACAATGGTGCGCATAGTTGGGTTCGATACAGGGATCGTAATTGTTTCCTCTTCACAATCATAATTGAGCACAACCGGCAATACTTCTAAGTCGGGTGGCAACGAAGAGTTTTTGGTGGGCTGAAGTACAGTGGGCACAATATGATATGATAGTGTTTTTTCCAATTTACTCAAAACATTAACAACGCTATTTGGAGGTACTATTACTTTTCTAGGCTCCAAACATATTACCATCGCTAATCCATGCGTACTTCTGCCAAGGGCTTTCTCTTTCAATGTCAAACATCGAAAAGCCAAATACCAAGGTGTAAATATACTTGCCTTCTGAAGGTGAGTTGTGAATGTATTTCCCCATAGAGGATTTGCATACGAAAGATATGGTAAAATCAAAGAGCAGTAGAGAATGTAAAGGAATTTGCGGTTAAGACAACTCTTTATACCGTATTTCGTCTAATGTTTCGCACGCCAGTTTTTACGCTCACTGTTCGCACTGCTGTTGATATGAAAGGAACCGCCCAGAAGTGGGGGAACATATTCACACCTCTGCCAGCGAGCCTCGCGGTGACGAGTCGAGTGACTGCAAAGCGGCTGGCAGGGGAGCTAGTTATTCATCACTGATCGGTCAGTAAACGGCTTAGCCAATAGCCTGCATAATTAGGTTACCAGTGAAGACAGTTACACTTACTTGATAACTGTATTAGAAACAACACACCGAAGCATCATATTTATATTAAATCCGTTCCAGAAGTTGTAAATAATGTATTTAAAATGAACTCGTCGTCCACAACAGCTTAACTGCAAATCTATTCAATCGTTCTTTCACGATCCAAAATCTGTAAATAACAGGGCCTCAGATTACATAATCATAAGAATATTTTGGTGATAAAGTCTGGTGCCATTTAAAATCCGAACAAATTTGTTGTTGCAGTCCCGTCAGCGAGGAAAATCACACATGTCTGAGGTGTAAGGTTTTTACAAAGCCGGATCACGCTGTCACACTACGGCGTACGTTATCCGTAAATAGGAAGAGTGAAAAAAAAACTGTTCAAATTAGCGATTACTTGTACATTTTTATTGATTTTTTTAAAAAATATTTTCCTTAATTGATCTTTTTGTAAAGGAGAATCCAAGTTTGTTCCAATATAAGGGAATTATTTTTAATAATCGGTCCCTGACGAAACTTTGAGTTTGACTTCGAAGTCGACTGAGTTGATCTCAAGTTGTGTCAAGAGTCAAGTTCACACTTCAAGCCAGTAACTGCTTTTTTCTTTCTTTATAAATTTTGATAAAACGGTACGCTTGGGCTTTTAATCATACTAGCTCTACAAATTTAATCTAAATGTCATTGATCGAATGGGTTGTTATACGCCTAGTCCGCAATATGTTGAGTGGATTGAAGGTTAAATTCTGATACGCCCGCACGGGCTTCTTCAATACCACGTCAACATAGGGTACATTTGAAAAAGCTAAGTTGCTCTCCGAATTTTAAAATAAATATAACTCGAAATTTATGAACACTGCCCACCTGAAACTGTGTCAGAACAACTCTTTGATAATCCATCTGTGGAGTCAAACCATCATCTGAGGCCTTTTACTCGACTTGCGACGGATTCGACCAGTCTATTTCTATTTGCACTACTAACGTTGTTTTCCCTCAACTGCCATCTTTAAGCCTCGTTTTCAAATTCAGCCTCACTACACAAACTCTGACTACGTCACTTCACATAAACGAGAACAACAGCGATTGCCTCCCCTTTTTGTAACTCTCCAACACTTTCACTTTCAAGCATTGTCTTAAGTAGGTTAATAATGTAAGTAGTGAATGGTGTTTTTCTTCATTGGATATTATTCCTTAAACAATTTAAATCTTCAAGAAGGTTAGCAAAAAAATAAAACCAGCATTAATTATGGAAGACTATGGAAGACGGATGAGGCCACTCGCGCCGCGTTTTGGCGACCTGTAATAACACGCGGCACGAGAAATCGCCAAAACGGCGAATTCTCTAGAGATATTGCCGTTTTGGCGTTTTCTCGCTCTCGCTCTGTAGAAGCCATAGCCTAACGCTACCTCAAGCCTAAAACAGAAGTAAAAAATTATTGTTTCTCTAAATTATTATGTGAATCAATAGGCAACGAGTTAATTTACAAATGGTTATTTGTGAAGAAAACCCGTAAATATCAAACTACTGTATAAACTAGCCAAACATCAGGTCAGTTTTATTTCCAGGAAAACCCTTAGAACGCATCTCCCGGCTTCTGGCTTCCTGGAGCTTCCGGGGACTAGGCGGCCCCTGGACCGCTCCGCGTCCATAATTAATGTAAACATGTGTTATATTACTTTCGGAAAAGTACTTGAATAACATTCATATTTGTATACCGCCTCCTAACAATACGATTTTGCTTAGTGGATAAAACTGGAAAACGAATCAAATACGGATTTGAATACTAAGAAAATATCCGTAAGGTTGAAATAATAAATACCAGCGGACATACAACAGAAATTTGTATTGAGATAAGTCGATCACTTTTCGGATTAAATCCATGAAAGTTTGTAGGCCTAATCTTCACAATATAGGAAACTAAGAAATACTAAGAAATCTTTCTAAACAGAGCGTTTAATACGGTTAAAAAGAAAGACTACACACAATTATGTTTTACAAACAAATGCTACCTTAAAAAACAACACCCTGAGTTGCACAATGGTTTTTAAAAAGTTAGGATTAAATGTTTCGCCCTGCAACTGTATGAAACATATATGTAAATATTGCAACAGCAAAAAATATCATTTATTTACGTCTAGACAATGATCCATCCCTCTCAAAAAAAAGAAGATGATATAAATAATAATAATACATGAAAATGAAAATAACAGGTGATTACTTGTACCAAATAACAGAAACCTTTACTCTTTTTCAGCAAATTTATCTAGCAATGGATAAGTCCATCGTGAATACAAGGGCCCAAATTCTTGAATGCTTTGAGAAAATAAAATTGATGTACAACATACAGTACGATCTCAAGTCCGAACAGTTGGACATTATTACATCTTTGTCGAATAACCAAGATGTTTTTGCTGTTTTGCCTACTGGGTTTGGCAAAAGTGCGTGCTATACATTCTTTCCGCTAATTGTATCACAGGTAAGAAAACGTCTATACAATGCTTTCATATTTTCTGATCACATCTCACGATACATCAACATTATAGTTATGCAATCATATACAGTAGCTAGAACTGTTGTCCTATTTAAAGCGGCATGAACTGCCAAAATTCACACTTTGTTCATAATTTCTGATCGTCACGACAGTAAGAGGCTTTGAAGGCCATCGAAAAACTAAATGATTGGTGTTGGTAGGAGGAAAATTCATACAGTATGTGGCCTATACGAACCGGAATAGTGATCGAAAAGTAAACAAAATTTAAATAACCGGGACGACCATTCATTCATTCTAAGCCAAAGTTAGTTCAAAACAATACTTTATCGTACATTCTTGAGACAAGAACTATTAAAAAGACTCTGAATTATACGTCTTGAGAAAAATAGTCAATAATTTTAATATTCTGTTTCAACGTCAAAATATCAACATTTTGGCAGCTCATGCCACTTTAACTTTGCGGTAGCTGAACTTCAGAAACAAGTTTTCATAAGTCATTTATAACACATATTAACCCAATTTTAGATTTCAGGTAAACAAAGTACGGCATTAGTCATTTCTCCCTTGAATGCTCTCATGGACCAGCAAGTTACTAAGTTAAAAGGAATGGGTATAAAGGCGGCTGCTTTAACCCCTTCTGAAAGCGGTGCTGCTGACTTGTCTGGTAGGTCTTCCATACAAATACAAACTATGATTCAATATAAAAAAGAGATTAACAAAATACCACAAAGAGTTGTCGTCTGCTTACACTATGTGATACATTCATTTTGTTAACATTTTCACCAGTATATAAGTGTTAAACCAAACCGTATATATTTTTTAGTAATTCACAACCAAATCATTGCTGGCTGTATCCCCTTGAAGTAATCACGGGGATGGGTATAATTCAAAAACATTTCCATGATTTCCATGTACCTAATTTTGTTTTGAACGAAAATTACATATGGATAGATTTTGAGAAAAGTAAGAAAACTCACACATGATAATATAACCTCCATACCGATGACACAATAAAATATCAAACTATCTTATTGAATGACTCTATTTTGCAGCTATCATGTCTGGAAAAGTAGACGTTCTATTTGCATCACCTGAGGTAATACTGAAGGAAAAATGGATGAAAGTAATCCGAACAGTCTACAAACACCAGCTTGTACTTCAAGCATATGACGAAGTCCATTGTGTGTCTGAATGGTAATGTCCAATTGATTTCTTTAATCACTAAATTCCTTAAGTTACATTTTTATCTTGTTGTAATGCAACTTTTTGTTTTAACAATTTAGTTCTGGGCGTCTGGATAGTTGTAAAGGTTTTCTATTCATTGAAACCCATATCCTTGTGACTCAGACCCAACCAACAAATCGTCTCACTGTGCATGAACATTCCCTATTTTTATGAGATATATGCTTAATACACACTAAAGGTCAACACTCTACCTACACAAAATCTGATTTATTCCAATATTTTGGTTAATTAGGGGTGAAGATTTCAGACCAGACTACAAACGCATAAGTCAGTTGTGCGCTATAGTAGATGCACCAACCCTTTGTCTGACGGCTACAGCTACGCTGATAATACAGAAGGACGTGTATGGTGTTCTATGTTTGGATGATGTGAAAACTGAGATTATTTCAAAGCTTCCAGACAGGTAAGACCAGCGTCTTTGGTCTTCATCGTTATCATCTTATAATTAATGAAGCTTTCTCTTGATTGTAGGCCTAATCTGGCGGTTCAATTAATTTGATATTTCATTGTTATTATGGTATAATCAATATGTCAAAGGTTTTGCTTTGTTTTTTCGAATTTCTAGGACATTTTATTTTCATGACCTTTCCAGTATCAATGAATAATGTGATATTTGTGTTATTTGTCTACTAAACCACCCCGTTAATCAATTAAATGCACGGCACAGTATTCAATTGGCTTATTTCATTGTTGTTTCATTGTAGGCCAAATGTATTCATCCAATTTTCAACAGTTCGGGATGATGCTACCGAGGAATTACGCTGGCTTTCAGACAAACTTGTCTCTCTAGGACTTAATATGCCGAAGACTGTTGTTTTTTATGAAAGTATGCAAAGATGCCAATCAGATTTCAATACCATTTTAGAGCGCCTTGGGACAACAGCCTACCACGAAACAGATAAAATACCTAACAGAATGTTGGAAATGTTCCATAGTGCCACCGAACATTCAACGAAGGAACGTATCCTGGCTGAATTTTCTTCAACTTGCAGTAAGATTCGCGTTCTTTTTGCAACTGTCGCATTTGGCATGGGAATTGATATTCCAGATATTGAGTTGGTTGTCAACTGGGGGCTACCAAAATCACTTCTACAGTTCTGGCAGGAGAGTGGTAGATGTGCCAGAGACGGAAGGCCGGGCGAGGCCCTGTGCCTAGTATATAAGAGGAGTGTGACATTGTGTCAGGACCCAATTCTAAAACAGATGTCCAAAGTGGAGTTTTGTCTCAGAAGACATATGCTTAAAACATTTATTTTAAAAGGAATGGACCCAAAATCACTAGACAAACTTGGCTTGGATACATACGTTTGTAAAAACAGTTGCCAAGGGCCATGTACCTGCAGACTATGTTCTTGCTGTTCTTATTGTTTCCAGCAATGTAAATGTGAAAACAAAGAAATGACATCGCAAATCACTGGGTTGGGTAGATAATACACCCAGATGGCTACAAAGGCATTTAAATGTACTTTTCCATATATTTCCATATATCGAAATATAGATATCCCAACAAACATTATGTACTCGGTTTAGCATGCTTAAAGGGGCATGAGCTGCCAAAATGTTGATATTTTGACGTTAAAACAGAATGTTGAAATTATTTGCTATTTTTCTTAAGACGTAGGGGCCTATTATTCAGAAGCTTTTAGGTGCTTCTAGTCTCGAACATGTACGACAAAGTATTGTTTTGAACTAACTTTGGCTTAGAATGAAGGAATGGTCGTCCTGGTTATTTATTTTTTTTTTACTTTTCAAATACGTTTTTGGTTCGTACAGGCCACATACTGTATGGATTTTCCTCATTCCCCCACGCCAATCATTTAGTTTTTCGATGGCGTTAAAAGCCTCTTTCTGTCGTGACTATCAAAAATTATGAAAAAAAGTGTGAATTTTGAACACTTTTTTCATAATTTTTGATTGGCACGACAGTAAGAGGCTTTGAAGACCATCGAAAAACTAAATGATTAGCGTTGAAATGAGGAAATCCATACAGTATGTGGCCTATACAAACCAAAATAGTGTTACCGGGACGATCATTCATTCATTCTATGCCACAGTTTGTCCAAAACAATACTTTGTCGTACATTCTCGAGACTAGACACACTAAAAGGCTTCTGAATTATACGTATTGAGAAAAAAATAGCCGATAATTTCAACATTCTGTTTTGAAGTCAAAAGATCATTTTGGCAGCTCATGTCACTTTAGTCAAGTTATAACAAAGTCCTTATAACAGTTGATATGTTAAAGCATATTAATTCATTTGTGTAAATAAAGCTGGGAGCTAGACTATGTGTGTCCCATTGAATGGGGTTGTACTAATTTTAAAAAAACAGATGTAGCATTCAATTCACTACTTTTCGAGTAATTCTTCCTGGTAGTGAATAGTCCTGATTTTTCACAAAAAATTGAAAAAAAGTATTACCTCCCTGTCTCTGTGCAATAAATAAGTTCCTTTATGGCTTAATTATTTCATATAAGTGTTTTCTGTTCGCCAATTTAGTTTGATGTCTTAAAAGGCGTGCTTTCATTTTCTTCGGAGAGTCCACTGTCACTGTGTGACTATAGTCCTCAAAAAAACGGAAATGTCTCCCTGGGTGTGAGGTGTGAGGTGAAAAGATCTTCAGGTTGGAGCATCTGGATCATCTCTCGGAAGTCACTTGTCATATTAGGCTTAGAGTGTCTGTGTGTAGTAATGCTGGCCTTCTCAGCTACTTGCAGAGCATACAGTTCCGAAAGTCTTTTACCCGTGCCTACCAAACGACTGTGGCGAGCCACCGTGGCTTCTGTCAGACGCCCAGCAGACTCCTTAGAGCTCTCTGTGCAAAATAGATGAATTTTAAAGCTTGTACATTTGATACAAAAAATATAGCAATATATAGATTAATAAGACACACTGTGCTTATAAATATTTTGATTAAATATACTGTTTTATGTCGCACTCGAGATTATTTCATGCATGTGTCGACATGGCCAGGTTTTGTGGCGGAAGAAATCTGGCTCTTTGTGTGGAGGAATCCCCCGACTTTCGGCGAGTACCTGGCAACTCTTCCACATAGGTCTATGTAGTGAAAAGTCTACTCAGAAATGCAATTGGTCTGAGTGGGATTTGAACCCTGATTCGCATCGATGGAAGGTCAGTGTCGGGCTGAGGGACTCGCAGACTGAGCCACTGAGGCCCCTATACTGTTTGGAATGCTTATTATTCGCGATGGAAGTTGATCCGTTTTGGGTAGAGCCGGGTTATCCCCCACACATGAACTTCAGCATATAAGTAAAGACATCTTTAATGCTGCTTCAATCTTAAATCAATCGTTTATATGATAACAAACTTCAGAGGATCAGACTGGGTTACATTTTACCTTTATACTCTCTATTGAAAAACTCCATTTGAAGGTCCATCGCCAAGTTATTACCATCGCCGCCTTTTGGATTTACGGTTCTGTTCCACTTCAGTTGATGCCTGATCCTGGGAGACGCACTTCCTGCCAGTTGACAAAGCAAGTTCACTCCAAGAATAAAATACTTATAATGATGGTTTTTATAAAACGACATCATGTCCAATTTCCAGTGCCTGGTGATTCTTTCGCCATCGTTTTCGCGTATGGCATCCCTACGGACAATACCATTTAACCCATGCCATAAAACGCCCTTGACATACTCTCTCTTTCCATCTATAAATCGTCGAGTAGTGGGAACCTTTTTCGGATTAGCGGAATTTAAACAATGTCTGCAGCAATACCAAGCCCCCTCTGGAACTTCTTCCGGTTCCATTTCAATGCAAGTTAAATGAAACCAATTTCCATTCTTGCATTTTTTATTTTCACAATATATCATGGTGAATCCTGGTTGTTCAGTATTACAGAAACAATATCCATATTCAGAGTCATTTTCAGATAAACTGGAGTTGATAACGGCCTGTATATTCTGCCTTTCAAAACAAAGGTCTACAACCCATTTAGCTATTTCTAGAAGGAGTTCTTGTCTTTCTTCTAGACCCTCAACTCCTTCGGCAGGTTTGTCGGTCACCTCTACAATCCCCATCTTGTGCATGGCAGCCAAAACAACGTAAACTTCGGTGACAAATGAAAAAAACTCGTAACAATGGTTGAATTCTTGCTTTACCTCTTTGTTAACTTTTCTATGGTTAAAGGCTTGTTTCAAATGGTAAAGCGTACCCTTTTCTCTCGCTGATTTGCCATCAAAAAGCTCATCGAAAGCATCCTGTGAAAGAAGAATCCATTTTATTGGTAATAATTTCTTGTTAAATAAGTTTACAGGAAAAGAGTCAAATGTTTCATTTGTTTTTTCAATAACCCACACCTTCTAGATTTTCTGAAAGACTCGCCAGTTTCTTGGTATAATTAGAACGCCCAAATTAAAGAACAAATAAGCTGATGGCGGCGATACTTTTTTTTATTATGTGTGCATTCCCATAGATGCCAAAGAAGCATCGATAGGTCACGGGTTCAAATCAAATTCAGTACCCCAAAAAACGGTGAACAAATCTGTTTACTCGATGCCTTAGAAAGTAGACCCTTGAGTGAAATAGGGTTGAATGTGTAGTAATGCACCAATGAAGCCATTCATTTTTACATGTCTTTATATTTATAGACACTAAAATACGTGGGCACAGGGAAAAATCTTCTTGATAAAAATAACCATGGAGACTTATGTCTTCCTATTTTTATAACCCGTAGTGGTATATATGAACTATCTACCTGCAGTGAAATTAGTCGTTTGTGCCATTCCTGTGCACACGGCTCTATCCCTTCAAGGCGGTCCCATTTGCTATCGCAGTTGACAACGGCACCTTTTCCATCCGCTGCTCTTTCACAACTCAATCCATCCCCATATAAAATTGTGACGACAGGGTCCCCATTGACATCCTCCGGAATAAATCTGTTATAGCTTGACAGGATATAAACCATGTCTGCTGTTTTGGTCTCGTCCTTATCAAGCACACCGAGTGGCACCTGTGTACAAACGTGTATAAAATTAAACTACTGTTGATTAGGATTCCCAGATATCCATTAGACGCGAGCAATCAAGAAAAAACTTTACTTGGAGTTCAAACAGTTTGCCAATTCCTGATATATTATATTTCTTGACCATAAAATTAATCTCACATGCGCCAATGGAGACATTGGATATGTAAGTAAGCTTACCATTTCACTTTTCTGGGCTGATTCCTTTGAGTAGCGATGTTTTATATGCTTCTTAGTTGATAGGTCTTTGAAGATGGGCATGTGTAAAATTAAAATTCTCTGCACCATGGTTTCCATCTCCTGATGTAGGCTGTCTTCGTCTTCTTTAGACGGGAGGATTTTCTGCAAACCAATACGCCTGATGTTCTCTGCAGCAGGAGGTTCGTCGGACAAATCCAGACATGGGATCCTATCCTTCACAGCATAAAGTTGAACCATGTTATATTGAGTCGTTTGGATGTTCTTCCTCTCGTGTCTCACTCCAATTTTCTGATTAACATTGTCAAAGCAAAGCGTGTAGCCACAGAAATCTGTTGAACAAACATATAAAAAACGCGATTGAAAGAAACGAAATAATTTGGGGATACAGGCTGAGAACAACTTCATTATCCATTTTTACATTTTGCATCAAAAATAGAGGAACACACCGAGATGTGATAATTTTAGTTTCAGTAGCATGAGCTACCAAAATGTTTGTATTTTTCCGTTAAAAAAAATTGGATATTTTCGGCTATTTCGTATCAAAACGTACATTTTAGAAGCTTTATAATGCTACTTTCGAATGGACATTAAAGAAATGATTTCAACTAATTTAGACTCCGAATGAATATGAATGCATTTAAGAAAAAAAAATAACTAAAGACTATAGTGCATACTATTAAACAGCCTATCTATAATTTAATCTGGAAATAGCTGCACATTCAGTTTATATGTACTAACCATATTCTTCCGCTTGCTCTTCAAGGCCGTTGTCCAGTTGTATTTCTTCTCCAGAGAGTCTTATATCTGCACAGAGAGAAAAGGGGCCTTAAGTGGGAATCGTCTGTATTGTCGCTTTTCAAAGCAAAAGTATTGCAATTGTAAACTGTTGCACAAAGTCATAACTTGATCATCCCGATATATATATCCTCAGATTGACAATACTCCGTATTTGTTCTGTCTGGAAGTGATTTGTTTTGATTTTGAGAATAAAGTTCAAGTTCCGATTAATATTTAGCTGGTAGACAATGACATCCAACAAAAAAAGATAAAAGTATATGTATATAAACTAAACTAAAATACCTTTGCGAATCCTTCGATCTTTTATTTTTGCAATAGGGGTTGATTCGATGGGAAGGCCATCTGCATAGGGCAAGGTATCGTCTAGCTCAACTTGAGAAACTTCTGTACAAGAATATATATATATATATCTATATATAATTTGCGGCACACACATAAAAGATGATTTAGGAAAAACTAAATGATTTTAAATGAAATAAACCATTTCCATTGAATGTGTGATCGGTGCAAAAAAAAGAAAATATTTTCGGAAATTAAGTTCGAAATCTAAACTGATTAAAATATAAGCAAACACTTAAGTTTAACGGCCTACCTGTAAGAGTCCTTTGGTCCTCGTGTCTCACTATAGGGGTGGATTCTATGTTACATCCATCAGCAAATGTGCCCTCTAATTGGGTTATAACGCCTGTGCAAGATAATAAAAAAAGATACAGAAGAAAATTTGGAGCAATGTTCGTTGGACAAAACGATGTACAATACAATTCATAAGAAGGTCTTTCCACTCAATCATTTACATTCTTAATCGTCAAATGCATATCCCATGCCAATATATATCTACAATGCTTACCATTAAAATCACCACTCATGTTTATAGGTGAAACGTCGCACGGCAACGATTCAGCCAAGTCGGACTGACAATCCATGTCTTCATTACCTGAACAAAAAGTATAATATAAATATTAGTGAATATTCCAAATATTCACGAGTTGACATGCATAGTTCAAGTGAAAAAAAATAAATAATTAATTAGTAGTGACTTGATTATGTTCAACTTCGGAAGCGACTTGCGTAACATGTACATGTAGGCTACCATTCATTTCTTGTACTTCTAACGCTATTTCCGGTACACACCGAAGACTATAAGGTTTTTATTTCAATGTGAATCGTGTGGTCTTTCAACCTAACCCTCTCATTATGTGCAAACCTGGTCAATATATAGTACCTTGACCAAGATTATAGTAGAAGAATACAAACTACTTCAAAGTAAACTTGCTCGACCTCTGACCCAAAGGCCAGTCATTGCTTATAAAAAGAACAAGAGTTTGAAAGACATACTGGTCAGGGCTAAACTCCCCTGTCTGCCTACTACCTAGGTTTTCTGGGAAAGGGTATGGGGGGGGGGCATAATATATAGGCTTAAGATGCGTAAGCATTGTCAATGTAATACAAAGTGTTCCAGAAAATTCTACTGACTAAGGCCAAGCTCCTGTCAGTCGTCAACCTAATGAAATATCATAGGTTTGTAACTTTATTACAACAATTTATGATGGGGTATAAAGGTCTAAATGATATACCTCTTTTTAACACAATTAGAAACTTGTCTCCGTGGTTATTTTAGACAAGAAGATTTTCCCTGTGCCCGTGTGTTTTAGTGTCCATAAATATAGTACCTTGTTCGTTCTTCAAAGTCTTCTCCACGCATTGTTTCCATCTGCCAACAACTGCGTCATACTTGGACACCACCTGGTCTAAACAGCGCATTGTGGCTGGCATACACAAATTCCATCCTAAGTGATTGAAACGAGGGAACAACTGAAAGTACAAAAGTAAGGGAATGATATATTAATGTTACCATATTTTAAAATGGAATGGAACGGAAGACAAAAATCTCTTTATGTGTGTTTTTTTATGGTTCAAAGATATATACTTTTTATTGTAACTCCGCGACCATCCTAAAAATGACAAACAGGCCACTTTTAGTGCCAAATATGAGGGTATACAATAGTTTAATTAAACTTAAACCGGTTTTATTGTTTGTTGATTGTGTGTAAAGCTGTAATGCAATTTACGAAAACGATTAATCGCTAAAAACAAGTTATCAATTAACTTCAGACTAATTATATGCAACAAAAAGCAATAGTCCATATTGTGTTACCTCGCGCTTACATCCAGAGAGCCACATTTGGACGCTGTTCATTTCTTGAAAAAAATGTCGCTTTTTGAGGCTGTCGAAAGAACGCTATCATACTGGTCAAGACTCCAACGGCTGGCTGTATGGAGACAGCTTTATTATTCCTCTTAATTGTGTTAGGAGTCTTGGCTTTACTAAGGGCCCCGATTAGACAGCTTAGCAAGAGAGGACAAGTTTCTTCTACTTGCTGGTAAGCTTTTCTCCAGGTAAACTGCTCAAGGCTTTCCAATGACAGCGTTTGCTTAACCCAAGGCTTCCGTTGGGGTGATAAATACAGCCTCATCTCCTCCCGGATAATCTTTCCTAGCATTGCTGTCATCGCCTTTCTGGCAGGGGCTACCTTCATCAGAAAGGATATGGCTGTCTTATACTGCCCTGTGCTCAGGTAATATACCGCCCTCTTCTTGGGATGCAAGGTTTTCCGTTGTACCGGATTATCCTACAATTAATACACCTGGATATTAAACCTCTTTACATTTTAAAAGAATCAAAGCTGTTTAATGAATTGAAACGTGTAACCTCCTTTGTTACAACAAAAAAAAACATTGAAACATTTCTGAGTGGATTTTTCTTTCGATCACCGTATGATTAAAGGTTGGCAGGTACTCGCTGAAGGTCGGGGGTTTCGTCTGGGCAATTAGCACGGTTTCCTCCCCACTAAACCTGGCGAATTAATCTTTAGAGCGGCGTAAAACATCAATCAATCTATCAAATTTAATAGTAAGATATATTCGCTTAAAAATACCTAAACTGAAAAACATAATATTAACTCAAGCATAACGGTTCTAGAATCTGGACCGAAACGTCGCTTTAAAAATCAACAGAATTGAAAAACATAAGCTTGATAATATTTTTAAAAATTCCTCAAAAACTAAACGCTGGAATGAGGAACATCCTTCCAGGCTGTGGTCGGTAAGAACCAAAATTGTGTCCGAAAGGTAAACACAATTTCAGAAGCCGGGACTTTCGTTAATTCATTCTCAGCCTCCAGGCTAAAACACTTCTATAGCGTACATTTCTCAGACTAGGCTGTAGCATATATTATTTTCCTGATAGCGACTTAAACTTATCGGCCTATAAGCTATTTAATCGCTGACATATTTTAATAGTCTACAGTTATTCTATGCAATGGGGCATATGATCTACTGGTAATTACCGCTATATAAGTTAAATATTGTTGAGTGTCGAGTAAAATCGATCACTAAATCTCAGGTAAAAGAAAACAGTTCAAGAAAAGGAAACATAATCCAGCATTTAAATTTATGCAACGTATCTAATCAGCTTCACCGACCCCCTTATATATTTCATCATGAGCCATGTTGCAATTGAACTCTTTGAAACTGAAAGCAAACGTTACATGACTCTAAAATACCTCTTCTACTGATACAGGTGTATTCTTTATTGGAGAAAAGAGTCTAAACTGTTTGACCGGACGTCTTCTCGGTGTGGTCGTGGGCGTTTTCTTTCGCTTTTCCATTATTATTAACCTACTTAAGACAATGCTTGAAAGTGAAAGTGTTGGAGAGTTACAAAAAGGGGAGGCAATCGCTGTTGTTCTCGTTTATGTGAAGTGACGTAGTCAGAGTTTGTGTAGTGAGGCTGAATTTGAAAACGAGGCTTAAAGATGGCAGTTGAGGGAAAACAACGTTAGTAGTGCAAATAGAAATAGACTGGTCGAATCCGTCGCAAGTCGAGTAAAAGGCCTCAGATGATGGTTTGACTCCACAGATGGATTATCAAAGAGTTGTTCTGACACAGTTTCAGGTGGGCAGTGTTCATAAATTTCGAGTTATATTTATTTTAAAATTCGGAGAGCAACTCTTAGATTTTTCAAATGTACCCTATGTTGACGTGGTATTGAAGAAGCCCGTGCGGGCGTATCAGAATTTAACCTTCAATCCACTCAACATATTGCGGACTATTATACGCCGTACTCCGTGAATTTAATTCTTACGGTTTTCTAATTTGGACTGAGCCATCACCCCTATTATTAAGTAGACCGTTCCGTTTATACTTTGGCATTCTGCAGCTCCATGAATAATAAACAAGATTTCCGTCATTAAAACTTTATTTCCTCATGATCATACCATCTTTTTACATCGGGAATATTGTACTGGTGAGAAAAAACTTAATTTTCCCCACAATCTTTGACCGCATGACCTACATATTGCAGCTCCGTAACGGACGTTGTTGCCGCTTCTACACTACGGCCGTGTTGTACTCTGTACATGTAGGTCTATAGAATAAAGCGCGAAAAGTTGAAAACAGTGAAGATATCCATACAATACGATCGCTGTAAAAAGAAAAGAGAAGAATGAAAATAATTTATTGTTTAGAAATTTACTTTTATAATCAATTTGGTAATATAATCACGCCTATTCTCACCAAATTTAACAACACTTATTTTACGTATAACCCGCGGGTTATTTGCGTGAAAATACGGTAGTCTTACTGGTTATAGTTAGGGCTGTAATATTAAAAGCAACTTCTCGTACATTTGCAATGTTACCATTACTTGTAATTAAGGTTAGGCTACTCGACAGAATAAATAACTTTAGTAAGTGCTGATAGCTTCCCTTTGATTTGTTCTTTATCGTGGAGGTATTTTTTAAATCAAAAGCGGACATTTACTAAAAAATTGTCATAGTTTATCTCAACATTTCTCCACAATCTGTAAAGTATAATTTGAAAGTATTTAAGGCTTTTAAGCCCTGAACAAAGACTTGACAAAGTGTCATTTTACTTATAATATCTGCTGTATAATTAAAACACAGGCAACGTGTTCATCTATTGATTGTACTATCTACTTAGGCCTTTGTATACCGCCCACTGTCACAGTCGTCACCTCCGTGGTCCAATCAAGCGGTTCATTGTTTGGTGATTATAGGATTATCCCCTCGTTCCCCATACTCTCTCCAGGGGGTTATCGTCTTTTTTTGCGTGCGAAACATTAGACAAAATACGGTATGTTTGATAATTCCGTTGTTTCGTGAGATTTTGTTCGAAATGTAGTGAATATGATTGTTCCAAGATAACTTGTCGTTGAAAATAATACCTAAGAATTTGAATTGGTTAACTTTGTCTAATAGTACATGATTGAGTAATAAAGGAGGAAGATTTTCCTGTGTCCGGCTCATTAAGTAATCTTTCAACCATTTGTGAGCCATATCTTTAAACCCGTAGTGTTGTAATTTTCTGAGAAGTATTTCATGGTCCACAGTATCGAAAGCCTTAGATAGGTCAATGAATGTAATGGCAGTAAAAAGTTTATTATTTTTAGCGGATAGGAGTTTGTCAAATAAGGAAATAGCAACAAGAGTAGTAGAATGATCTGATCTAAAACCAAATTGATGAGGAGATAGGACATTGTTAATTTCGAGGTAGTCAGTGATCATGTTAGTAGCTAATCTTTCGTATATTTTGCTGATGACGGGTAAAACAGTTATTGGTCTATAATTTTCGAATTGATTTCTTTTGCCAATTTTCTACACGGGAGTGATTTTGGCTTTTTTGAGAGAGTCCGGTACATTGCCAGATTGAAATGATAGATTTATGGCATGCGATAAGGGTTTGGAGATGTGATTAGATATTAGTTTTAGTACTGATGCCTTCACGCCATCAAGCCCGGGTGAAGAGGATTTTAGGTTATGTATAGTTAAGATGACGTCATTAGGGGTAACGGTGTTAAAGTTAAATACAGTAGAACGAATACAGTCCTCAATACAGTTACAACAATAGTGAAGACCACTTTAATACTTTCGAAATAGAATTTTATTTGTTGGAGTTTTTAGCGTAGGATTTGATTCGTTGGACAGAAATCAAGATACACCAACGAATCAAACCAATGACCAGGACAATCTGACAGACCCCCAAAACACCAGTTGCACAAGAAATTCCACTCTACTGAAGCTATGCAAATTGCAGAAAAGACGCTACCCAGTGCACGCCCAAATGTTTCCCGTACTACTATTAAATTAAAAAACAAGAGATCGGAAAAACAAAACAAAAATACAAGTTACTATGTTGGTTGCCACAAAATCTCGTAAACTCTCGCGACAAACGTGAAATCTCGAGAATTGATAAATAAATTTTAATATTTTGCATTTACAATTAGGACATTTTGCGGTAAACAGAAATTCCAATAGTATGTAGGAAGGTCGATAATTGTTTTATCTACTGATGTATATGAATATCATTCAAAATAGTCATAAGACATTGGTTGATTGATTGATTGATTGATTGGGGTTTAACGCCGCGCTCAAGATTATTTCACTTATATGGCGGCGAAAAGAGGTTGAATCAGACAATCCTTTATTACATCAAAAATACAAATTAACCCAACCTTGACAGAAACACAATACCGTATTTCGTCTAATGTTTCGCACGCAAAAAATGACGATAACCCCCTGGAGAGAGTATGGGGAACGAGGGGATAATCCTATAATCACCAAACAATGAACCGCTTGATTGGACCACGGAGGTGACGACTGTGACAGTGGGCGGTATACAAAGGCTTAAGTAGATAGTACAATCAATAGATGAACACTTTGCCAGTGTTTTAATTATACAGCAGATATTATAAGTAAAATGACACTTTGTCAAGTCTTTCAAATTATACTTTACAGATTGTGGAGAAATGCCGAGATCAACTATTACATTTTTTTAGTAAATGTCCGCTTTTGATTTAAAAAATACCTCCACGATAAAGAACAAATCAAAGGGAAGCTATCGGCACAAGTTTACTAAAGTTATTTATTCTTTCGAGTAATCTTAATTACAAGTAATGGTAACATTGCAAATGTACGAGAAGTTGCTTTTAATATTACAGCCCTAACTATAACCAGTAAGACTACCGTATTTTCACGCAAATAACCCGCGGGTTATACGTAAAATAAGTGTTGTGAAATACGCCCTGCGGGTTATACTATAGTCGTGTGCGGGTTATATGTGCATTGCTGCTTATTTTGGTGAGAATAGGCGTGATAATATTACCAAATTGATTATAAAAGTAAATTTCTAAATAATAAAGTACTTTCATTCTTCTCTTTTCTTTTTACAGCGATCGTATTGTATGAATATCTTCACTGTTTTCAACTTTTCGCGCTTTATTCTTTATAGACCGTACATGTACAGAGTACAGCACGGCCGTAGTGTAGAAGCGGCAACAACGTCCGTTACGGAGCTGCAATATTTATGTTTCGAAGTTTTTTCTCACGAGTACAATATTCCCGATGTAAAAAGATGGTATGATCATGAGGAAATAAAGTTTAAAGGGGCATGAGCTGCCAAAATGTTGATATTTTTACGAAAACACAGAATGTTGAAATTATCGGCTATTTTTCTCAAGACGTATAATTCAGAAGCTTTTAAATGCTTCTAGTTCCGAAAATGTACGATAAAGTATTGTTTTGAACTAACTTTGGCCTAGAATGAATGAATGGTCGTCCCGGTTATTTAAATTTTGCTACTTTTCGAACACGTTTTCGGTTAGTACTGGGCACATACTGTATGGATTTTCCTCATTCCAACGCCAATCATTTAGTTTTTCGATGGCCTTCAGAGCCTCTTACTGTCGTGAGAATCAGAAATTATGAAAAAAGTGTGAATTTCGGCAGCTCATGCCACTTTAATGGCGGAAATCTTGTTTGTTATACATGGAGCTGCAGAATGCCAAAGTATAAACGGAACGGTCTACTTAATAATAGGGGTGATGGCTCAGTCCAAATTAGAAAACCATAAGAATTAAATTCACGGAGTACGGCGTATAACAACCCATTCGATCAATGGCATTTAGATTAAATTTGTAGAGCTAGTATGAATAAAAGCCCAAGCGTACCTTTTTATCAAAATTTAAAAAGAAAGAAAAAAGCAGTTACTCGCTTGAAGTGTGAACTTGACTCTCACACGACTTGACTCTTGAGATCAACTCAGTCGACTTCGAAGTCAAACTAAAAGTTTCGTCAGGGACCGATTATTAAAAATAATTCGCTTATATTGGAACAAACTTGGATTCTCTTTTACAAAAAGATCAATTATGGAAAATATTTTTTAATAAAATCAATAAAAATGTACAAGTAATCGCTAATTTGAACAGTGTGGTATTTGTAAGCCATCTCGCTTCTAGGAGATCGAATAGCTCTTCTGAAAGTAAGATACGAATATGCTACAGATAAACAGGCTGTTGTGGACGACGAGTTCATTTTAAATACATTATTTACAACTTCTGGAACGGATTTTATATAAATATGATGTTTCGGTGTGTTGTTTCTAATACAGTTATCAAGTAAGTGTAACTGTCTTCACTGGTAACCTAATTATGCAGGCTATTGGCTAAGCCGTTTACTTGACCGATCAGTGATGAATAACTAGCTCCCCTGCCAGCCGCGACTCGTCACCGCGGGGCTCGTTAGCAGAGGTGTGAATATGTCCCCCCCCCCACTTCTGGGCGGTTCCTTTCATATCAACAGCAGTCCAAACAGTGAGGGTAAAAATTGCGTGCGAAACATAAGACGAAATACGGGAGTTAAGAACTGGTAAAAAAATGTGTAAATTATTTTTGGGAGTATAAAAACATGTTATATCACAACAATCTCCAAAATAACAAATGTTTTCAGCACAAGTATGTCCTAGAAATATAAACAATCCATATAAATAAATATTTGTTTTCATCTTTACAAAATTATACATATATTATATCCAACTAGTTCTTAAAGAGTGTTTTAAAAACATATTGGTTTATACCATAATTAAAAATTTACCACAGGTTAGTCGCCTCATACGATCAAGCTTGCCTGTGAACTGTGGGCCAATTCTTATCCTCCTGAACCCACACGGAGGATAAGACTATGTTTTAGTCTTTAAAATATTCATAGATATCATGAAACGATGAAGGTTTTCTATATCGTTTCTCTTCTTATATTTATATATTTTAATACCATCGATTATCTTACAACCCAGAGGATAACTATATCTCGTCCAATAACCAGAGTTACGCAATACAATTCACGAGCTGGGCCCAACCCTCATAAATTATATATTAACCCACGTAGACGAACGTATCTTAAATATAACTAAATAAACTACTAATAAAGTGAATCGTAATAAGTCCAAACAACACAACTCCACATTCAGTATTTTCAGTATATATATAATTAATTAACAATGAATATAAAAAATATGTCTACTTACAAATCAGACGTGTACGGTTGACTCTCCAGGGCGGCTTTTGTTAATCGTATAAACTACACTAATTATACCCAGTAAAAAGCCGAAAATTACGATTTACCCACAATTACTTTTGTTTTCTGTTCTAAGTAAACTTTCTAGCTATCAAACCTTTCCTTGTTACAAATCTGCTCCCAGTCTATCAAACTCATATTCAGTTCTATACGTTGTGACTATATCTCCCTGCATCTCTTAACACTAGTTTCCCTAAGTTCTTAATTCATTACTATACTTCCCATATTTGTCTCTTCTGCTCTGACCCCTGATTGTTCTTCCTCGTTGTTCTCCCCTGGAAGTTCTCTCTCTTGTTTGAATCTACCTCCCCTCTTATATAATCCCAAACTACCTAACTAGTTGCCCAATCAAATCTCAGCCCAAACTATTGACCAATGAAATCAAGCCGCCATAAAGATGTCACCCATGCATGTCTAAGTTCCAGGACGTCACGCCCATCCCGAAACTCAATCTGTTACACAAACTTGAAACCGGTTCTAACATACAATACTAATGGACATCATTTAAACAAAAACATTAAATTTCAAATATTACTCTCGTAACAATCAGAATTTAAATATATTATCACGGATATTTTTTTTTTGCATCTCACAGGGTCAATTATGTCAAATATCTGTTATCAAGAACACTACAACACCAAAGAAAGAAACAATACAGCAAAAAGGAACAGTTGTTGTTATACATCGAAATGTCATGGGCAAAAATTGAAAAATATACTTGTGTAGGTGAAAATTCTGTCTTTATGACGAGGTAAGAATTTCAAACTTTGTAAAAATTTCTTTTTATATGTCTGAAGTCACTTCAGAATTACAGACGTCATCACTTCCAAGGTAGGTCCAGCTTTAACATTCCACCAGCATGGTCAGAAAGCAAGTCCCATTTCGGGCGCCAAATCTGTAGCGGGGTTCGGTTGGCCAATGAGAAAACTCAACAAACGGTTAAAGTAAACAAGCCGACCATGGATTTATTTTTACGGACTTTACACCTACACAGGCACAAAAAACCTTGGTAAAACATTAAAGAAACAAACAATTACAAATCAAAGAAGATTTCATTGACCAATAAATGAAGGTTCCGTTACTTAGCTTGTATGTGTCACAACAGCAAGAGCAATAAACCTTTCTGGATTACTCCAATTCAATGACAATTAAACAATTTAAGTTACATATATAAGTAGCCTATGCGTATATATTGAATTATACAAAAGAATAGCAACATCAAAATACCCCGACGGAGGACGTGGGCAAGCCTCCAATCAAATGCATATTATATACGCCTGGTGACAATAATGGAACCTGGACCCAACCTGAAAGTGTAGGCCCAATAAAGTGTAAATATTAATAAGTCACTAGATTTAACGTACGCTTGTATGTAGCTTGGTGCTTTTCGCCACAAGTAAATAGCAGAGCATTTTCATGTTAAACACAATATGTTCTCGCTATGCATTTTATGGAGCATTACAACCAATTCCAAATCGCTTGATTTAGGTTTAGGGCCAAGTTCAAGATTGTAAATTCTACTATGGGGTGGTTTTACTAAAGCCAAAACACAAAGGACAACTCGTACTATATTGTACATGATGGTGTATATTTATGAGCTACTCTCATCATCAGATATTACAATAGACAATTTTCTACATGCATTATATATAGAGAAAAATATAACACAGTTAATACTTTAAAATGATAGAATAAGTATGATAAGCAAAATTAGGTTTCCAAAGTACAAATGAACAGGATCTGTACAGATTAAAACCATGGGGGAGGTGTTGTAACATTGGGACAACACAGACGTATAATCATTAATGGAGACATACAGTTATGTCTCGCCATATGTCGTACCGGGATCTCACGAGAAAGCGCCGGTGACCACGTGTTCTCATAGCGTACGACTGACCCGTCTGGAATCAGACGTGTTCTGCTTAGCTCCTCTCAACTGGAATAAGGCGAACAATTTCACTTATTCCCGCTACATAATTGTAAGCTTGTGAGAGTTGAAAGATAGTCAATTAAAGGTATTTAATTTCTGTCTATTCATCATTAGCAGATTATTTCTGTATATTCATATTTTGAACAATATAAGTCTGCGATAAATCTGAGACTGTATGGCATTTGTGGACATACCTGTCCTGAGTCTTACGGACTCGGACTTAGCCGCGGAAGTTACGGAGAAACAACTCCCTTCAATGTCCAAGCGGGTTACGTTACAAGGTAACAAAGGTAGTCCTCAAGGGACACTGCCATGTGGTCAAACAATTGTTGACCTTCATGCTGATACTCAACCGGTAAAAGCCGGACCGTCAGGTTTGGACTCCCCAAGGTGGGTCACACAAAGCCCGTTAGCTCCTGGACTGGACTTGATTCTATCAAAGCTGGGTAACATCGACTCTCGAATTTCGGCCCTAGAAAAACTAGGCACACCACAGAGCACAGACTCTGAATCTCTGGCCGAGGAACCGCCTCAAAAGCGGCAAAAAGTGGACATAGATTCACGTATTGATGATTTGTTAGGAGAGAAAGTTACTTCATTAAACCTCCCCATACTGGAAGGGGCAGATGTTCCAAACTCAGAAAGTGAACAACTCCTCACGCAGTTGGCGGAGGACTTTAACCTAAATGACACTCCTGGCCAGCCTGTTTCCTCTAAATTGGGGATATTATTAGAGGACACATTCAAATCTAAGATGTCCGATGAGAAATTAAAACAGATAATGTCTCGCCAAAAAACACCGGCTAATGTTAACCTTGTCACTCCACTGGTTAATAAAGAAGTTTGGGACATTATGAATCCCGAAACCAGGTCTGCCGACATAAAATCCCAGAAAATACAATCTCGGATATCAAATGCATGTGTCCCTGTCATTTATGTAATTGAGAATTTGCTGGAACTGTGCAAAAAGAAATCCTCTGTGGAGGGTTTTAATCCAGAGAAAATGCTACGAGAAGCATTTGACAGTATTGCACTGATTGGTTCCGCAAATGCAGAATTGAACCAGCGAAGAAGAGAAGCAATTCGGCCTGCTCTCAATTCGCGTTATCGCCAACTGTGTTATGACACCACAGCAACCACATTCTTGTTTGGTGATGATTTGTCCAAAAAGGTTAAAGACATGACCGAGACAAATCGCCTGGGGGTCCAAATGAACAACGCCCCTCCTCGGTACAATCAATATAAACATAGCGGTAAACCCGACAGACAGTCTCAACGTGGGGGGCCTTTTTTAGGCAAAAGAAGGCTGAACAACAGCAATCCACGCACATGTCGCTACCAGGGCAGTCAACCCAGGAAATGGGGCGGCCAGAAGAAGTCCCAGTGATATCTTCGTCTCAAGTAAGTGAAGACAGTGATTTGTTATCATCTTTACAAAAAAGGATTACTGATTACAAAGCTGGTAATTTGAGATACTGCCTTGAGTACTGGAAACAACTAACTTCCGATACTTGGATCTTGGATACAATAAAAGGTTGCACCATAGAATTAAGTGAGAAACCTTGGCAGTTTAATGTACCTACCCCGTTCGGGATCTCGCCTCTCCTTGAAAATATCATAGATAATGAAATTGTTAAACTCCTTACAAAAGGCGTCATAACCAGTTCTTTCCACGAAGAAGGGGAGATAATTTCCCCATTTTTTACAAAGCAAAAGCCAAATGGAACCTACAGGTTTATTTTAAACCTAAAATATTTCAACAAATTTGTCGTGTATAGACATTTTAAGATGGAAACGCTCCATTCACCTGTTACATTGATGTCACACAATTGTTATATGGCTTCAGTTGATTTAAAAGACGCGTACTTTACGGTACCCATAAAAGAAAACTTTCAAAAATTCTTAAAGTTTCAATGGAAAGGGAAACTATATCAGTTTACAGCTTTACCTAATGGGCTCTCGAGCGCCCCGAGAATTTACACCAAAATTTGCAAGCCAATATTCTCAACCTTGAGGGAAAAAGGCCATGAAATTGCTTCATACATTGATGACTCCATTGTAATAGCTGATTCAGTAGAGGAGTGTAACCAAGCTCTTCGAGACACATTAAACATTTTTGAATTGGCAGGGTTTACCGTTCATCCAAATAAATCAGTGTTCAGCCCGAGTCAACAAATTGATTATTTGGGCTTTGTTTTGAACTCTGTCACAATGTCGGTGTCCATGACAGCTCTAAAGGCAGATAAGGTCAAAATTGCTTGCAAAAAGCTGTTACCTGGTAAACTTTTCTCTATAAGGGATGTGGCTAAAGTTATTGGTTTACTAGTTTCTACCTTTCCTTCTGTAACCTATGGGCGCTTATTTTACAGGGTCCTGGACAATGAGAAATCACTTGCACTGAAGGTTAACAAAGGTAACTACCAGGCTATGATGGCCGTATCAGAACTCGCTAAATCTGACTTGAAGTGGTGGATTATGTCAATTGACCGAGCCACCAAATCAATTTTAAAAGGCACCCCTCAACTTACGCTTCAGTCAGATGCCTCTAAAACAGGGTGGGGAGGAGTTCTTGGAACCTCTCACACCGGTGGCTTATGGAGCTCGCTGGAAGCAGCTTCCCAGTCCTGTTCACATTAAAATCCTTTGAGGCAAAAATTAAAGGAAAACACATTCTGATACAAACAGATAACACAACTGCAGTTTCATATGTTAATAACATGGGCGGCAAATCGCCAAACTGTAATGCTGTGGCTCGGGATATCTGGTTATGGGCCATAGCCCAGCGTACCTGGCTTCAAGCTTCTCATTTACCGGGGGTTGAAAACTTTAACGCTGACAAACAGTCCAGACAAAAAGACACTAACAAAGAGTGGATGCTTCATCCTGATGTCTTTAGAGTTGTAACTAAGCACCTGGGTAAACCTAATATTGATTTATTCGCCTCACGTTTGAATGCCCAATTGGAAGCTTACGTAGCCTGGAGGCCTGATCCAGGTGCAACGCATATAGATGCCTTTACTCTGGACTGGGGGCAATTTTATTTGTATGCATTCCCACCTTTTAATCTGCTTGGCATAGTTTTACAAAAAATCGAAGAAAATAAAGCAGAAGGTATAGTGATTGCTCCATGGTGGAACACACAACCTTGGTTTTCAAAGCTAATGTCAATGTTAACTGATTATCCATTATTACTCGGCAGGGGGAGGGAACTCCTACAGTTACCAGGCTGCGAACAGAAACACGGTCTGGAGAAAATGCGGCTTCTAGCCTGCCAGGTGTCAGGGAATCCATTGAAGCCAGAGGAGTTTCAAAGGAAGCTGCAGCTCTCATCTCACAATCCTGGCGACCAGAGACTCGCAAGCAATACAGGGTATATATCCAGAGATGGTTCGTATACTGTGCTGAAAGGAACTCGGATCCATTTTATCCCGATCTGGGAGTTGCGTTAGACTTTCTTACTCATTTATATCACCTTGGTCTGGGTTACAGTGTTTTAAATACAGCACGATCAGCCTTATCCACGTTCATAGTCTGTGATGGGTTTCCTTTGGGCTCACATCCATTGGTAGTGAGATTACTCAAGGGTGTATTTAACACCAGACCCGCACTACCTAGACACCAACACACTTGGAGTGTGGACACTGTTTTAGACTTTCTGAAATCTCAAACGACAGATAAAAATTTGTCTTTGAAAGAAATTACTCTTAAACTTGTTTTGTTAATTGCACTTATAACTGGGCAGAGGGCCCAAAGTATCCATTTGTTGAACTTTCAAGATGGATAAAGTACGGCCTTGGGAGAGCTTAAATTTAAAAATTTAAAGCTCATTCGACCAGATCTGCTGCCACTTCTAAAGCAATCAACGCTGGTCTCCCTTTATCCACTATACTCAAGGCGGCAGGTTGGTCGCGTGAATCTACTTTCACTACCTTTTATGGCAAACCAATTGAGAATAAAATTGAATTTGCTAAGGCCATTTTGACATAGAATCTAGAGGATTATTACTTTGTCTGACAAGCATGTACTGTATCTGCTATATGAAAATATAATACAGGTTTTCTGCTTTACAAAATTATTTTGTTTGGCGTTAGTTACATGACTGTTCAGAACTTTGAACATCTCGTGAGATCCCGGTACGACATATGGCGAGACATAATTTATAAATTAAACGATACTTATTTATAAGTTGAAGTTTGATTGGAATTATGTCGAGCCATTTGGAGTACTTAGGGATAAAACGCCCTTCCCACTGGCAAAAGTTTGCCTTTATAATTTCCCTCCCTATGGCTCGACTTTGCCTGAACAGTCATTGCTTTAAAGTATGAGAACACGTGGTCACCGGCGCTTTCTCGTTTTATCCCTAAGTACTCCAAATGGCTCGACATAATTCCAATCAAACTTCAACTTATAAATAAGTATCGTTTAATTTATAAATTATACATTAAATAAACGGAGAGGAGTTGATGAAATGTGTACATTTAAATCAGGGTTTAATTTAGAAATATGAAGTGACTCTTTAAAAGCTAAGCTCAGATTGTTATTGGCTTGATCAATGATTTCATAAGTCAATTTGTTAGGGTTATGGCTTTTGCTGAGACAGTGTTCAGCTACTGCAGAAGATTTGCTGTTAGGGTTGTTGATGTTATGTTCAGTAAACCGTTGTCCTACATACCTAGATGTAAGGCCTATATAGGAGGCAGGACAGTCACCACAAGTTATCTTGCAAACAATGTTCCTTTCATTTTTTATGAAAATTTTCACCTTCGTGATCTTATTAATTAAAATATTTTCCAATGGTAAAAGTCTGTTTGATAAGAATAATTTGTACATGAGGAACAAAATTTCTAAGGGATTTTAATTCTTTTGAAAGTTTTATAGAAGCCGGTCAAAGATAATTGGAACTCTAATAAAATGTTTAAATTTTTCCGGACCAACAGGCTTTAAAATCTCACCACTGTTGAATTTATTATTTAGGAATTTCTTGATAACATTGTCCACAATATCTGACCGGTACTGGTTTAGAGACAACATTTCCTTTATCTTTTCAATTTCTTTGCTGAACAGTTTGTAATTATTGCATATACCCCATGCCGTGTTAAGGAGAGTACGAATGAGATTAAGTTTATATTTCATTAGTACAAAACTAGTCCATTTCGTATATAGTCCAGTATGGGTTTTCTTTCGGTAGATCGTGATTGTAATTCCATAAGGTGATCGAGAGATGAGAATGTCAAGGTCAACATTGTTTCACAACATATCGATGATTCCTTAGAGAAAATACAAGACTTTCTGTAATAGCTATATTGTACATAATATGCTGATATTCTTCACAAAGTATTCGGCTTTAAGGCGTAAACAATTGATCTATATTGGATCATTCTACTGGTAGGCCTAATATTTACATGCTAACATATTAAAAATACCTGTTTTACATATTGAATATACAACATATAACAGATTGATCGCTAACTTTCTACACAAATTTATAAACAAATTATACAAAAATAAAATCTACTAACCTGGGAAACTTTGGATATACACACGCACTACATTCAATAACGGTCGAAGAGTGAAACAAACTTCGTGTGTGTTTGAACATTGCGGTTTTACAAGATTTCGCCAAACATTGCGGTAGACTGTTTTGTTGTTGCTTTTCCCCCCAAATAAAATAGGACCAATAGAAATATACCCCAAATAGAACAATGGTAGTCCTTTTGTTTAAACATTGCGCTTTTAAAAGAATACGCCATACATTGCGGTAGATTGTTTTTACATAAAATGAGACGAAAGAAATCTACTACAATGAGGGTCATCATGATTAAATATTTATTTTAAACTAAATGAGACAGAGTTGTTAATCATTTATAACAATAGGAAAATGTATTTGAAGGTGAAGGGGTTAATAAGGAAAAGGCAACCAGAGTTATCTCCCCTCCGAAAAAGTGATGTTGTTGTAAATTGGCAAAGTTGTTCCATGTTAGGCAGAATATCGATCTAATTTACCCCGAAAGCACACCACGGGGCTAAACTAACACCGTATCGTCGTACATGAACGTTCTTGTCATGGATATGTCATTGTGGTCCATTGCGATACATTGTGCTACATTGCAGTAATTAGTCGGACCGGTATGTTTCAGAAAAAAAGTTGTTTAGTCTATAATATGTAGAAGATCTAATTGTAGAAAACAATGGTCTAACCAGCTGGGAGCGGTCACCATTGTAGAAGGGACGCCATTTTGTCGTAGTTACAGGCCGGGTGATACTGGAGCTCCGGCCCCTATTTTGAATTTTCCTACGAAAAAAATGTTTACCGATGCAATAAACGCCTTAAAATGAATGACCAACCTTTTCTGTCTTAGTATCCATTCCCCTTTTGTCGAACTATAGGCTTGGGTTGTTGCATTCCATCGATACCGAAAGTGGGTTGGAACATTTTCCCGCGAACAGGCGGCCATATTGCCTGTGGAATCATGGTTAATTTTCGCAAATTTAAAAATGGCTTCCTCCCGTAGCGTTCCGCCCTTTGGGCGTCACAATAGTCAATAACGCTACATACCGGAGCTAGTAGAAGATCGGACAGTGGACCGTAATATCAGATAACAAAATGCCTGAACATAAATCGTGCTCGTGGAAATTTGAGAAAATTTTGTCTATTAAAGTCGCATGAGCTGCCAAAATGTTGATTGATTGATTGTTTGGTGTTTTACGCCGCGCTCAAGACCAAAAGTTGATATTTTGACCTTAAAACAGAATGTTGAAATTGGCTATTTTTCTCAAGACGTATAATTCAGAAGCTTTTTAGTGTATCTAGTCTCGAAAATGTACGATATAGTATTGTTTTGAACTAACTTTGGGTTAGAATGAATGAATGGTCGTCCCGGTTATTTCAATTTTGTTTACTTTACAAACACGTTTTCGTTCGTACATGCCACATACTGTACGAATTTTTGTTCATTTCAACGCCAATTGTTCTGTCACTCCTGTGCCAGTCTACCTTCGATGTGATTATGCAGTTACCGCCCTTTATTCGCGAACTCTTTTATTTTTTACTCGCGGTAACACCATCACCAGAGTCACATGTATCATTTGACCACCGGACTTGAACACCTTTTTCATCCTTTCTTCAATACTTACCTTCAGCGAGAACAGTGTTAGTATGTTTTTCTTTTACTTAGGACTCATGAACATTCATCCTCAAGTGATTATTTGGACTGTTTTGAACTCTGAACTTTCCATAATCATACAGCATCTTCGCGTTATAAGCAGGTTGGGGAAATGTGCCGAACGGGAGTCCACTCCTCAACGGGAGTAACACTCCGGAACGAGCTATAGACCGCACTCTTGATCGGGAGTAGGGTGGGTGAAAAAAAACAAAACACGCCTCCATTCTCCTCAACCCCTACCGTAATGCACGCTTTGCAGAGCAACAACAACGCAGTAGACTTCAAGCTTTGCCTCCGTGTGTTTTTTTCTTTAAAATTATTTATCGTCGCATGCGCTGACCACTTCAAAGAATTTCACACAAACTGCAAAAAGTGAATTTGCCATTTTCAACAAGCCAAAGCAGCGTCAAAATAAATGTTTACCTTAGCCATTGATGTTTCAAATTAAAGACTGGTGTCTGTAGTGTTGCATGCTTCCCACGTGGTGACAGTCCGTCGTTCACCCAAGTCACTGACTCGGACGCGCAAATTTCAGGTCTTTAAATATTGCCAGTCGGCGCGATTATACGGTGGTCATTAGTGACCATCGATGCATTTTTATTCTACACACATCGTTTTTAATTCATTTTAAAACTGTTTGATAATAAAAATCTTTTTTATTTACTTCATGCACTAAAACAGTTTATTTGTTAATTGTGTATTTAAGTTGAATCGTAAATTTTAGATGGCAGCACATTTACAAGACTTTTTGCATCTCGTCGTGTTATTTGTCATAAGGCGTATTTTCCGTAAACTGAGTGAATGTGTCGGATGACGTCAGAATTTATTCATATCCGAGAGGCCAAATGTCAACTGTAGCAAAATCCGTCAGTTCAAAGGTCATATGAGAGCTGAATGCCCTTTGAACTGACGGATTTTGCTACAGTTGACCTTTAAAGACCTGAAATTTGCGCGTCCGAGTCAGTGACTTGGGAGAACGACGGACTGTCACCACATGGGAAGCATCCAACACTACAGACACCAGTCTTTAATTTGAAACATCAATGGCTAAGGTAAACATTTATTTTGACGCTGCTTTGGCTTGTTGAAAATGGCAAATTCACTTTTTGCAGTTTGTGTGAAATTATTTGAAGTGGTCAGCGCATGCGACGATAAATAATTTTAAAGAAAAAAACACACGGAGGCAAAGCTTCTACTGCGTTGTTGTTGCTCTGCAAAGCGTGCATTACGGTAGGGGTTGATGGGAACGGAGGCGTGTTTTGTTATTTTCACCCACCCTACTCCCGATCAAGAGTGCGGTCTATAGCTCGTTCCGGAGTGTTACTCCCGTTGAGGAGTGGACTCCCGTTCGGCACATTTCCCCAACCTGATAAGTGTACACCTTTTTGCCATAACACTAACCTTTGCTAATTGATTTACCGTTTCTTTCTGGCAATTATCTCGTTGGCCGATCGAGGCAGTTTATTTCCTAAGACTTTTGTATCTAAAACGTTTATAATTCTCTTTTCGCGTTTATCTATCTTGGGCCAGGAGTCACGCCCATTTTTAGTTCAATTTACCGAACTTATGGTGATATACATATACATGTACCAACGTTCAGTATACGAATTTGAAATACAAGGTGGAAATGATGCTTAAATTACAAGCCATGAAAATATGATTGTAACTGCTCTGTATGGACAATTCCTACCCCAGACTTCTTTAAAAGTCATGAAAGATTATTCTTGTCCGCTTTTATTACATGTAGCTATTCCAAAGGGCGTACACCTGGTCTTAAACAACAACAAACTGTCATTTCTTGGAGACTGTGCCGGCATTTTGCGTGACGTTCGAACTGGGTCAAACGGTGCATGCCAAATAAATAAAATAAATAAAAATAAATAAAAGAGAACAAGAATAATCTTTTATGGGTTCTAGAGAAGTCTGGGGTAGGAATTTTCCATGCAGAGCTGTTACACTATTATTTTCATGGCTTGTAATTTCCGACAAAAGTGCGTCGGACTTTACCGACCAGCATTTCAGAATTCGTAGACTGAACGTTGGTATATGTAATATCACCATAAGTTCGGTAAATTGAACTAGCCCATTTTATGTTCCAAGGGAGCTAACTCTCTAACTTTGAACTGTGTTTTAATATGTCGAAGTCGTCTCCCTTACACCGTATCTTACCCATTGTAACTATTTATTTGTTTTTCAATCGTATTCTAATGGTTCACCTTTTGTTTCTTTAACAGATATTTACCAACTCATACTACATCTTGTAATCTTCAAAATAAGCCCATGCACAAGCAACTGAATAAAGATTTTCCCGTAAAGTTTACTTTGGTTGTCCGTGTGGGATCCTTGAAGAGGTTAGCTGTCTGTCGCTCCGTTCCGGTGGAGTGGACAGAACACCAATCATTTAGTTTTCGATGGCCTTCAAAACCTCTTACTGTCGTGACGATCAGAATTAATGAAAACAGTGTGAATTTTAGCAGCTCATGCCACTTTAAGGCTGCTAAGTAAGAAGTGACTCTCGTAGTTTTAGTTATTTTATGAAATAAGTGAAATGAGTTCATTATTTCCTAGAATTGCTATGAGGGTCCTTGTATGTAAGCTTTAAAAAGGTAAATGTTGTAGTCCAATATGATAAGAATTGTTTTAGTTTGTTGACTGCAGTGACTGTAATAACAAATCATTAAAACAGTTCAGATCATTACCAGGAGGTCTATATACAATACCGGTTATATATGCATGGATATTGGCATTGATCTCAACAAACAAAGATTCAAAAGCATCATTCTCGACAGAACAGGAAAGATTTTCCAATAGGCGACATTTTTAATGGTATCACTAATGTACTAAACAATGCCGTCGCTTTTTCTTTGATTTCGAGAAGTAAAAACGGGTGGTAATCCGGAACTGAATAGGAGATTTTCAGTTGAGGCATCAAGTCAGCTTTTGCTGATTCCAATGAGAGAAAACTGCAATAAAGAGTCCTTAATTCGGTTACCGTCCTGCCTGGCATAGGACTTTGGTACGACGGCACAGCGAAAGTATATATTTTATCAATTCAAAATAAGTTATCGAAAGCAAGGTACGAATCTTCCCTATGCTCTGTGCCGTGTAAAACGCACATAGCCTTAGTAGTCATCACTCAGCAGTACAATCATGGGATGTATCTATCCAGGCATACAACAGATATTCAATGACACGGGTGAAAACCAAAAGCATCCATATTCTGTTAGATGATGTTATTTTGAATAGGGAAGCAATGCACATGTAGGAGTCTTTACTATGCAAGGAGCTGGACAAAACTAAAAAGTACTTCAATTTGGCGCTGCATCTTTGCGGGCGCTGGACTTGGATCTGCCGGCAGAAACAAAATGTACACTTTTCTAGATTTCATAAAAGTTAATCACGAAACTTACCAAACAAAGCGCACATAACCTGAGTAGGCATTGGACATCGGAACATTTCTACGTTTTGTCTATCAGATCATATGGTACAGATCCACAGGCACAAGCAAAAACCAACAGCTCTCTATATTCTGTTAGTTGATGCAATTTTAGATAGCAGTAATGAAGTAATGTATCATGAGCCTTAACTGTGCTCAAGGGCGTCATGCGGTTATAATAAGTGTGGGGAGGGGATACATTCGAGAAATATACCCGGTTTCAAAGACAATGAGCCTGTAATATTCCCTAGCTGTAGTAATGATTGTTTGCATATTTACATTGTCTTTGTTGTATTCGTTCGATTTTTTCTCTTTCCTTTGAAAAGAACACAAACGAGTTTTGGGAATAAATAAGTTTAGATTGCAACGTTGTCATATACAAAAAAGAAAGAAGTTTTTTGTAATCCATATGTAAGTAACGATTGTTTCAGCTTTCGGTTTCAACGATATCAATCAACCCAGTTGTTTTAGTTTATCTTGAGTATGTATATGACACATTAACCTAGATACATTTACATCCCTGTAAGCAAACTGAAACGAATCCAAGGGAGATAATTGTTGGTTTTATCTAAGGCACACACACGGGGGGAGTCAATATCACATGAGTTGTATTATTATATATCCAGACTATGGATCTATATAGTTTACACCGAGGTCATTTGAACACAAAGACGTAGGTGGACCAACTAATTTGTGTAGAATATGAACAGTTTGCTAGTTTTGTACAGAATTAGTTAAGATTTCAATCAGCTTTTATATCTTACCTTTCAATCGCCAATTGTGTTAAAGAGATGCCAGGCTAACATATTTATTCTCACATCAACGAAATGTAATTGTTAACCGATACGGTTTAACCTGGTGAAGTACTGGTAATTCAGTGTGACGTCCGTCCGCCTGCCTCGAATCTCCTTCCGCTCTATAATTTAAAGAGTTTTGATCCGATCTTTTAAATTCTTTCACAACATATATCTTATGGGTAGTTGGTGTGTCATGAGCCATTTATGACATCTTCAGTTGCATAATATGGCATCTACATTGGATTATGTAATATTATATTTTAGTCTATATCTTAGTCTCCTTCCGCTCCATAATTTAAAGAGTTTTGATCCGATCTTTTAAATTCTTTCACAACATATACCTTATGGATAGAAGGTGTGTCATGAACCATTTGTGACATCTTAGGTTGCCTAATATGGGATCTACATTGGATTATGTAACATTCTCTTTAGTCTATATCTTTGTTCCTTTCCGCTCCATAACTTGAAGAATTTTGATCTGATCTTTACAATACTTTGACAACATACACTTTATGGGTAGCTGGTGTGTCGTGAATCATTTATGACATCTTCGGTCCAAAGACATCAAATCTTTACAATTCTTTCGCAGCATATACCTGTTGTGTAGATGGTGTGTTGTTGGCCATTTAAGAATATCTGGTAACATATTACGGCATCTATAATAGATTATGTAATATTTTCTATTGGTTCATATCTTCTTTAGTTTTTTTACCTGATCTTGACAACTTTTTTCGGTGTAAATATAACAATTATGGGTATATGGTTTGCCTGGAACTATTTAAGACATCCCTGGTTTCATAATACAACATCTATGTTAGATTATGTAATGTTCTATTTGAGTATATGTCCTGCGATCCATGTATTTGAGCTTTGTGCTGAGTTTTGATCTTTACAATTCTTTCACAGCATTTACCTTATGGATACATGGTGTGTTGTCAACCATTTATGACAATTTTGTTGCACGATTACATACTATGACATACTATTAGACTACCAGCCCTGATAGCTCAGTCGGTAGAGCGTCCGCTTCAGGCCTGGGAGATCCGGGTTCAAGCCCGGGTCGAGTCAGACCAAAGACTTTAACAGTGGTAGCTGTTACTGCTTCGCTTGGCGCTCAGCAATAGGACTTAGAGCAGCGACTGGTTGGCCCGGTGTCACTATACTGTGACTGGGTGAGGGGGCTTGCTGGTTGTCTTCGGCAAGTCGTCTCGGTGAGACAGCACCTAAAAGAGCGGTGGAAATCCGCCCTGTCACAAGGGGACAACGTCTTCATATAACCGAAATACTGTTGAACAGGACGTAAAACCCCAATCACTCACTCACTCACTATTAGACTATGTAATATTCTCTTTAGGTCCATATCTACTTTAGTTTTTACCTGATATTGACATTTTAGCATATATATGTCCCCACACACTATCACATTGTAATGACACATTTATTTGTTAACTTCTGTGTATTGTGACGCCAGAACAAAACAACTGAAGGCTAATTTTGACTTTTGACTTATTTCGGTTCTAAATGACTTTCCCGTCAAAGTTTGCCCCTTGATCTGAATGTAGCCTCATAGGAATGCCATAATGTACGATGAAATTGTTAAATAAGGCTTCAGCTGTTACAGTAGCAATCATGCTTCTTGTTGGCACTGCTATTGCATAGCAAGTGAAATGGTCTGTGCTTAAACCCACCTTTAGAAGTCTCTAAGGTCAGAATGTCCATAAAAACTAATTCGAGGGGTTGGTTCGTTCGTATACTTACCATATGCGCTTTTACCGGAAGATGCGAATTGCTCCATAAGCAATGATCACATGCCTCTGTCTATTTTGCTACATCAGTAGTCATCACTGGCCAATAAAAACGTTCCTTCAACAGCGATAAAGTCTACTCCCGCCCTGGGTAGCGGACATACACACCTTTCAACGCTCTGGAACTCATAACCTTAGAAAGCACAAGCTGCAAACGCTCCTCCTCGTCACCAAAACGCCTAAATAAAACACCATCTACCAAGACCAATCTGTGGAGAGAACGCAAAAGAAAAGTGTGCTCCCAATTAAACGGTAAGTTTTTACGAATCGGTTTTGTACCTTGACTGACGTAATCCATCCATAAGGATAACACCTTATCAGCAACCTGAGGTTTCCTCTAATCTAGAGACGTCATTTCCGTGCAAATATTTAAAGGGTCGTCAAAAACCTGCAATACGTTTTCAGAGCGATTCAAAGTCTCCACCATCGGTTGCAGTTATTCTGCGGCGCAAACTACACGAATGTTTTCCCTTGACGCTGTTTCAGAATGCTGAGGGGACAACCTTGACAAAGCATCGGCATCCTGGTTCTTCTTTCCAGGAACATACTCAAGCTGAAAGTCAAAAGATGCTAACGCTGCTTGCCAGCGGTGACTGGTTCGTTGTTTGTGATCTTCCTTTGGCTCCACCTGATGATACCCGCTTTTTAAGTCCAGAACGGTGAAATACATACTCCCAACAACGCAATCCAACAACTCCTCAATACGAAGACGTGCGTACGAGTCCTTGGTAGTACAGTTATCTATAGTTGTCTATAGCCAATACAAACCCGCACACATCCATCCTTTTATGTATCAAGACAACGTCGTATGCCCATAGAGACCTAAATTCTCGAATAACACCGCTTGCTAACAGCTGAGGTAAGTGGTCCCTTACGTCATCGTACATCCCCGGAGGGGTTAATTCGATTTCATGTTTTACAATACCTGTATTACCAAGATCCAAATCATTGAGAGAAAAGCCTTCTCGATTTTCACTAATGAACCCTTTCCCACGCTCAAGCTTATCAGGAATAAGATCTTGCTCACTGATTTCAACGTCGGGTATTCCCAGATCGCACATTTACCTTCCTCTTGATGTTGGTACAAGACTGCCTCAAGCCCCTGCAGACTGGCGTATGTATGCAGTTCAAATGGTTTTCCGTAATCAGCATACCCAAGAATCGGTGGATTTATAAGCTTTTGTTTTAATTCATTAAAAGCATCTTCCTCTAACTTGTCCCAAACCCATGAAACCACAGGTGCTTTATTTGGCCTTTTCATGCCTCTACGTTTGCCACTACAAAAGGGTAAGAGGTCATTTATTAGATTAGCTATGCGTGAAAAGTTTTCAATAAATTTTCTGTAATATTCTACAAATCCCCCCAAAAAATGACGAACCTCATCTGGACTAGAGGGTGTTGGCCATGGCCCTACCTTACTAATCTTTTCTGGATCAGTCTCAATACCATCCTTTGACACTACATGCCCAACGTACTTGAAGAATGTACTCTTTTTAGGCGATAGTTTAAGGTTGTTTTCACGTAAACGCTCAAACACCATCTTAATGCGTTCCAAATGCTCGAAGGTTTTGGAAAAGGCGAGTAAATCATCAATATATACAACACAGGTTTTTAAATTTAACCCATCCGAAACAGTTTCCATTAATCGCAGGTAGGTTGCAGGGGCATTTGCTAACCCAAAGGGCATTCGATGGTACTCCCAAAGCCCCAATGGACCCATACTAAACGCTGTTCGTTGTGTGTGATCTTCCTATGGCTCCACCTGATGATATCCGCTTTTTAAGTCCAGAACGGTAAAATACATACTCCCAACAACGCAATCCAAATACTCCTCAATACGAAGACCTGCGTACGAGTCCTTGGTAGTACAGTTATCTATAGTTGTCTATAGCCAATACAAACCCGTACGCTTCCATCCTTTTACGTAACAAGACAACGTTGGATGCCCATAGAGACCTAAATTCTCGAATAACACCGCTTGCTAACAGTTGAGGTAAGTGGTCCCTTACCTCATCGTACATCCCCGGAGAGGTTAATTCGATTATGTGTTTTACAATACCTGTATTACCAAGATCCAAATCATTGAGAGAAAAGACTTCTCGATTTTCACTAATGAACCCTTTCCCACGCTCAAGCTTATCATGAATAAGATCTTGCTCACTGATTTCAACGTCGGGTATTCCCAGATCGCACATTTACCTTCCTCTTGATGTTGGTACAAGACTGCCTCAAGCCCCTGCAGACTGGCGTCTGTATGCAGTTTAAATGGTTTTCCGTAATCAGCATACCCAAGAATCGGTGGATTTATAAGCTTTTGTTTTAATTCATTAAAAGCATCTTCCTCTAACTGGCCCCAAACCCATGAAACCACAGGTGCTTTATTTGGCTTTTTCCTGCCTTTACGTTTGCCACTACAAAAGGGTAAGAGGTCATTCATTAGTTTAGCTATGCGTGAAAAGTTTTCAATACATTTTCTGTAATATTCTACAAATCCCCCCAAAAATGACGAACCTCATCTGGACTAGAGGGTGTTGGCCATGGCCCTACCTTACTAATCTTTTCTGGATCAGTCTCAATACCATCCGTTGACACTACATGCCCAACGTACTTGACACGCTCCTTGAAGAATGTACTCTTCTTAGGCGATAGTTTAAGGTTGTTTTCACGTAAACGCTCAAACACCATCTTAAGGCGTTCCAAATGCTCGAAGGTTTTGGAAAAGACGAGTAAATCATCAATATATACAACACAGGTTTTTAAATTTAACCCATCCGAAACAGTTTCCATTAATCGCAGGTAGGTTGCAGGGGCATTTGCTAACCCAAAGGGCATTCGATGGTACTCCCAAAGCCCCAATGGACCCATACTAAACGCTGTTCGTTGTTTGTGATCTTCCTATGGCTCCACCTGATGATATCCGTTTTTTAAGTCCAGAACGGTAAAATACATATTCCCAACAACGCAATACAACAACGCCTCAATACGAAGAAATGCGTACGAATCCTTGGTACTACGGTTATCTATAGTTGTCTAAAGCCAATACAAACCCGTACGCTTCCATCCTTTTACGTACCAAGACAACGTTGGATGCCCATAGAGACCTACATTCTCGAATAACACCGCTTGCTAACAGTTGAGGTAAGTGGTCCCTTGCCTCATCGTATATTCCCGGAGGGGGTAATTCGATTTTATGTTTTACAATACATGTATTACCAAGATCCAAATCATTGAGAGAAAAGACTTCTCGATTTTCACTAATGAACCCTTTCCCACGCTCAAGCCTATCAGGAATAAGATCTTGCTCACTGATTTCAACGTCTGGTATTCACAGATCGCAGATTTACCTTCCTCTTGATGTTGGTACAAGACTGCCTCAAGCCCTTGCAGACTGGCGTCTGTATGCAGTTCATATGGTTTACCGTAATCAGCATACCCAAGAATCGGTGGATTTATAAGCTTTTGTTTTAATTCATTAAAAGCATCTTCCTCTAACTGGCCCCAAACCCACGAAACCACAGGTACTTTATTTGGCCTTTTCCTGTCTTTACGTTTGCCACTGCAAAAGGGTAAGAGGTCATTTATTGGTTTAGCTATGTTTTCAATGAATTTTCTGTAATATTCTACAAATCCCCCCAAAAAATGACGAACCTCATCTGGACTAGAGGGTGTTGGCCACGGCCCTACCTTACTAATCTTTTCTGGATCAGTCTCAATACCATCCTTTGACACTACATGCCCAACGTACCTGACACGCTCCGTGAAGAATGTACTCTTTTTAGGCGATAGTTTAAGGTTGTTTTCACGTAAACGCTCAAACACCATCTTAATGCGTTCCAAATGCTCGAAGGTTTTGGAAAAGGCGAGTAAATCATCAATATATACAACACAGGTTTTTAAATTTAACCCATCCGAAACAGTTTCCATTAATCGCAGGTAGGTTGCAGGGGCATTTGCTAACCCAAAGGGCATTCGATGGTATTCCCAAAGCCCCAATGGACCCATACTAAACGCTGTTCGTTGTTTGTGATCTTCCTATGGCTCCACCTGATGATATCCGCTTTTTAAGTCCAGAACGGTAAAATACATACTCCCAACAACACAATCCAAATACTCCTCAATACTGTAGCGATCTCGATCGCTGCGGGGGTTGAGGAATTACAGTTCGCCTAAAAGATCTATGTCTGGATTCAGATCATGAGCAATTTGAATTCACAGATATTAAATTATCTGCAGTGCGGCATTGCTCATGCTCTGGTACAGTACCGAAGATCAATTAACTACGTAGAAATCGTAACAAAGGCTTGAAATCAATTTTAAAACTTTATTATATAACTTTTCACAGCAGAAAGGGGTGGGGGTCATATATGGAAGGGCTATATGTGTAGCGCTTCACTTGTATAACTCATTTCTTTAATAGTAATCCACTTCATGTTTGGTTGGTCTTCCTGTATTGTATGGTTTTCCCTTAATATATGTATAGGTTCAATCGGTATGAATGCGTAAATTTGTCCTAATTGTCCCACCAGTGTCTTAAGTATGTGCCATCCATCCCTATGGGTCTATGGGGTGTAATGCAGTTCAGTGAAAACGATTCAGATTTACCAGTGATTGACTTACAATATTTACCCTATGAATTCATGGGGTAATAATCTACTGGTTAATATTGGAATTCCTATTGAAATTATCCAGTTAGATATTTACCAGAGATTAATTAAGGAATTCATGGGTTAATGTTTGTTCAGAAAAATCATCGGAAAGGACTGAATGGAGCAGGGTATAGTGAGCCAACAAGTCTTACAGTCTCCCTAGGATTCATGGGGGTAACCCCATGAATACAGAGGGTGAAAGTAGAGGGCTTGTTCTGACCTCACCAGGCCTCTTCCATCTGTTCCCTGTAATATCCCATACCTTTTAAGGTGGTTTAGTTTCCAATGATCCTATGGTCAGGTTATTCGGGTATGTCAGGTATTTCCTCGGGTAGTTTCTTCAGGAGAAGTGGACTTGTCCAATAATAGGGAGCTAGTCCCTGAATCTCTCAAATTTCCCGCCTTTTATACTTGTCAAATGAGTACTCTCTACACAAAATGGATTCTTAAATAAAATGTGTTCCTAAATATAGGCTTTTCATAAGGTTCCTTTCCTTACATTTTGGTATTTTAGCAACTGGACATAATAGTGTAATTGTTATTGTAAAAATAAACAGTAAAAAGTACTATCTTTGATAGTTTTGAATATTTAGAAATAAAATGTCAAGTTTAGAGAGTATTCAAACATGGCTGACAACCTTATGCTACAGTCAAGGACATTAACCTGCAGAGATTTCAATTCAACTTTGTTGACATACTAAAGCTGAGAACGATTAACCATTATGGTAAGATGTTTCTTTTATACTTGAGGATTCTATCTCCAGTTTAAACAGGTATAACTTCTTCAATATAATTGTAAAAATTCACATTAAAGATAACTAGTACAACAACAACAACGCTAGTATCAACAACAACTAAACACATAAGATAATTAGTTTTCAATATACGTCTTGCGACAACACTTTAATAACTACAACAGCACAAATAAAAACAACTATTACCTACTTCTAAAAATCATTGTGTTAGGTTTGGGGAATGATATTATTAAAAGAAAAGTCAATTGTTTCAATACGAAGACCTGCGTACGAGTCCTTGGTAGTACAGTTATCTATAGTTGTCTATAGCCAATACAAACCCGTACGCTTCCATCCTTTTACGTACCAAGACAACGTTGGATGCCCATAGAGACCTAAATTCTCGAATAACACCGCTTGCTAACAGTTGAGGTAAGTGGTCCCTTACCGCATCGTACATCCCCGGAGAGGTTAATTCGATTATGTGTTTTACAATACCTGTATTACCAAGATCCAAATCATTGAGAGAAAAGACTTCTCGATTTTCACTAATGAACCCTTTCCCACGCTCAAGCTTTTCAGGAATAAGATCTTGCTCATTGATTTCAACGTCGGTATTCCCAGATCGCACATTTACCTTCCTCTTGATGTTGGTACAAGACTGCCTCAAGCCCCTGCAGACTGGCGTCTGTATGCAGTTTAAATGGTTTTCCGTAATCAGCATACCCAAGAATCGGTGGATTTATAAGCTTTTGTTTTAATTCATTAAAAGCATCTTCCTCTAACAGGCCCCAAACCCACAAAACCACAGGTGCTTTATTTGGCTTTTTCCTGCCTTTACGTTTGCCACTGCAAAAGGGTAAGAGGTCATTTATTGGTTTAGCTATGCATGAAAAGTTTTGAATGAATTTTCTGTAATATCCTACAAATCCCTCCCCCCCCCAAAAAAAAATGACGAACCTCATCACTAGAGGGCGTTGGCAATGGCCCTACCTTACTAATCTTTTCTTGATCAGTCTCAATACCATCCTTTGACACTACATGCCCAACGTACCTGACACGCTCCTT
The DNA here is from genome assembly GCA_963971465.1 of Lepidochitona cinerea. NCBI lineage: Eukaryota > Metazoa > Mollusca > Polyplacophora > Chitonida > Tonicellidae > Lepidochitona > Lepidochitona cinerea. The sequence continues at coordinate 20,374,421 of OZ020560.1, read as the reverse complement.
GAAGAATGTACTCTTCTTAGGCGATAGTTTAAGTTTGTTTTCACGTAAACGCTCAAACACCATCTTAATGCGTTCCAAATGCTCAAAGGTTTTGGAAAAGACGAGTCAATCATCAATATATACAACACAGGTTTTTAAATTTAACCCATCCGAAACAGTTTCCATTAATCACAGGTATGTTGCAGGGGCATTTGCTAACCCAAAAGGCATTCGCTGGTACTCCCAAAACCCCAAATGGACCCATACTAAACGCTGTTCGTTGTTTGTGATCTTCCTATGGCTCCATCTGATGATATCCGTTTTTTAAGTCCAGAACGGCAAAATACAAGTCCAGAACGGTAAAATATATACTCCCAACATCTCAATTCAACAACGCCTCAATACGAAGACATGCGTACGAGTCCTTCGTACTACGGTTATCTATAGTTGTCTAAAGCCAATACAAACCCGTACGCTCCCATCCTTTTACGTACCAAGACAACGTTGGATGCCCATAGAGACCTAAATTCTCGAATAACACCGCTTGCTAACAGTTGAGGTAAGTGGTCCCTTGCCTCATCGTATATTCCCGGAGGGGTTAATTCGATTTTATGTTTTACAATACATGTATTACCAAGATCCAAATCATTGAGAGAAAAGACTTCTCGATTTTCACTAATGAACCCTTTCCCACGCTCAACCCTATCAGGAATAAGATCTTGCTCACTGATTTCAACGTCTGGTATTCCCAGATCGTAGATTTACCTTCCTCTTGATGTTGGTACAAGACTGCCTCAAGCCCTTGCAGACTGGCGTCTGTATGCAGTTCAAATGGTTTACCGTAATCAGCATACCCAAGAATCGGTGGATTTATAAGCTTTTGTTTTAATTCATTAAAAGCATCTTCCTCTAACTGGCCCCAAACCCATGAAACCACAGGTGCTTTATTTGGCTTTTTCCTGCCTTTACGTTTGCCACTACAAAAGGGTAAGAGGTCATTCATTAGTTTAGCTATGCGTGAAAAGTTTTCAATACATTTTCTGTAATATTCTACAAATCCCCCCAAAAATGACGAACCTCATCTGGACTAGAGGGTGTTGGCCATGGCCCTACCTTACTAATCTTTTCTGGATCAGTCTCAATACCATCCGTTGACACTACATGCCCAACGTACCTGACACGCTCCTTGAAGAATGTACTCTTCTTAGGCGATAGTTTAAGGTTGTTTTCACGTAAACGCTCAAACACCATCTTAAGGCGTTCCAAATGCTCGAAGGTTTTGGAAAAGACGAGTTAATCATCAATATATACAACACAGGTTTTTAAATTTAACCCATCCGAAACAGTTTCCATTAATCGCAGGTAGGTTGCAGGGGCATTTGCTAACCCAAAGGGCATTCGATGGTACTCCCAAAGCCCCAATGGACCCATACTAAACGCTGTTCGTTGTTTGTGATCTTCCTATGGCTCCACCTGATGATATCCGTTTTTTAAGTCCAGAACGGTAAAATACATATTCCCAACAACGCAATTCAACAACGCCTCAATACGAAGAAATGCGTACGAGTCCTTGGTACTACGGTTATCTATAGTTGTCTAAAGCCAATACAAACCCGTACGCTTCCATCCTTTTACGTACCAAGACAACGTTGGATGCCCATAGAGACCTACATTCTCGAATAACACCGCTTGCTAACAGTTGAGGTAAGTGGTCCCTTGCCTCATCGTATATTCCCGGAGGGGGTAATTCGATTTTATGTTTTACAATACATGTATTACCAAGATCCAAATCATTGAGAGAAAAGACTTCTCGATTTTCACTAATGAACCCTTTCCCACGCTCAAGCCTATCAGGAATAAGATCTTGCTCACTGATTTCAACGTCTGGTATTCACAGATCGCAGATTTACCTTCCTCTTGATGTTGGTACAAGACTGCCTCAAGCCCTTGCAGACTGGCGTCTGTATGCAGTTCATATGGTTTACCGTAATCAGCATACCCAAGAATCGGTGGATTTATAAGCTTTTGTTTTAATTCATTAAAAGCATCTTCCTCTAACTGGCCCCAAACCCACGAAACCACAGGTACTTTATTTGGCCTTTTCCTGTCTTTACGTTTGCCACTGCAAAAGGGTAAGAGGTCATTTATTGGTTTAGCTATGTTTTCAATGAATTTTCTGTAATATTCTACAAATCCCCCCAAAAAATGACGAACCTCATCTGGACTAGAGGGTGTTGGCCACGGCCCTACCTTACTAATCTTTTCTGGATCAGTCTCAATACCATCCTTTGACACTACATGCCCAACCCAACAAACATTTTCATATTGGGCCAATACAAGCCCAATAACAGCTGTTTAATTGGCCCGATGCATCTTTTCTTTACAGGCCCTGTATTCTTCTTGCACATTGGCATTTAAGTGGGCCATTACCGGGAAACTTAACTAGACCATTATGACACCAATATCAACCTGTACTGGCCCTGTATTGGCGTTACGGGATTGGCCCTGTTTTCTTCGCCTTTCTACAACCACTTATGTACCATTACGATTTCAGTATTGGCCCAGTATATATGTACCCGTATTGGCCCTGTTTCCTTTGCCTTTTATGTTGCCTTTATGATACCAATGCGATTCCAATATAGGCCCAGCACATGTCTCTGTATTGGCGCTTTTTTTGGTGCCTTAAATGAACCCATTTGAAACCATTACGATACCAACATAGGGCCAACACATACCTGTATTGGCCCTGCTTTCGCTACCTTAATGTATTAATTTAACACCAATGGTTCCAATTACTCCTAATCTCAGATAAATACACAAAGTCATTACATTTGTCTGTAGGCATTATTTTAAACACATATACATTAATTTGATATAAGCTTAGTCTCGTTTAAATAGAACTCTGAAACAAAACTCCTACAAGTGACATCCATTAAAAATTTGCATAATCTTCTGACTTTACTCTTGATTGTAGGTCTAACAACTTCTCATATTAATCCAATCAGTGTGAATTCAGTGAAAATGTACATCTTAAATAGTGCCAGCTGGAGCGAATTTAAAATATGTTTTTTTTTTTAATTATTAAGCAAGACTAAGCTTATGACAATTTGTTTGCATTAGCTAGGTTGGACATGTTTCAATAATTTTACTTGGTCTTTAGTAACGTTCACATGCTAATTTCAGCAAAATCGGAGGTGAATAGTCTTATGTATATGCATGAAAAAATGCTCACAGACAACAATAACAAATTCCATTCCAAGATTATTAAAAATGTCCATGACTCTAAGGTCGGACTGGAGCGGTAAAACGTCACCTACTGTCGCCAACCGATAAATAACAAGGAAATATGTGATCAAACTTGATATATTTTATTGAAAATAATCAAGGGAAAGTTAGTGTGTGATAGGGGAAAATGGGGCGGGAGGGGAGGGGGTGAATTCTCTCTGAGCCTCCAAACGCTGGACATGGCGTCTCCTTCGGCCACCATTTCTATAGTATCGACGGAATTTTTAAGCCGGACCATGATCTCACTGTCGACATCATGGACAGTTGTCGTTTTCGTTGATTTCATGACTGCACCTGCAATGACAAACACGTACATGTTCTGATTCTACAACATCTGACCCTAACTGCAATATGCAATGCATAGTCTACATCAGAGTCATTGTCTTGTGTAGGGACTTTTAAATTGTTACCTTCATTCCTACAGTTCAGTGTATAAGTGAACTACTAAAATCAAACTCGGTAGGCCTACTTTCATCAATTCTAAATGTTAAATTAGTATCGCCACTTTCAATAATAGTAGTATCAATATTCCTAAGATGGGTTGTCATAGCCGTGCTGCTTGTTATTCATTGGTTATGAGATGGAGTTTATCACCTTGTTGTTTGTTGGTTGTAGGGTATGAGATGAAATTTATAACCCTGTTGTTTGTAGGTTGTGAGATGGAGTTTATGCACTTGTTGTATGTTGGTTGTAGGTTGTGAAATGGAGTTTATGGCCGTTTTGTTTGTTGGTTGTAGGTTGTGAGATGGAGTTTATAACCTTGTTGTTTGTCGGTTGTAGGTTGTGAGATGGAGTTTACAACCTTGTTGTTTGTTGGGTGTAGGTTATGAGATGGAGTTTATAACCTTGTTGTTTGTTGGGTGTAGGTTATGAGATGGAGTTTATAACTTTTTTGTTTGTATGTTATGAGATGCAGGTTATACATTGTAACCTTGTTGTCTGTTGGTTGTAGGTTGTGAGATGGAGTTAATGGCCGTTTTGTTTGTTGGTTGTAGGTTATGGGATGGAAGTTATAACCTTGTTGTTTGTTGGTTGTAGGTTATGAGATGGAGTTTATAACGTTGTTGTTTGTTGGGTGTAGGTTATGAGATGGAGTTTATAACCTTGTTGTTTGTTGGTTGTAGGTCATGAGATGGAGTATATAACCATGTTGTTTGCTGGTTGTAGGTTGTGAGATGGAGTTTATAAACTTGTTGTTTGTTGTTTGTAGGTTGTGAAATGGAGTTTATGGCCGTTTTGTTTGTTGGTTGTAGGTTGTGAGATGGAGTTTATAACCTTGTTGTTTGTCGGTTGTAAGTTATGAGATGGAGTTTACAACACTTGTTGTTTGTTGGCCTGGGTGTAGGTTATGAGATGGAGTTTATAACCTTGTTGATTGTTGTGTGTAGGTTATGAGATGGAGTTAATAACCTTTTTGTTTGTAGGTTGTGAGATGCAGGTTATACATTGTAACCTTGTTGTTTGTTGGTTGTAGATTGCGAGATGGAGTTTATCTTTATGGCCGTTTTGTTTGTTGGTTGTAGGTTATGAAATGGAGTTTATAACCTTGGTGCTTGTTGGTTATGAGATGGAGTTTATAACCTTGTTGTTTGTATGTTGTGAGATGGAGTTTATACCCTTGTTGTTTGTTGGTTATGAGATGGAGTTAATAAACTTGTTGTTTGTTGGTTGTAGGTTGTGAAATGGAGTTTATAACCTTGGTGATTGTTGGTTGTAGGTTATGAGATGTAGTTTATAACCTTGTTGTTTGTTGGTTATGAGATGGAGTTTATAACCTTGTTGTTTGTTGGATGTAGGTTATGAGATGGAGTTTTTAACCTTGTTGTTATTGGGTGTAGGTTATGAGATGGAAATTATAACGTTGTAGTTTGTTGGATGTAGATTATGAGATGGAGGTTATAACCTTGTTGTTTGTTGGTTGTAGGTTATGAGATGGAGTTTATAACCTTGTTGTTTGTTGGTAGTAGGTTATGAGATGGAGTTTATAACCTTGTTGTTTGTTGGTTATGAGATGGAGTTTATAACCTTGTTGTTCGTTGGTTGTAGGTTGTGAGATGCAGTTTATAACCTTGTTGTTTGCTGGTTGAAGGTTATGAGATGGAGTTTATAACCTTGCTGTTTGTTGGTTGTAGGTTATAAGATGGAGTTTATAACCTTGTTGTTTGTTGGTTGTAGGTTGCGAAATGGAGTTTATGGCCGTTTTGTTTGTTGGTTGTAGGTTGTGAGATGGAGTTTATAACCTTGTTGTTTGCTTGTTGTAGGTTGCGAGATGAAGTTTATAACCTTGTTGTTTGCTGGTTGTAGGTTATGAGATGGAGTTTATAACCTTGCTGTTTGTTGGTTGTAGGTTATAAGATGGAGTTTATAACCTTGCTGTTTGTTGGTTGTAGGGTATGAGATGGAGTTTATAACCCTGTTGTTTGTAGGTTGTAAGGTGAAGTTTATAAACTTGTTGTTTGTTGGTTGTAGGTTGTGAAATGGAGTTTATGGCCGTTTTGTTTGTTGGTTGTAGGTTTTGAGATGGAGTTTATAACCTTGTTGTTTGTCGGTTGTAGGTTGTGAGATGGAGTTTACAACCGTGTTGTTTGTTGGCTGTATGTTATGGGATGGAGTTTATAACCTTGTCGTTTGTTGTTTGTAGGTTATGAGATGGAAGTTATAACCTTGTTGTTTGTTGGTTATAGGTTATGAGATGGATTTTATAACCTTGTTGTTTGTTGGTTGTACATGTAGGTTATGAGATGGAGTTTATAACCTTGTTGTTTGTTGGTTAATTATGAGATGGAGTTTATAACCTTGTTGTTTGTTGATTGTAGGTTGTGAGATGGAGTTTATAACCTTGTTGTTTGTTGGTTGTACGTTATAAGATAGAGTTTATAGCCTTGTTGTTTGTTGGTTGTAGGTTATGGGATTGAGTTTATAACCTTGTTGTTTGTTGGTTGTAGGTTGTAAGATGGAGTTTATGGCCGTTTTGTTTGTTGGTTGTAGGTTATGAGATGGAGTTTATAACCTTGTTGTTTGTTGGTTGTAGGTTATGAGATGGAGTTTATAACCTTGTTGTTTGTTGGTTGTAGGTTATGAGATGAAGTTTATAACCTTGTTGTTTGTTGGATGTAGGTTATGAGATGGAGTGTACAAACTTAAAAGACTGATTATTTGGCAAAGTTTACTACAAGCAAAACAAACATAATATATATTTATGATCACTAAAACACACGGACACAGGGAAAATCTTCTTGTCTAAAATATAATATACATGTGGTTTAGCATTATGGTTTACTGCAGAAGAAAATGAAAAGAGGATTGGAATAGGGCCAATACTGTTAGTGTTACTGCTTCGCCTTGAAGTGTACTAAATGTAATGTACCTGTATGTCGCCTGTATGGTACCTGTATGTCGCCTGTATGGTGCATGTATGGTGCCTGTACGGTGCCTGTAATGTACCTGTATGTCGCCTGTACTACAATATACAGATTAAAACTCCAAGATTAAGCAAGCTGATTGTTGCGTAAAACGTTGTCACGCACACACATAAAAAACTGATTAGACTGTGCTTGACATAATGTCCAAATAAAACTTGAAAAGGACAACAACAAAAACAAAAATAGGCTGATGTTGTTGTTGTTACTAAGAGTAAAAATACGCCAGGCAGAAAATAAAAACCCTTTTTTAGTGTCTGATATTTACAAGCAAAAAACTAAAATACTTTTGAAAATGTTAAAAAACTTACACTTTTAGGACAATACCGCCTGGATGTAGTGGTCAAACCAAAGAGCTAAAACGTTTTGGTTATATGGGCAAACTTTTAAGCGCAAGTGAAAGACAAACTCGTGGCGATATCCCGTAATGCCGTGTAACCGGAAAAAAACAACTGTATATACCCGATATATAAACAGTACATAGAATTGGAGAAAAGTGGGTCATATTGGGGGAATACTGGCAAACATATACACAGGCACATTACAGTTATTTCGGTATTGGCCCAATACGGGCTACTTGGCGGAATGCTGGCAAACATATACACAGGCGTATTACAGTTATTTCGGTATTGGCCCAATACAGGTTACATTCAGTATAAACACTATGTCTGTTTGCCGGTATTGACGGTACCTGCCGCTATAAAAACAATACCGGCCCAATGGTGATATGTTTGTTGGGAACGTACCTGACACGCTCCGTGAAGAATGTACTCTTTTTAGGCGATAGTTTAAGGTTGTTTTCACGTAAACGCTCAAACACCATCTTAATGCGTTCCAAATGCTCGAAGGTTTTGGAAAAGGCGAGTAAATCATCAATATATACAACACAGGTTTTTAAATTTAACCCATCCGAAACAGTTTCCATTAATCGCAGGTAGGTTGCAGGGGCATTTGCTAACCCAAAGGGCATTCGATGGTACTCCCAAAGCCCCAATGGACCCATACTAAACGCTGTTCGTTGTTTGTGATCTTCCTATGGCTCCACCTGATGATATCCGCTTTTTAAGTCCAGAACGGTAAAATACATACTCCCAACAACACAATCCAAATACTCCTCAATACTGTAGCGATCTCGATCGCTGCGGGGGTTGAGGAATTACAGTTCGCCTAAAAGATCTATGTCTGGATTCAGATCATGAGCAATTTGAATTCACAGATATTAAATTATCTGCAGTGCGGCATTGCTCATGCTCTGGTACAGTACCGAAGATCAATTAACTACGTAGAAATCGTAACAAAGGCTTGAAATCAATTTTAAAACTTTATTATATAACTTTTCACAGCAGAAAGGGGTGGGGGTCATATATGGAAGGGCTATATGTGTAGCGCTTCACTTGTATAACTCATTTCTTTAATAGTAATCCACTTCATGTTTGGTTGGTCTTCTTGTATTGTATGGTTTTCCCTTAATATATGTATAGGTTCAATCGGTATGAATGCGTAAATTTGTCCTAATTGTCCCACCAGTGTCTTAAGTATGTGCCATCCATCCCTATGGGTCTATGGGGTGTAATGCAGTTCAGTGAAAACGATTCAGATTTACCAGTGATTGACTTACAATATTTACCCTATGAATTCATGGGGTAATAATCTACTGGTTAATATTGGAATTCCTATTGAAATTATCCAGTTAGATATTTACCAGAGATTAATAAAGGAATTCATGGGTTAATGTTTGTTCAGAAAAATCATCGGAAAGGACTGAATGGAGCAGGGTATAGTGAGCCAACAAGTCTTACAGTCTCCCTAGGATTCATGGGGTAACCCCATGAATACAGAGGGTGAAAGTAGAGGGCTTGTTCTGACCTCACCAGGCCTCTTCCATCTGTTCCCTGTAATATCCCATACCTTTTAAGGTGGTTTAGTTTCCAATGATCCTATGGTCAGGTTATTCGGGTATGTCAGGTATTTCATCGGGTAGTTTCTTCAGGAGAAGTGGACTTGTCCAATAATAGGGAGCTAGTCCCTGAATCTCTCAAATTTCCCGCCTTTTATACTTGTCAAATGAGTACTCTCTACACAAAATGGATTCTTAAATAAAATGTGTTCCTAAATATAGGCTTTTCATAAGGTTCCTTTCCTTACATTTTGGTATTTTAGCAACTGGACATAATAGTGTAATTGTTATTGTAAAAATAAACAGTAAAAAGTACTATCTTTGATAGTTTTGAATATTTAGAAATAAAATGTCAAGTTTAGAGAGTATTCAAACATGGCTGACAACCTTATGCTACAGTCAAGGACATTAACCTGCAGAGATTTCAATTCAACTTTGTTGACATACTAAAGCTGAGAACGATTAACCATTATGGTAAGATGTTTCTTTTATACTTGAGGATTCTATCTCCAGTTTAAACAGGTATAACTTCTTCAATTTAATTGTAAAAATTCACATTAAAGATAACTAGTACAACAACAACAACGCTAGTATCAACAACAACTAAACACATAAGATAATTAGTTTTCAATATACGTCTTGCGACAACACTTTAATAACTACAACAGCACAAATAAAAACAACTATTACCTACTTCTAAAAATCATTGTGTTAGGTTTGGGGAATGATATTATTAAAAGAAAAGTCAATTGTTTCAATACGAAGACCTGCGTACGAGTCCTTGGTAGTACAGTTATCTATAGTTGTCTATAGCCAATACAAACCCGTACGCTTCCATCCTTTTACGTACCAAGACAACGTTGGATGCCCATAGAGACCTAAATTCTCGAATAACACCGCTTGCTAACAGTTGAGGTAAGTGGTCCCTTACCGCATCGTACATCCCCGGAGAGGTTAATTCGATTATGTGTTTTACAATACCTGTATTACCAAGATCCAAATCATTGAGAGAAAAGACTTCTCGATTTTCACTAATGAACCCTTTCCCACGCTCAAGCTTTTCAGGAATAAAATCTTGCTCATTGATTTCAACGTCGGTATTCCCAGATCGCACATTTACCTTCCTCTTGATGTTGGTACAAGACTGCCTCAAGCCCCTGCAGACTGGCGTCTGTATGCAGTTTAAATGGTTTTCCGTAATCAGCATACCCAAGAATCGGTGGATTTATAAGCTTTTGTTTTAATTCATTAAAAGCATCTTCCTCTAACAGGCCCCAAACCCACAAAACCACAGGTGGTTTATTTGGCTTTTTCCTGCCTTTACGTTTGCCACTGCAAAAGGGTAAGAGGTCATTTATTGGTTTAGCTATGCATGAAAAGTTTTGAATGAATTTTCTGTAATATCCTACAAATCCCTCCCCCCCCCCCAAAAAAAAAATGACGAACCTCATCACTAGAGGGCGTTGGCAATGGCCCTACCTTACTAATCTTTTCTTGATCAGTCTCAATACCATCCTTTGACACTACATGCCCAACGTACCTGACACGCTCCTTGAAGAATGTACTCTTCTTAGGCGATAGTTTAAGTTTGTTTTCACGTAAACGCTCAAACACCATCTTAATGCGTTCCAAATGCTCAAAGGTTTTGGAAAAGACGAGTCAATCATCAATATATACAACACAGGTTTTTAAATTTAACCCATCCGAAACAGTTTCCATTAATCACAGGTATGTTGCAGGGGCATTTGCTAACCCAAAGGGCATTCGCTGGTACTCCCAAAACCCCAAATGGACCCATACTAAACGCTGTTCGTTGTTTGTGATCTTCCTATGGCTCCATCTGATGATATCCGTTTTTTAAGTCCAGAACGGCAAAATACAAGTCCAGAACGGTAAAATATATACTCCCAACATCTCAATTCAACAACGCCTCAATACGAAGACATGCGTACGAGTCCTTGGTACTACGGTTATCTATAGTTGTCTAAAGCCAATACAAACCCGTACGCTCCCATCCTTTTACGTACCAAGACAACGTTGGATGCCCATAGAGACCTAAATTCTCGAATAACACCGCTTGCTAACAGTTGAGGTAAGTGGTCCCTTGCCTCATCGTATATTCCCGGAGGGGTTAATTCGATTTTATGTTTTACAATACATGTATTACCAAGATCCAAATCATTGAGAGAAAAGACTTCTCGATTTTCACTAATGAACCCTTTCCCACGCTCAAGCCTATCAGGAATAAGATCTTGCTCACTGATTTCAACGTCTGGTATTCCCAGATCGTAGATTTACCTTCCTCTTGATGTTGGTACAAGACTGCCTCAAGCCCTTGCAGACTGGCGTCTGTATGCAGTTCAAATGGTTTACCGTAATCAGCATACCCAAGAATCGGTGGATTTATAAGCTTTTGTTTTAATTCATTAAAAGCATCTTCCTCTAACTGGCCCCAAACCCACGAAACCACAAGTACTTTATTTGGCTTTTTCCTGTCTTTACGTTTGCCACTGCAAAAGGGTAAGAGGTCATTTATTGGTTTAACTATGCGTGAAAAGTTTTCAATGAAGTTTCTGTAATATTCTACAAATCCCCCCAAAAAATGACGAACCTCATCTGGACTAGAGGGTGTTGGCCATGGCCCTACCTTACTAATCTTTTCTGGATCAGTCTCAATACCATCCTTTGACACTACATGCCCAACGTACCTGACACGCTCCGTGAAGAATGTACTCTTTTTAGGCGATAGTTTAAGGTTGTTTTCACGTAAACGCTCAAACACCATCTTAATGCGTTCCAAATGCTCGAAGGTTTTGGAAAAGGCGAGTAAATCATCAATATATACAACACAGGTTTTTAAATTTAACCCATCCGAAACAGTTTCCATTATTCGCAGGTAGGTTGCGGGGGCATTTGCTAACCCAACGGGCATTCGATGGTACTCCCAAAGCCCCAATGGACCCATACTAAACGCTGTTCGTTGTTTGTGATCTTCCTATGGCTCCACCTGATGATATCCGCTTTTTAAGTCCAGAACGGTAAAATACATACTCCCAACAACGCAATCCAAATACTCCTCAATACGAAGACCTGCGTACGAGTCCTTGGTAGTACAGTTATCTATAGTTGTCTATAGCCAATACAAACCCGTACGCTTCCATCCTTTTACGTACCAAGACAATGTTGGATGCCCATAGAGACCTAAATTCTCGAATAACACCGCTTGCTAACAGTTGAGGTAAGTGGTCCCTTACCTCATCGTACATCCCCGGAGAGGTTAATTCGATTATATGTTTTACAATACCTGTATTACCAAGATCCAACTCATTGAGAGAAAAGACTTCTCGATTTTCTCTAATGAACCCTTTCCCACGCTCAAGCTTTTCAGGAATAAGATCTTGCTCACTGATTTCAACGTCGGGTATTCTCAGATCGCAGATTTACCTTCCTCTTGATGTTGGTACAAGACTGCCTCAAGCCCTTGCAGACTGGCGTCTGTATGCAGTTCAAATGGTTTACCGTAATCAGCATACCCAAGAATCGGTGGATTTATAAGCTTTTGTTTTAATTCATTAAAAGCATCTTCCTCTAACTGGCCCCAAACCCACGAAACCACAGGTACTTTATTTGGCTTTTTCCTGTCTTTACGTTTGCCACTGCAAAAGGGTAAGAGGTCATTTATTGGTTTAGCTATGCGTAAAAAGTTTTCAATGAATTTTCTGTAATATTCTACAAATCCCCCCAAAAAATGACGAACCTCATCTGGACTAGAGGGTGTTGGCCATGGCCCTACCTTACTAATCTTTTCTGGATCAGTCTCAATACCATCCTTTGACACTACATGCCCAACGTACCTGACACGCTCCTTGAAGAATGTACTCTTTTTAGGCGATAGTTTAAGGTTGTTTTCACGTAAACGCTCAAACACCATCTTAATGCGTTCCAAATGCTCGAAGGTTTTGGAAAAGGCGAGTAAATCATCAATATATACAACACAGGTTTTTAAATTTAACCCATCCGAAACAGTTTCCATTAATCGCAGGTAGGTTGCAGGGGCATTTGCTAACCCAAAGGGCATTCGATGGTACTCCCAAAGCCCCAATGGACCCATACTAAACGCTGTTCGTTGTGTGTGATCTTCCTATAGCTCCACCTGATGATATCCGCTTTTAAGTCCAGAACGGTAAAATACATACTCCCAACAACGCAATCCAAATACTCCTCAATACGAAGACCTGCGTACGAGTCCTTGGTAGTACAGTTATCTATAGTTGTCTATAGCCAATACAAACCCGTACGCTTCCATCCTTTTACGTACCAAGACAACGTTGGATGCCCATAGAGACCTAAATTCTCGAATAACACCGCTTGCTAACAGTTGAGGTAAGTTGTCCCTTACCTCATCGGAGAGGTTAACTCGATTATGTGTTTTACAATACCTGTATTACCAAGATCCAAATCATTGAGAGAAAAGACTTCTCGATTTTCACTAATGAACCCTTTCCCACGCTCAAGCTTATCAGGAATAAGATCTTGCTCACTGATTTCAACGTCGGGTATTCCCAGATCGCACATTTACCTTCCTCTTGATGTTGGTACAAGACTGCCTCAAGCCCCTGCAGACTGGCGTCTGTATGCAGTTCAAATGGTTTTCGGTAATCAGCATACCCAAGAATCGGTGGATTTATAAGCTTTTGTTTTAATTCATTAAAAGCATCTTCCTCTAACTGGCCCCAAACCCATGAAACCACAGGTGCTTTATTTGGCTTTTTCCTGCCTCTACGTTTGCCACTACAAAAGGGTAAGAGGTCATTTATTAGTTTAGCTATGCGTGAAAAGTTTTCAATAAATTTTCTGTAATATTCTACAAATCCCCCAAAAAATGACGAACCTCATCTGGACTAGAGGGTGTTGACCATGGCCCTACCTTACTAATCTTTTCTGGATCAGTCTCAATACCATCCTTTGACACTACATGCCCAACGTACCTGACACGCTCCTTGAAGAATGTACTCTTCTTAGGCGATAGTTTAAGGTTGTTTTCACGTAAACGCTCAAACACCATCTTAAGGCGTTCCAAATGCTCGAAGCTTCTGGAAAAGACGAGTAAATCAACAATATATACAACACAGAATTTTAATTTTAACCCATCCGAAACAGTTTCCATTAATCACTAGTAGGTTGCAGGGGCATTTGCTAACCCAAAGGGCATTCAATGGTACTCCCAAAACCCCAATGGACCCATACTAAACGCTGTTCGTTGTTTGTGATCTTCCTATAGCTCCACCTGATGATATGCGCTTTTTAAGTCCAGAACGGTAAAATACATACTCCCAACAACGCAATCCAACAACTCCTCAATACGAAGACCTGCGTACGAGTCCTTGGTAGTACAGTTATCTATAGTTGTCTATAGCCAATACAAACCCGTAGGCTTCCACCCTTTTACGTACCAAGACAACGTTGGATGCCCATAGAGACCTAAATTCTCGAATAACACCGCTTGCTAACAGCTGAGGTAAGTGGTCCCTTGCCTCATCGTATATTCCCGGTTTTATGTTTTACAATACCTGTATTACCAAGATCCAAATCATTGAGAGAAAAGACTTCTCGATTTTCACTAATGAACCCTTTCCCACGCTCAAGCCTATCAGGAATAAGATCTTGCTCACTGATTTCAACGTCTGGTATTCACAGATCGCAGATTTACCTTCCTCTTGATGTTGGTACAAGACTGCCTCAAGCCCTTGCAGACTGGCGTCTGTATGCAGTTCATATGGTTTACCGTAATCAGCATACCCAAGAATCGGTGGATTTATAAGCTTTTGTTTTAATTCATTAAAAGCATTTTCCTCTAACTGGCCCCAAACCCACGAAACCACAGGTACTTTATTTGGCTTTTTCCTGTCTTTACGTTTGCCACTGCAAAAGGGTAAGAGGTCATTTATTGGTTTAGCTATGCGTGAAAAGTTTTCAATGAATTTTCTGTAATATTCTACAAATCCCCCCAAAAAATGACGAACCTCATCTGGACTAGAGGGTGTTGGCCACGGCCCTACCTTACTAATCTTTTCTGGATCAGTCTCAATACCATCCTTTGACACTACATGTCCAACGTACCTGACACGCTCCGTGAAGAATGTACTCTTTTAGGCGATAGTTTAAGGTTGTTTTCACGTAAACGCTCAAACACCATCCTAATGCGTTCCAAATGCTCGAATGTTTTGGAAAAGGCGAGTAAATCATCAATATATACAACACAGGTTTTTAAATTTAACCCATCCGAAACAGTTTCCATTAATCGCGGGTAGGTTGCAGGGGCATTTGCTAACGCAAAGGGCATTCGCTGGTACTCCCAAAACCCCAATGGACCCATACTAAACGCTGTTCGTTGTTTGTGATCTTCCTATGGCTCCACCTGATGATATCCGTTTTTTAAGTCCAGAACGGTAAAATACATACTCCCAACAACTCAATCCAATAACTCCTCAATACGAAGAAGTGCGTACGAGTCCTTGGTAGTACAGTTATCTATAGTTGTCTATAGCCAATACAAACCCGTACGCTTCCATCCTTTTACGTACCAAGATAACGTTGGATGCCCATAGAGACCTAAATTCTCGAATAACACCGCTTGCTAACAGTTGAGGTAAGTGGTCCCTTACCTCATCGTACATCCCCGGAGAGGTTAATTCGATTATGTGTTTTACAATACCTGTATTACCAAGATCCAAATCATTGAGAGAAAAGACTTCTCGATTTTAACTAATGAACCCTTTCCCACGCTCAAGCTTATCAGGAATAAGATCTTGCTCACTGATTTCAACGTCGGGTATTCCCAGATCGCACATTTACCTTCCTCTTGATGTTGGTATAAGACTGCCTCAAGCCCCTGCAGACTGGCGTCTGTATGCAGTTCAAATGGTTTTCGGTAATCAGCATACCCAAGAATCGGTGGATTTATAAGCTTTTGTTTTAATTCATTAAAAGCATCTTCCTCTAACTGGCCCCAAACCCATGAAACCACAGGTGCTTTATTTGGCTTTTTCCTGCCTCTACGTTTGCCACTACAAAAGGGTAAGAGGTCATTTATTAGTTTAGCTATGCGTGAAAAGTTTTCAATAAATTTTCTGTAATATTCTACAAATCCCCCAAAAAATGACGAACCTCATCTGGACTAGAGGGTGTTGACCATGGCCCTACCTTACTAATCTTTTCTGGATCAGTCTCGATACCATCCTTTGACACTACATGCCCAACGTACCTGACACGCTCCTTGAAGAATGTACTCTTCTTAGGCGATAGTTTATGGTTGTTTTCACGTAAACGCTCAAACACCATCTTAAGGCGTTCCAAATGCTCGAAGCTTCTGGAAAAGACGAGTAAATCAACAATATATACAACACAGAATTTTAATTTTAACCCATCCGAAACAGTTTCCATTAATCACTAGTAGGTTGCAGGGGCATTTGCTAACCCAAAGGGCATTCAATGGTACTCCCAAAACCCCAATGGACCCATACTAAACGCTGTTCGTTGTTTGTGATCTTCCTATAGCTCCACCTGATGATATCCGCTTTTTAAGTCCAGAACGGTAAAATACATACTCCCAACAACGCAATCCAACAACTCCCCAATACGAAGACCTGCGTACGAGTCCTTGGTAGTACAGTTATCTATAGTTGTCTATAGCCAATACAAACCCGTAGGCTTCCACCCTTTTACGTACCAAGACAACGTTGGATGCCCATAGAGACCTAAATTCTCGAATAACACCGCTTGCTAACAGCTGAGGTAAGTGGTCCCTTGCCTCATCGTATATTCCCGGAGGGGTTAATTCGATTTTATGTTTTACAATACCTGTATTACCAAGATCAAAATCATTGAGAGAAAAGACCTCTAGATTTTCACCAATGAACCCTTTCCCACGCTCAAGCCTATCAGGAATAAGATCTTGCTCACTGATTTCAACGTCTGGTATTCACAGATCGCAGATTTACCTTCCTCTTGATGTTGGTACAAGACTGCCTCAAGCCCTTGCAGACTGGCGTCTGTATGCAGTTCAAATGGTTTACCGTAATCAGCATACCCAAGAATCGGTGGATTTATAAGCTTTTGTTTTAATTCATTAAAAGCATCTTCCTCTAACTGGCCCCAAACCCACGAAACCACAGGTGCTTTATTTGGCTTTTTCCTGTATTTACGTTTGCCACTGCAAAAGGGTAAGAGGTCATTTATTGGTTTAGCTATGCGTGAAAAGTTTTCAATGAATTTTCTGTAATATTCTACAAATCCCCCCAAAAAATGACGAACCCCATCTGGACTAGAGGGTGTTGGCCATGGCCCTACCTTACTAATCTTTCTGGATCAGTCTCAATACCATCCTTTGACACTACATGCCCAACGTACCTGACACGCTCCTTGAAGAATGTACTCTTTTTAGGCGATAGTTTAAGGTTGTTTTCACGTAAACGCTCAAACACCATCTTAATGCGTTCCAAATGCTCGAAGGTTTTGGAAAAGGCGAGTAAATCATCAATATATACAACACAGGTTTTTAAATTTAACCCATCCGAAACAGTTTCCATTAATCGCAGGTAGGTTGCAGGGGCATTTGCTAACCCAAAGGGCATTCGATGGTACTCCCAAAGCCCCAATGGACCCATACTAAACGCTGTTCGTTGTTTGTGATCTTCCTATGGCTCCACCTGATGATATCCGCTTTTTAAGTCCAGAACGGTAAAATACATACTCCCAACAACGCAATCCAAATACTCCTCAATACGAAGACCTGCGTACGAGTCCTTGGTAGTACAATTATCTATAGTTGTCTATAGCCAATACAAACCCGTACGCTTCCATCCTTTTACGTACCAAGACAACGTTGGATGCCCATAGAGACCTAAATTCTCGAATAACACCGCTTGCTAACAGTTGAGGTAAGTGGTCCCTTACCTCATCGTACATCCCCGGAGAGGTTAATTCGATTATGTGTTTTACAATACCTGTATTACCAAGATCCAAATCATTGAGAGAAAAGACTTCTCGATTTTCACTAATGAACCCTTTCCCACGCTCAAGCTTATCAGGAATAAGATCTTGCTCACTGATTTCAACGTCGGGTATTCCCAGATCGCACATTTACCTTCCTCTTGATGTTGGTACAAGACTGCCTCAAGCCCCTGCAGACTGGCGTCTGTATGCAGTTTAAATGGTTTTCCGTAATCAGCATACCAAAGAATCGGTGGATTTATAAGCTTTTGTTTTAATTCATTAAAAGCATCTTCCTCTAACTGGCCCCAAACCCACGAAACCACAGGTACTTTATTTGGCTTTTTCCTGTCTTTACGTTTGCCACTGCAAAAGGGTAAGAGGTCATTTATTGGTTTAGCTATGCGTGAAAAGTTTTCAATGAATTTTCTGTAATATTCTACAAATCCCCCCAAAAAATGACGAACCTCATCTGGACTAGAGGGTGTTGGCCACGGCCCTACCTTACTAATCTTTTCTGGATCAGTCTCAATACCATCCTTTGACACTACATGCCCAACGTACCTGACACGCTCCGTGAAGAATGTACTCTTTTTAGGCGATAGTTTAAGGTTGTTTTCACGTAAACGCTCAAACACCATCCTAATGCGTTCCAAATGCTCGAATGTTTTGGAAAAGGCGAGTAAATCATCAATATATACAACACAGGTTTTTAAATTTAACCCATCCGAAACAGTTTCCATTAATCGCGGTGTAAAATACAGCATTTGATATCCGCCGATATTACATTAGGCGGGTTCATATAACGGACACTTATTTGAATGTGCCGCGCAGGACGCTGAGGACTGTATTTAAATAACAATGGATTAACCACTGGCGTGTGGAAAACGGGATTTTCTTGTGGTAGGGAGAGGGGATTTTTGTGTTGGAAGGGTAGAGGGGAAGTTGAGGTGTCGATAGAGGTTAGAGTGGAGAAACTGGTGTAAATTTAAGGGAGTGACTGGAAGCTATAACCTGAGGTCAAATAGGCCTACGGTGTGTGGATTTACCTGTGCGGAATCAACGTGGGATGTGTTTTTGTGCGGTATCGACGAGGGATGTGCACCGTGTGGTAACGTACTGTTGAAATTTCATAATAAATATTATTCGGGTAGGAACTGTGAGAACTTTGAGAACGTGGAAATAAATGGTACAATATTTACTAAGACCTAATTCATGAATCAACTTTATGTATACGGACATGATTACTAATGAAATTTACTATCAACTTTGCTACTTATGAAAATATGAACTAATTGCTTATTATCTGTGTGCAAATAAAGTTATGGAAACCTGTATTGAGCATTCCGTTTCTTCACGTCGTAACAATTTGGTGGCAGCGGTGGGATTGCTCATTACGACAATACAGGGAATCAATCTTATTTAAACACAGATATAAGTCACCGTCAAATAAAGGTCTTCGTACACATACATTTTTTTTGTAACGGGGCTGTCAAAGCAATTTTTTTTCCAAAATATTTTTTTTTACCCGACGGACAAGTATGACAGATATTCCTAAGTGGTTAGAAGGGGCGGTTGAAAAGGGGGCCGATATGGATAAATGTTTAGAGATACTCAAAGTAACTGAAAATCAGAGAGATAAAGAAATTGAAGAAAATAAAAGAGCTAGAGAATTTGAAGAAATGAAACTGAATAGATTGTTAGAAGAAAGAAAGCTAGATGAAGAGAGAGAAAAACGGAGAGAAGTTAGAGAGCTGAAACGTTTAGAATTAGAGCATGAAATCAAACTTAAAGAGCTAGAAGTTCAGAAATAAGGTGGTAATAGATATGACCCTGGTCAGAAGCCTGTTAGCAATCCGTCTGTGAAACTGCCAAAATTCGTTGAAGGCGATGATATAGATGTTTTTCTTCGTTCTTTTGAAAAGTTGGCGGCTGTTTATGAGTGGCCCAAGGATACTTTACCAGCCAGGTTAATTCCCGTCCTAACAGGGAAAGCTTTAGAGGCGTATGCCCGACTGAATGACGAAGAAAGTAGGGACTACAAAACAATCAAACAAGCAATACTTAAACGTTATGAGCTGACAAGTGACAAGTATAGAGAGAAGTTTCGTAACTCAAGACAACAACATAACGAAACGTTTAGGGAATTTAGAGTTAGAATTGAGGGATACTTAACACATTGGTGTGAAGCAGAAAATATTAACGACTATAATGATCAGCTTTTCGATTTGGTTCTTAAGGAACAGTTGTTAAACAGTTGCACTATACCATTACAAATTTGGTTAAAAGAGAGAAGTCCCTCCAGTGCTAATGAGCTAGTTGACTGTGCCGAAGCTTACCAGACTGCTCACTGTGGTGTAGAAAATAAAAATCTTAAGACCCGACAAGAAAACGTCAATTTTGATAAGCAAACTAGAGATAAAAGTTTTAGATACCAAAATTACGACTCGAACAACACTCCAAGACCTGATTTAGGCAATAACAGACGACGGTGTTTTATTTGTGACTCCACTCGACATTTACAATTCAATTGTCCTCATAGACAAGGAACCATAAGTGACAGGTACAGAAGACCTATTGAAAATGCATTTTTAATGGATAGACATGAACAAAATCAAAACAGTAATCAAGTACCTAGTGTGGCCGGGTTATTAAAAGTTGTGACTCTTTCTGAAATAACTCCAGGATATGGTTTGAAGTTGGAAGATGGTTGGGTGGAAGGTAGAAAAGTCAGTTTGCTTCGAGATACGGGTAGCACAACAGTCATTGTAGCTAAACATTTAGTAAGTGACAACAGTTATACAGGGTCTTACAAATCTGTTATTGTTGCTGATGGGGTTAGTAAGCGGGCCCCAGAGGTCTGGGTGACTGTTTACACACCTTATGTAAACGGTAGAGTGTTAGCTGTAGCTCTTGACTCACCTGTAGTAGATCTTATTATAGGTAATGTGGTTCATTTGTATGATGACGTTGAAGATAATGGGTCAGTTAAAAATGAAATTTCTGTCACTCAAGTGTGTAACCCTGTTGGGAACATTCCAGAATCAATTTCTACACAAAGTAATCAGTGGGAAGAATGTTCACACGCTGTTAAAACTCGGTCACAAACACAGGCTTCTGAGACTGTACCGGGCTCAATATTTAAAATTAAACAAGCACAAAATTTAAAAGAAGTTAATTGGCAACATGTTTGTGACAGGAAAGAATTGGTTGAGAAACAAATGGGAGACATTACTTTAGAGAGGGTGAGACAGTTAGCTGAAAGTCTGTCCGACAAAACCACTACACATTTCCTAGTCAAAAATGAAATTTTGTTCAGAATATATATTCCGAAAAATGTTGATCCCTACTGCAGAGAGCAAATTTGTCAGGTTGTTATACCTAGTTGTTGGAGAAGCATAATCTTGTCTATGGCTCATGACTTACCTATGGCGGGCCACCTGGGCGTTAAGAAAACCAGAGATAGGATAATGAGTCAATTTTACTGGCCAGGTATTTTCAATGACATAGCTAACTATTGTAGATCCTGTCCTACCTGTCAGAAAAATATACCTAAAGGTAGAGTGACTAAAGTACCACTTGTTAATATTCCATTAATTGAGGAGCCCTTTAAGAGAGTTGCTTTAGACATTGTTGGTCCTCTGCCCCGTACAAAGAGGGGCAAACGCTATTTGTTAACTTTTACTGACTATGCCACGAGATACCCAGAGGCCATACCATTGGCAAACCAAGAGGCCGAAACAGTGGCTGACGCTTTGGTTGAGATTATTTCGCGTTTGGGCATCCCTGACGAAATACTAACCGATAAAGGGACCAATTTTATGTCTGGTTTAATGAGAGAATTAAGTCGGTTACTCCAAATTAAACAAATAAACACCACCCCATACCATCCACAAACAAATGGCTTGGTTGAAAAATTTAACGGGACGTTAAAACGTATGCTGAAGGCTTTCGCTCATGGTCAACCTCATGACTGGGACAGATATGTGCCATACGTTTTATTTGCCTACAGGGAAGTTCCACAGGAAACATTAGGATTTTCGCCATTTGAGTTGGTTTATGGTAGACATGTTAAGGGTCCTATGTCTGTACTGTGGGATAGCTGGGTGGAACCAGAGGGAGAACATGTGTCAGTGATTCAGTATATTGTTAACTTACGAGATAAACTGTATAATATGCATCAGCTAGCTAGAAAAAATGAAGAAGAATCCCAAACAAGTCAAAAGGTATATTATGACCGCAAAGCCAGAAAAAGGGAACTTAAAGTTGGACAGAAAGTCTTAGTATTATTGCCGACACATAACAATAAGTTGCAGGCTCAGTGGTTAGGTCCCTATACAGTCTTAGCTAAGGTCAGTCCTGTTGATTATAGTGTTCAAATGGCTCCTAATATATCTAAGGTCCTACACATTAACATGTTGAAATTGTGGGTCGATCGACATACTTTAGAGGAGAAGGTTTCAGTGTGTGTCTTAGGTTTTGTGGATCAGGGTGATGAAGAGGTTTTTCTAGACCCACTTTTACCTGCGGACAGTTTTATAACGCAAAAGGAAACCTATGAAGACGTAAAAATATCTTTAGAGCTAGATTACAACAAATCCAATGAACTTAGCAAATTGTGTGAAAAATTTTCCGACATTTTTACTGATATTCCTGGGAAAACGCACATGATAACGCATTCTGTTAAGAACATAATTGGTACACCTGTTTATCAAAAACCCTACCAGATACCATATGCTTTACGTGATAAGGTTAATTCTGAAATCGACAGCATGTTAAATACAGGCATAATTGAACCATCACAAAGCCCGTGGGCGGCACCCATTGTAGTGGTGAAAAAACCTGACAGTAGTCTCCGCATATGCGTAGATTACCGAAAATTAAATCACGATACTGTGTTTGATCCACTACCAATGCCTAGAATATTAAACATTTATGACAAACTCGGTTCAGCTAAGTATCTTAGTAAGTTGGACCTCACAAAAGGTTACTGGCAAATACCCTTAGATAAGGACACATGTGAGAAAAGTGGCTTTGTTACACCGTCAGGGCATTACCAATTTACTGTTCTTCCGTTTGGAATGAAAAATTCACAAGCTACATTCGTTCGTCTCTTATCTATGATTTTAAAAGACCATACTGACTATTCAGATGCTTATGTAGATGACGTTTTGATATGGAGTTCCTCGTGGGAAGACCACGTGCGACATTTGAATAATGTTTTGACCTCACTTAGAAGTGCTGGATTAACAGCTCGACCGACAAAATGTATCATGGGAGAGAGCTCCTTGGAATATTTAGGTCACTTAGTGGGACAAGGGTCCGTTAGACCGGTTCCCTCAAAGGTAGAAGCTATTACAGACTTACCGTCACCCACTACTAAAAAACAACTGAGATCCATCATGGGTATGCTTAACTATTACAGATCATACATTCCTAACTATGCTGACTTAGCATGTCCTTTGACTGACTTGACGTCAAAGAAATTACCAAATAAACTGGACTGGACTGAAAAACATGAGACAGCCTTGCAAACTCTAAAACAGTGCTTAACAACAGCCCCGATTTTGAGAAACCCAGATTTTTCTAAACAATTTGTACTAAATACTGACGCCAGTGATAATGGATTGGCCGGTGTATTATTACAAGAATGTGAGGATGGTTATCATCCAATTGTTTTTGCAAGCAAGAAATTGTTGCCAAGAGAAAAATCCTATTCCACTATTGAAAAGGAATGCTATGCCATTGTATGGGCAGTGAAGACCTTAAGTGTATATCTAAGTGGTAAAGAATTTGTAATATTGTCTGACCATAGCCCTCTTCAGTGGTTATATAGAATGAAAGATACTAACCAAAGGCTGTTGAGATGGAATCTATTCCTCCAAAGCTTCCAATTTGAGATAAAACATATCAAGGGCAAAGAAAATGTAGTAGCAGATACCCTTTCACGTTTCAAGTAATGAGCTATGTATATTTAAAAAAAAATAAAAATTCTTTTGATGAGCTTTGTACTTACACATGTTAACGATGCTATGAGTTTGTGAAGTGAATTGCTGTTCAATTATATGGATGTAATGATTATTGTAGTCGAATGTTGTGGTTTATGTTTGCTAAAGATGTTTGTTGTGTATATACACAAATGATATGAAATGACTTAGTGTTTTTGTTTGTTTTTTTTTGTTTTTTTTATGTATGTGTACGACCTAAGGTGAAAAAAACAAAATGAGGGAACATTTGTTTCTAGGAGGTGAGGGAGTAATGTAAAATACAGCATTTGATATCCGCCGATATTACATTAGGCGGGTTCATATAACGGACACTTATTTGAATGTGCCGCGCAGGACGCTGAGGACTGTATTTAAATAACAATGGATTAACCACGGGCGTGTGGAAAACGGGATTTTCTTGTGGTAGGGAGAGGGGATTTTTGTGTTGGAAGGGTAGAGGGGAAGTTGAGGTGTCGATAGAGGTTAGAGTGGAGAAACTGGTGTAAATTTAAGGGAGTGACTGGAAGCTATAACCTGAGGTCAAATAGGCCTACGGTGTGTGGATTTACCTGTGCGGAATCAACGTGGGATGTGTTTTTGTGCGGTATCGACGAGGGATGTGCACCGTGTGGTAACGTACTGTTGAAATTTCATAATAAATATTATTCGGGTAGGAACTGTGAGAACTTTGAGAACGTGGAAATAAATGGTACAATATTTACTAAGACCTAATTCATGAATCAACTTTATGTATACGGACATGATTACTAATGAAATTTACTATCAACTTTGCTACTTATGAAAATATGAACTAATTGCTTATTATCTGTGTGCAAATAAAGTTATGGAAACCTGTATTGAGCATTCCGTTTCTTCACGTCGTAACAATTTGGTGGCAGCGGTGGGATTGCTCATTACGACAATACAGGGAATCAATCTTATTTAAACACAGATATAAGTCACCGTCAAATAAAGGTCTTCGTACACATACATTTTTTTTGTAACGGGGCTGTCAAAGCAATTTTTTTTCCAAAATATTTTTTTTTACCCGACGGACAAGTATGACAGATATTCCTAAGTGGTTAGAAGGGGCGGTTGAAAAGGGGGCCGATATGGATAAATGTTTAGAGATACTCAAAGTAACTGAAAATCAGAGAGATAAAGAAATTG
This sequence comes from Lepidochitona cinerea, assembly GCA_963971465.1. Classification (NCBI taxonomy): domain Eukaryota; kingdom Metazoa; phylum Mollusca; class Polyplacophora; order Chitonida; family Tonicellidae; genus Lepidochitona; species Lepidochitona cinerea. Next base: position 20,349,693 of record OZ020560.1, on the reverse strand, counting down.
AAGAAAATAAAAGAGCTAGAGAATTTGAAGAAATGAAACTGAATAGATTGTTAGAAGAAAGAAAGCTAGATGAAGAGAGAGAAAAACGGAGAGAAGTTAGAGAGCTGAAACGTTTAGAATTAGAGCATGAAATCAAACTTAAAGAGCTAGAAGTTCAGAAATAAGGTGGTAATAGATATGACCCTGGTCAGAAGCCTGTTAGCAATCCGTCTGTGAAACTGCCAAAATTCGTTGAAGGCGATGATATAGATGTTTTTCTTTGTTCTTTTGAAAAGTTGGCGGCTGTTTATGAGTGGCCCAAGGATACTTTACCAGCCAGGTTAATTCCCGTCCTAACAGGGAAAGCTTTAGAGGCGTATGCCCGACTGAATGACGAAGAAAGTAGGGACTACAAAACAATCAAACAAGCAATACTTAAACGTTATGAGCTGACAAGTGACAAGTATAGAGAGAAGTTTCGTAACTCAAGACAACAACATAACGAAACGTTTAGGGAATTTAGAGTTAGAATTGAGGGATACTTAACACATTGGTGTGAAGCAGAAAATATTAACGACTATAATGATCAGCTTTTCGATTTGGTTCTTAAGGAACAGTTGTTAAACAGTTGCACTATACCATTACAAATTTGGTTAAAAGAGAGAAGTCCCTCCAGTGCTAATGAGCTAGTTGACTGTGCCGAAGCTTACCAGACTGCTCACTGTGGTGTAGAAAATAAAAATCTTAAGACCCGACAAGAAAACGTCAATTTTGATAAGCAAACTAGAGATAAAAGTTTTGGATACCAAAATTACGACTCGAACAACACTCCAAGACCTGATTTAGGCAATAACAGACGACGGTGTTTTATTTGTGACTCCACTCGACATTTACAATTCAATTGTCCTCATAGACAAGGAACCATAAGTGACAGGTACAGAAGACCTATTGAAAATGCATTTTTAATGGATAGACATGAACAAAATCAAAACAGTAATCAAGTACCTAGTGTGGCCGGGTTATTAAAAGTTGTGACTCTTTCTGAAATAACTCCAGGATATGGTTTGAAGTTGGAAGATGGTTGGGTGGAAGGTAGAAAAGTCAGTTTGCTTCGAGATACGGGTAGCACAACAGTCATTGTAGCTAAACATTTAGTAAGTGACAACAGTTATACAGGGTCTTACAAATCTGTTATTGTTGCTGATGGGGTTAGTAAGCGGGCCCCAGAGGTCTGGGTGACTGTTTACACACCTTATGTAAACGGTAGAGTGTTAGCTGTAGCTCTTGACTCACCTGTAGTAGATCTTATTATAGGTAATGTGGTTCATTTGTATGATGACGTTGAAGATAATGGGTCAGTTAAAAATGAAATTTCTGTCACTCAAGTGTGTAACCCTGTTGGGAACATTCCAGAATCAATTTCTACACAAAGTAATCAGTGGGAAGAATGTTCACACGCTGTTAAAACTCGGTCACAAACACAGGCTTCTGAGACTGTACCGGGCTCAATATTTAAAATTAAACAAGCACAAAATTTAAAAGAAGTTAATTGGCAACATGTTTGTGACAGGAAAGAATTGGTTGAGAAACAAATGGGAGACATTACTTTAGAGAGGGTGAGACAGTTAGCTGAAAGTCTGTCCGACAAAACCACTACACATTTCCTAGTCAAAAATGAAATTTTGTTCAGAATATATATTCCGAAAAATGTTGATCCCTACTGCAGAGAGCAAATTTGTCAGGTTGTTATACCTAGTTGTTGGAGAAGCATAATCTTGTCTATGGCTCATGACTTACCTATGGCGGGCCACCTGGGCGTTAAGAAAACCAGAGATAGGATAATGAGTCAATTTTACTGGCCAGGTATTTTCAATGACATAGCTAACTATTGTAGATCCTGTCCTACCTGTCAGAAAAATATACCTAAAGGTAGAGTGACTAAAGTACCACTTGTTAATATTCCATTAATTGAGGAGCCCTTTAAGAGAGTTGCTTTAGACATTGTTGGTCCTCTGCCCCGTACAAAGAGGGGCAAACGCTATTTGTTAACTTTTACTGACTATGCCACGAGATACCCAGAGGCCATACCATTGGCAAACCAAGAGGCCGAAACAGTGGCTGACGCTTTGGTTGAGATTATTTCGCGTTTGGGCATCCCTGACGAAATACTAACCGATAAAGGGACCAATTTTATGTCTGGTTTAATGAGAGAATTAAGTCGGTTACTCCAAATTAAACAAATAAACACCACCCCATACCATCCACAAACAAATGGCTTGGTTGAAAAATTTAACGGGACGTTAAAACGTATGCTGAAGGCTTTCGCTCATGGTCAACCTCATGACTGGGACAGATATGTGCCATACGTTTTATTTGCCTACAGGGAAGTTCCACAGGAAACATTAGGATTTTCGCCATTTGAGTTGGTTTATGGTAGACATGTTAAGGGTCCTATGTCTGTACTGTGGGATAGCTGGGTGGAACCAGAGGGAGAACATGTGTCAGTGATTCAGTATATTGTTAACTTACGAGATAAACTGTATAATATGCATCAGCTAGCTAGAAAAAATGAAGAAGAATCCCAAACAAGTCAAAAGGTATATTATGACCGCAAAGCCAGAAAAAGGGAACTTAAAGTTGGACAGAAAGTCTTAGTATTATTGCCGACACATAACAATAAGTTGCAGGCTCAGTGGTTAGGTCCCTATACAGTCTTAGCTAAGGTCAGTCCTGTTGATTATAGTGTTCAAATGGCTCCTAATATATCTAAGGTCCTACACATTAACATGTTGAAATTGTGGGTCGATCGACATACTTTAGAGGAGAAGGTTTCAGTGTGTGTCTTAGGTTTTGTGGATCAGGGTGATGAAGAGGTTTTTCTAGACCCACTTTTACCTGCGGACAGTTTTATAACGCAAAAGGAAACCTATGAAGACGTAAAAATATCTTTAGAGCTAGATTACAACAAATCCAATGAACTTAGCAAATTGTGTGAAAAATTTTCCGACATTTTTACTGATATTCCTGGGAAAACGCACATGATAACGCATTCTGTTAAGAACATAATTGGTACACCTGTTTATCAAAAACCCTACCAGATACCATATGCTTTACGTGATAAGGTTAATTCTGAAATCGACAGCATGTTAAATACAGGCATAATTGAACCATCACAAAGCCCGTGGGCGGCACCCATTGTAGTGGTGAAAAAACCTGACAGTAGTCTCCGCATATGCGTAGATTACCGAAAATTAAATCACGATACTGTGTTTGATCCACTACCAATGCCTAGAATATTAAACATTTATGACAAACTCGGTTCAGCTAAGTATCTTAGTAAGTTGGACCTCACAAAAGGTTACTGGCAAATACCCTTAGATAAGGACACATGTGAGAAAAGTGGCTTTGTTACACCGTCAGGGCATTACCAATTTACTGTTCTTCCGTTTGGAATGAAAAATTCACAAGCTACATTCGTTCGTCTCTTATCTATGATTTTAAAAGACCATACTGACTATTCAGATGCTTATGTAGATGACGTTTTGATATGGAGTTCCTCGTGGGAAGACCACGTGCGACATTTGAATAATGTTTTGACCTCACTTAGAAGTGCTGGATTAACAGCTCGACCGACAAAATGTATCATGGGAGAGAGCTCCTTGGAATATTTAGGTCACTTAGTGGGACAAGGGTCCGTTAGACCGGTTCCCTCAAAGGTAGAAGCTATTACAGACTTACCGTCACCCACTACTAAAAAACAACTGAGATCCATCATGGGTATGCTTAACTATTACAGATCATACATTCCTAACTATGCTGACTTAGCATGTCCTTTGACTGACTTGACGTCAAAGAAATTACCAAATAAACTGGACTGGACTGAAAAACATGAGACAGCCTTGCAAACTCTAAAACAGTGCTTAACAACAGCCCCGATTTTGAGAAACCCAGATTTTTCTAAACAATTTGTACTAAATACTGACGCCAGTGATAATGGATTGGCCGGTGTATTATTACAAGAATGTGAGGATGGTTATCATCCAATTGTTTTTGCAAGCAAGAAATTGTTGCCAAGAGAAAAATCCTATTCCACTATTGAAAAGGAATGCTATGCCATTGTATGGGCAGTGAAGACCTTAAGTGTATATCTAAGTGGTAAAGAATTTGTAATATTGTCTGACCATAGCCCTCTTCAGTGGTTATATAGAATGAAAGATACTAACCAAAGGCTGTTGAGATGGAATCTATTCCTCCAAAGCTTCCAATTTGAGATAAAACATATCAAGGGCAAAGAAAATGTAGTAGCAGATACCCTTTCACGTTTCAAGTAATGAGCTATGTATATTTAAAAAAAAATAAAAATTCTTTTGATGAGCTTTGTACTTACACATGTTAACGATGCTATGAGTTTGTGAAGTGAATTGCTGTTCAATTATATGGATGTAATGATTATTGTAGTCGAATGTTGTGGTTTATGTTTGCTAAAGATGTTTTTTGTGTATATACACAAATGATATGAAATGACTTAGTGTTTTTGTTTGTTTTTTTTTTGTTTTTTTTATGTATGTGTACGACCTAAGGTGAAAAAAACAAAATGAGGGAACATTTGTTTCTAGGAGGTGAGGGAGTAATGTAAAATACAGCATTTGATATCCGCCGATATTACATTAGGCGGGTTCATATAACGGACACTTATTTGAATGTGCCGCGCAGGACGCTGAGGACTGTATTTAAATAACAATGGATTAACCACGGGCGTGTGGAAAACGGGATTTTCTTGTGGTAGGGAGAGGGGATTTTTGTGTTGGAAGGGTAGAGGGGAAGTTGAGGTGTCGATAGAGGTTAGAGTGGAGAAACTGGTGTAAATTTAAGGGAGTGACTGGAAGCTATAACCTGAGGTCAAATAGGCCTTCGGTGTGTGGATTTACCTGTGCGGAATCAACGTGGGATGTGTTTTTGTGCGGTATCGACGAGGAATGTGCACCGTGTGGTAACGTACTGTTGAAATTTCATAATAAATATTATTCGGGTAGGAACTGTGAGAACTTTGAGAACGTGGAAATAAATGGTACAATATTTACTAAGACCTAATTCATGAATCAACTTTATGTATACGGACATGATTACTAATGAAATTTACTATCAACTTTGCTACTTATGAAAATATGAACTAATTGCTTATTATCTGTGTGCAAATAAAGTTATGGAAACCTGTATTGAGCATTCCGTTTCTTCACGTCGTAACACGCGGGTAGGTTGCAGGGGCATTTGCTAACGCAAAGGGCATTCGCTGGTACTCCCAAAACCCCAATGGACCCATACTAAACGCTGTTCGTTGTTTGTGATCTTCCTATGGCTCCACCTGATGATATCCGTTTTTTAAGTCCAGAACGGTAAAATACATACTCCCAACAACTCAATCCAATAACTCCTCAATACGAAGAAGTGCGTATGAGTCCTTGGTAGTACAGTTATCTATAGTTGTCTATAGCCAATACAAACCCGTACGCTTCCATCCTTTTACGTACCAAGATAACGTTGGATGCCCATAGAGACCTAAATTCTCGAATAACACCGCTTGCTAACAGTTGAGGTAAGTGGTCCCTTACCTCATCGTACATCCCCGGAGAGGTTTATTCGATTACGTGTTTTACAATACCTGTATTACCAAGATCCAAATCATTGAGAGAAAAGACTTCTCGATTTTCACTAATGAACCCTTTCCCACGCTCAAGCTTATCAGGAATAAGATCTTGCTCACTGATTTCAACGTCGGGTATTCCCAGATCGCACATTTACCTTCCTCTTGATGTTGGTACAAGACTGCCTCAAGCCCCTGCAGACTGGCGTCTGTATGCAGTTCAAATGGTTTTCGGTAATCAGCATACCCAAGAATCGGTGGATTTATAAGCTTTTGTTTTAATTCATTAAAAGCATCTTCCTCTAACTGGCCCCAAACCCATGAAACCACAGGTGCTTTATTTGGCTTTTTCCTGCCTCTACGTTTGCCACTACAAAAGGGTAAGAGGTCATTTATTAGTTTAGCTATGCGTGAAAAGTTTTCAATAAATTTTCTGTAATATTCTACAAATCCCCCAAAAAATGACGAACCTCATCTGGACTAGAGGGTGTTGACCATGGCCCTACCTTACTAATCTTTTCTGGATCAGTCTCGATACCATCCTTTGACACTACATGCCCAACGTACCTGACACGCTCCTTGAAGAATGTACTCTTCTTAGGCGATAGTTTATGGTTGTTTTCACGTAAACGCTCAAACACCATCTTAATGCGTTCCAAATGCTCAAAGGTTTTGGAAAAGACGAGTCAATCATCAATATATACAACACAGGTTTTTAAATTTAACCCATCCGAAACAGTTTCCATTAATCACAGGTATGTTGCAGGGGCATTTGCTAACCCAAAGGGCATTCACTGGTACTCCCAAAACCCCAATGGACCCATACTAAACGCTGTTCGTTGTTTGCGATTTTCCTATGGCTCCATCTGATTATATCCGTTTTTTAAGTCCAGAACGGCAAAATACAAGTCCAGAACGGTAAAATATATACTCCCAACAACTCAATTCAACAACGCCTCAATACGAAGAAATGCGTACGAGTCCTTGGTACTACGGTTATCTATAGTTGTCTAAAGCCAATACAAACCCGTACGCTCCCATCCTTTTACGTACCAAGACAACGTTGGATGCCCATAGAGACCTAACTTCTCGAATAACACCGCTTGCTAACAGTTGAGGTAAGTGGTCCCTTGCCTCATCGTATATTCCCGGAGGGGTTAATTCGATTTTATGTTTTACAATACATGTATTACCAAGATCCAAATCATTGAGAGAAAAGACTTCTCGATTTTCACTAATGAACCCTTTCCCACGCTCAAGCCTATCAGGAATAAGATCTTGCTCACTGATTTCAACGTCTGGTATTCACAGATCGCAGATTTACCTTCCTCTTGATGTTGGTACAAGACTGCCTCAAGCCCTTGCAGACTGGCGTCTGTATGCAGTTCAAATGGTTTACCGTAATCAGCATACCCAAGAATCGGTGGATTTATAAGCTTTTGTTTTAATTCATTAAAAGCATCTTCCTCTAACTGGCCCCAAACCCACGAAACCACAAGTACTTTATTTGGCTTTTTCCTGTCTTTACGTTTGCCACTGCAAAAGGGTAAGAGGTCATTTATTGGTTTAGCTATGCGTGAAAAGTTTTCAATGAATTTTCTGTAATATTCTACAAATCCCCCCAAAAAAGTGACGAACCTCATCTGGACTAGAGGGTGTTGGCCATGGCCCTACCTTACTAATCTTTTCTGGATCAGTCTCAATACCATCCTTTGACACTACATGCCCAACGTACCTGACACGCTCCGTGAAGAATGTACTCTTTTTAGGCGATAGTTTAAGGTTGTTTTCACGTAAACGCTCAAACACCATCTTAATGCGTTCCAAATGCTCGAAGGTTTTGGAAAAGGCGAGTAAATCATCAATATATACAACACAGGTTTTTAAATTTAACCCATCCGAAACAGTTTCCATTAATCGCAGGTAGGTTGCGGGGGCATTTGCTAACCCAAAGGGCATTCGATGGTACTCCCAAAGCCCCAATGGACCCATACTAAACGCTGTTCGTTGTTTGTGATCTTCCTATGGCTCCACCTGATGATATCCGCTTTTTAAGTCCAGAACGGTAAAATACATACTCCCAACAACGCAATCCAAATACTCCTCAATACGAAGACCTGCGTACGAGTCCTTGGTAGTACAGTTATCTATAGTTGTCTATAGCCAATACAAACCCGTACGCTTCCATCCTTTTACGTACCAAGACAACGTTGGATGCCCATAGAGACCTACATTCTCGAATAACACCGCTTGCTAACAGTTGAGGTAAGTGGTCCCTTGCCTCATCGTATATTCCCGGAGGGGTTAATTCGATTTTATGTTTTACAATACATGTATTACCAAGATCCAAATCATTGAGAGAAAAGACTTCTCGATTTTCACTAATGAACCCTTTCCCACGCTCAAGCCTATCAGGAATAAGATCTTGCTCACTGATTTCAACGTCTGGTATTCACAGATCGCAGATTTACCTTCCTCTTGATGTTGGTACAAGACTGCCTCAAGCCCTTGCAGACTGGCGTATGTATGCAGTTCATATGGTTTACCGTAATCAGCATACCCAAGAATCGGTGGATTTATAAGCTTTTGTTTTAATTCATTAAAAGCATCTTCCTCTAACTGGCCCCAAACCCACGAAACCACAGGTACTTTATTTGGCCTTTTCCTGTCTTTACGTTTGCCACTGCAAAAGGGTAAGAGGTCATTTATTGGTTTAGCTATGTTTTCAATGAATTTTCTGTAATATTCTACAAATCCCCCCAAAAAATGACGAACCTCATCTGGACTAGAGGGTGTTGGCCACGGCCCTACCTTACTAATCTTTTCTGGATCAGTCTCAATACCATCCTTTGACACTACATGCCCAACGTACCTGACACGCTCCGTGAAGAATGTACTCTTTTTAGGTGATAGTTTAAGGTTGTTTTCACGTAAACGCTCAAACACCATCTTAATGCGTTCCAAATGCTCGAAGGTTTTGGAAAAGGCGAGTAAATCATCAATATATACAACACAGGTTTTTAAATTTAACCCATCCGAAACAGTTTCCATTAATCGCAGGTAGGTTGCAGGGGCATTTGCTAACCCAAAGGGCATTCGATGGTACTCCCAAAGCCCCAATGGACCCATACTAAACGCTGTTCGTTGTTTGTGATCTTCCTATGGCTCCACCTGATGATATCCGCTTTTTAAGTCCAGAACGGTAAAATACATACTCCCAACAACACAATCCAAATACTCCTCAATACTGTAGCGATCTCGATCGCTGCGGGGGTTGAGGAATTACAGTTCGCCTAAAAGATCTATGTCTGGATTCAGATCATGAGCAATTTGAATTCACAGATATTAAATTATCTGCAGTGCGGCATTGCTCATGCTCTGGTACAGTACCGAAGATCAATTAACTACGTAGAAATCGTAACAAAGGCTTGAAATCAATTTTAAAACTTTATTATATAACTTTTCACAGCAGAAAGGGGGGGGGGGGTCATATATGGAAGGGCTATATGTGTAGCGCTTCACTTGTATAACTCATTTCTTTAATAGTAATCCACTTCATGTTTGGTTGGTCTTCTTGTATTGTATGGTTTTCCCTTAATATATGTATAGGTTCAATCGGTATGAATGCGTAAATTTGTCCTAATTGTCCCACCAGTGTCTTAAGTATGTGCCATCCATCCCTATGGGTCTATGGGGTGTAATGCAGTTCAGTGAAAACGATTCAGATTTACCAGTGATTGACTTACAATATTTACCCTATGAATTCATGGGGTAATAATCTACTGGTTAATATTGGAATTCCTATTGAAATTATCCAGTTAGATATTTACCAGAGATTAATAAAGGAATTCATGGGTTAATGTTTGTTCAGAAAAATCATCGGAAAGGACTGAATGGAGCAGGGTATAGTGAGCCAACAAGTCTTACAGTCTCCCTAGGATTCATGGGGTAACCCCATGAATACAGAGGGTGAAAGTAGAGGGCTTGTTCTGACCTCACCAGGCCTCTTCCATCTGTTCCCTGTAATATCCCATACCTTTTAAGGTGGTTTAGTTTCCAATGATCCTATGGTCAGGTTATTCGGGTATGTCAGGTATTTCCTCGGGTAGTTTCTTCAGGAGAAGTGGACTTGTCCAATAATAGGGAGCTAGTCCCTGAATCTCTCAAATTTCCCGCCTTTTATACTTGTCAAATGAGTACTCTCTACACAAAATGGATTCTTAAATAAAATGTGTTCCTAAATATAGGCTTTTCATAAGGTTCCTTTCCTTACATTTTGGTATTTTAGCAACTGGACATAATAGTGTAATTGTTATTGTAAAAATAAACAGTAAAAAGTACTATCTTTGATAGTTTTGAATATTTAGAAATAAAATGTCAAGTTTAGAGAGTATTCAAACATGGCTGACAACCTTATGCTACAGTCAAGGACATTAACCTGCAGAGATTTCAATTCAACTTTGTTGACATACTAAAGCTGAGAACGATTAACCATTATGGTAAGATGTTTCTTTTATACTTGAGGATTCTATCTCCAGTTTAAACAGGTATAACTTCTTCAATTTAATTGTAAAAATTCACATTAAAGATAACTAGTACAACAACAACAACGCTAGTATCAACAACAACTAAACACATAAGATAATTAGTTTTCAATATACGTCTTGCGACAACACTTTAATAACTACAACAGCACAAATAAAAACAACTATTACCTACTTCTAAAAATCATTGTGTTAGGTTTGGGGAATGATATTATTAAAAGAAAAGTCAATTGTTTCATTACCCCCAACTTAAGGTGAAACGTCCTCGTTCACCATAACCTATCCAAAAAATTAAATTACAGTTGAAAATGTTTACGTTACACAAATATACAAATTAATTTTCAAAATATTTACAACATAATTGCAGTCCATAAGTTCTACCTCCTAGAAGTGCGAGCACGGCTGTTATAGCCGTAATTCCTTTGGAAAGGACGACGAGGTGTGGGGCAATGAGGACGAGCTCGCTTACTTTCGGGACTCAAACCACTGTCTTCTCGACACCGTTTGCCAGAGCTGGGCTTTGTTTCTCTGTCATGAGGAACACACTTAGACAAATTCTCTTTACCCTGTTTCTCTTTTTGTAGAACGTCGACAAGTTGTTTAAATATCTCCGCCTGAGTTTGTAATACTTTTGTTAAACTCAGGTTAGAATCTACAACACCCTGCATCAGCGGTTTAAGTGTATTTGTTTGGTTGAAAACAGATTCCTGAAGTTTATGGCTGGTCTGATTGAGGTCGTAAACAGTTTTGTTCAACCTACTTAGTTCGATTTTAAGATTTGAAAAACAGTTTGGAAGTTCTTGCAATGACTTAGAAGTATCCTGGAGAGATAAGCTCCTAGCTGCCAATTCTCCAACATGCAGGTTGGTAGCCATCAGCTGGCTCACAATTGGACTCACATCTAGTTCGGGCCTAAAGGCTTCCTTTTGCCCAGCTGAGATCTTCTCCAAAATGCTGAGAACTTTGTTCATTGAATTACATGTATCTAGGCTTGTTTGTACCCCTTTATTAGTGTTTTGACGGCCATTTTACGACTTTTCTTCGGTGTTGATTTCAGAGGGGAAATTATGGTTGTTCTGCTGCACAATTCTGTTATTTCCTTTTCACTGGGATGGAGCTGTAATGTTTCTGTTGGGTGGTTTGGTGAGACTGGGAGTGGTTTGATTGGAAAAACGGATTGATGATGATGTTCAAGTGGTGATTTTTGAATGAGTTGGTCAATATGACACACTTCTGAAATTTCCAAATGAATGTCCTGTTCTTGCTTAACCGTGTGTACTTCTGATTTTGGTGGAGGTGCCACTGGTACCTTGATTTCCATTGTATCAAATCCTTCTCCAACAATAGCATTGGGAATGGGGGTACCTTCTCGATAGTCTGGCAATCGGGAATTAGATCCAGGAGATACTTCTGCCACTAAGCATCTTTCTTGATAATGCAGGAGAGATTCATCTTGAGATAGAATGGTTGCATCAGAAGCATCCAAAATATATTTTCTCTTACTACCCCCAAGGTATGTCTGAATGTCATAGTCAGCGTGTTTCGACTCCATATGTCTTTGAATCTCATCTTTCCTAACTCCTCGCTTCCCACACACTAAACACATGAACGGGATGTCCTCCTGTTTTGCATGTAACAGTATTACATGCCTAGTCATCTGTGGTTTGTCGCCTCTGTAAACACAGTGTTTACATTGGAAAGCCTGGCCTCTCTTCTGTAATGCTTTGATGGCTTTCATTGCTTCCTGCCTTGTACTGGATTGGGCTGCCATTGTAACACGTCTGTAACAAAACAAATACAAGGTACAAAATGGCATTCTTTTAGACAAATTTGCATTTGAGGGAAATTCAACAACAAAATCACTGCTCAATCACCAATTATAAGTTAGTGAGTGTCTTTTTCTAGTGACTGTATGTAAGTTTTTGTTTTCCCTTTTGATGTTTGTCTACCTCCCGCTTTGCCCATTTCAGGAGTGTGTCCCCTTGGTATGGCTTCAGTTTATTGTGATGTACCACCCGTTTTGTCCCTGTAGCATCCATTTGGATTATATAATCCAAATCATTCAGTTTTTCCAAAACAACAAATGGACCAGAATATGGTCGCATAAGCTTTTGGCTGAAACCCTTCTTCTTCAATTCCTGGAAATACCAAATATATTCCCCAGGTTTGTAAGTATTCAAGGATTTCTTGCCATCAAAAGTCTGTTTTTGTCGTTTTGCCATAACTCGTGTTCGTTCTCGAACAATGTCATGTGCTTGATGCATCCTCTCTCGCAACCCGTGCACATAATTACCATATGTTAGCTCTGTATCTTCTTCAATGTTTCCCGGCTTGCCGAAAACAATCTCAGCTGGTAGTCTGACTTCGCGTCCCAGCATTAGAAAATTAGGGGTCAAACCGGTCACTTCATGTGGTGTGGATCTGTAAGCAGAAGCCAGACATCCAAGATGAAGGTCCCAGTCTTGTTGTTGATCTTTAAGATAAGATCGTATCATCCTAACTAAAGTCCTGTTAAAACGCTCCACTTTCCCATTACACTGGGGATGACGAGGTGAAGTTTGTGTTTTTCTAATCTCTAACATTTCGCATAACTCGGCAAAAACTTCACTTCTGTAATTTGAACCCTGGTCAGTGTGAATATCCAAAGGACATCCAAACCGACAGATTACATCATTTAATATCTTTTGTGCGCATGTGATAGCTGTCTGGTCTGGAACGGGCAGTACTTCCACCCAGTTAGTAAAATAATCCATGACAACAAGCACAAACTTGTTTCCCCTAGGTGTCTCTGGAAAGGGCCCCATTATATCTGTGGACAAACGATCCATTGGTGCTCCAACTCGCATGTCTCCAAGGGGTGCACAGGGCATTTTAGGTGGTGTTTTGTTTGCATTACAAACGTCACATCTCCTTACCCAGTTATCCACATCTTCCCGTATTCCGAACCAGTAAAAACGCTGTATAGTTTTTTCCTTGGTTTTCTTTCTTCCTAGGTGACCTGAAAGGATAGAGTTGTGCATTTGTGTTAACACATACTCTCTCATAGATCGGGGCACTAGGAACTGCCAATAATCTGCGCTTGCATCCTTCCGCAGAAATTTCCTAAAAAGAACACCATTCTTTAGCTCAAGGTTTTCCCAGTTGTTCCAGTAATGGCGTGTGGTTGGACTTGATGCACATATCTCTGTACCAAAAGGCCTTTTTCCACTTTCAAACCATTTTAACACTGGGGCTACATCTGGGTCTCTAAGCTGCTTGGCTCGAAGGGCGACCATTGAATACCCTTGAATCCAAGGAACATCAATACTCCTGCAGGTAAGTTTTCTTAACTTAATTCGTGGATTCCAAATCCCGATAAGCCGATGCTTGCTATACTCACCAAGAGTCATAGACTTCAAAATTTTCTCCTGCCATGCTCCATAGCATAGCTTTTCGAACTTCCTTAACTCCGTATATTGCCTGAAAACAAAATCTCCCAAACCACTGGGCAATGTTTTGATAGCAAATACCATAATGGCCAATAAAGACAACATAAATCCAACAAGACAGGTGTGTAATATTTTTATTGGCACAAATGAAGGAATTGTCCCTTGACCAAGTTTCCTTATAATACTTATGTTTTCTCCTGGGCTCTTCGTAAGAGCACTGCACATCTCTGTGGTCCGTTTGTCACACTTATGACAAGGACCGCACCTAAGAGTTGTCCCAAACACCTCATCTGGACAGACACACTGCCATGGGTTTGGGCATCGAGACATACCATCAGCATTGCCATGACTTTTTCCTGGTCGATGCTCGATCTCAAAATCGAATGCCGAAAGAATCTCTATCCAACGAGCAACTCTGTTCTTTGGTTCTCGAAGGCTGAACAACCATTTTATTGCTTGATGGTCTGTCCTCACCAAGAATCTTCTTCCAAGCAAATAATGCTTGTAATACTCCATAAAATGTTTCACTGCGAGTAGTTCCCTGTCCGTCACACAATAATTCCTCTCTGCCTTATTTAACGTTCTGCTCCCATAAGCAATAACACGCTCTCTTCCATCCTGAATTTGTGACAGTACTGCTCCAATGCTTACATCACTGGCATCCGTGTTCAGAATGTATTTCCCATTATCGTTAGGATATCCCATTATCTCCGGGCTGATAAGGATATTTTTCAATTTTTCAAATGCACTTTGGCACTCTGGTGACCATTTGAAAATACAGTTCTTCTTGGTTAGCTCTGTGAGGGGCTTCACAATCTGGGAAAAATCTTTTACAAACCTTCTGTAATAATTTCCCAAACCAAGAAGTGCACGAACGTCTGTCACTGTTTTGGGGGTTGGCCAGGCAACGAGTTTCTGTACGTTGTCTGGATTAGGTAAAATCCCATCACTTGATATGATATGTCCCAGGAATTTCACTTCCCTCTTGAAAAGTTCACATTTAGATGGTTTTAGTTTTAAATTAGCTTGTCTTATTCGAACGAGTACCTCCGTAAGACTGTCTAAATGTTGATCAAACGTTTTTCCGAAGATTATGACGTCATCCAAGTAAATTAAACATTTAGTCCACTGCAATCCACTGAGTGCTAACTCCATTAATCTTTGGAATGTAGCAGGAGCGTTACTCAATCCAAAAGCCATAGTGGTGTACTCAAACAAACCATTCTTAGTTACAAAGGCTGTCTTTGGTATATCTTCTTTCTTCACCGGTACTTGATTGTAGGCGGATGTGAGATCAAGAGTCGAAAACCAAACGGCTCCTTCAAGGGAATCAAGACAGTCTTGTGTACGAGGAAGGGGAAAAGCATCTTTTCTTGTTACAGCATTCACTCGTCTATAGTCAATACAGGGTCGTACTGATCCATCTTTTTTACGTACCAACACTATTGGAGACGCCCAAGGGGATGTTGATGGTCGAATAGATCCTTGTTTTTGCAGTTTTTCGATTGCTGATTTTTCTTCGCCCGCAACAGACAGAGGAAGTCGTCTTGGGGGTTGTCGAATAGGCTTGCTGTTTCCCACATCTATATTGTGTTCTATCAGATGTGTTAGCCCAAGATCACATTCATCTTTAGAAAACACATCTTGAAAAGAATTCAATAAACTTGTCACCTGAGAAGTTTGTTCTGAAGATAAATCCTGAATTGAATCTTCATGAAGTTTCTCTAAGTATGTTGGAATCTGTGCTTTGTTTTCAACCAACGTAGTTCGATGACTATTTGTCGATCTTATACTATCAAGTGAATTATTACCTTTTAGAATTCTCTTAATAGAGTTAAAATTCCCTCTTTCGCTTGAATCTTCTTCTTCAATAGCTTCAGTTATATGTTTCTCCAGAGTTTCCTCAGCGATCCCGATATGTTCACCTCCTCTTATTTTCTGAGTTTCCAAAAAGGGATTTAAAACTCTGATCTTAATTGGCTTACCTGAACCAGCATTAACCACACACGGTGAGATGACCAATGATTTAGACTCTGCAAAATAAGGTAGTGTCTGTATCATCATGGCATCAACCTTTGTGAAGTTTATGTTAGGTTTATCTAGTAGGACGTCTATTAACACCTCTGACATGCCTGGAATAGTATAGTTTTCTGCTGACTTTACTTTCTTAATTCCAATTGATGAAACTTGTTCAAGGGGAATAGTCACGTTCTCTAATATGATTCTGTTTTCACTCATCAATATGTCTGCTGGCCCTTGAGGACTATTCTGCAAAATGTCTGTTCCAAGTAAAATGTCATCCTCAATATCTGCAACTGTTAAATCTTTTTCTAGATGAAGGCTTCCTAAGGTAAGTTGAAAAATTCCTTTTCCTTTGTATTTCAACTTTCTACCATCAGCACAGGTCAGGTCTCTTCCATTTTGTTTTAGCTCCGGCCGATTCTGTTCAGGAATCTCGTCGAAAATGCGTTCAGATATAATGGTCGCTGTGGCTCCTGTGTCGACTGTGAATTTAACATTGATATTTTGGACAGTGCCATCAATGTAAATTCCCTCATACTTCGGTCTCCCTCGCCCCATACCTAAACCTGTATTTTTAGTAGCTCGTAGACCTCTGTGCTGGGGGGCCGTCTCACGGTCTACTGAGCCGCCCCCTGTAAGTTTGACGACTCTGTGAGATATTGTCTTCTATTAATTTCATAAGCTTGTTGTTGAGAATTTCCACTTCTCTTCGTATTCATATTTCCTGGCACAAATGGTTTAGCAGTGGCATTCAACGAGACTTGACCTTGGTAAGTACAGTCTCTAATCCAGTGATTACCACCACAGCGATAACAACCAGAAAATGGTTTTCTCTCGTTAGGTCCTGTATTTCTGACTGGGTTACTTCTCAGTCTATCTTCATAAACTTGGGGTTTTCTATAATTTTCGTAGTTGGGCCCTCTGTTGTTTCTACATTCTATTTGCGACTTCAAATCTTTAAACATATCTGTTATAGTAGAAATTTCTTTCCTCAGTTTTATGATCTCAGCTGGATTTTCTGTAGTTTCTTTGGGTGGCTTTTGAACTGGTTTATTCTTTGTTGCTTCAGACTGTTTTTGTCGTGAATCGTTTTCCACGTGAACGGCTGACCTAATTCCTTGACCTACATCTAATGTGTCACTTACTTGTTCTTCAATTCTCATATATCTTGACGGCCTTTTATTCTGACGGATTTCATATCCACTTGTTCTTTGCTGTGTCTCCAGAAAATGTACCACTTCATATACTGCTTCGTCGATAGTTACGGGTTCTTTAATATATTCTACATGAAATCTGGCTTTTTCATCCTCTATGCCATCAAGAAATCTTCTGAGGAGATCTTCACGCCTAGTCTCTCGGTCTCGGTTAAAATGCGCTTTATCGTACAATCGTTTCAGATCTGCAGCATAATTTTCGGCACTCTCCCCAAAGTTTTGTCTTCGGTTACTGAATTGGGCTCCAAATCTCTTTGAAGTTTCTATTTTCTTAAATCTGTGGTTTAACTCATCAACTAACAATGAAAAGTTATTTCTAACTTCCCTTGATAGTTGACCGTAAACAAATTCACAAGCTTTTCCTTGAATTCGTGGTAATAGCTCACACAATTTTTCTGAAGTGTTCCACCCTTTCAAGGCTGCCACATCTTCAAAACGATTTAACCAGACTTCCCAAGGCTCTTGTCCCGTAAATGGTGGGAGTTTTGTTCCATTGTTCCTCCTGAGACGTTGAATAGAAACAGTTGATGTATCTTCCTCACTTGACGAAGACGCTTCCTTCCTACTAGCTGTCCTTGAAAAATTATCATTCCTGGTTTTTCTTGAATTTGTTTTTCTACTATTTTCACCACAAGAGGAAACCATATCCTTTGTTAATAGGCTCATTTTATCCATTATTGATTTAGAAAATTCTTCCATGGCTCCCTTTATAGAAGATCCAATTTTTTCAGTAATGTCTTTGTTTAGTTGATTACATTGAATTTGATTTTGCTGGTCAGATGTATCTCCATGGCCAGGAACAGTTAGAATAATATCTTGGGGTGTTTCGTCAGCACTTCCTTGTGTATCCATGTCAGTGGCTGTACTGTAATTTTCATCGCCAATAGCTGTAAGTAAAGGGTTCCCCCTATTTCTCCTCTGTGGTCTACTGCTTGCCATCACCACACTAATAAAGATGGATTTATCTGATATTGTTGTTGTTGGCAGTTGTTTTTTTTTTTTTTTTTGTATTTAAAACTCTGCTTGTAGTTTCATAGGCATGTGTTATAACTCCTCATTTCATGTCACTGGACCTGTTGAATTTAACAGGTCCCATTTCGGGCGCCAAAATAATGTAGCGATCTCGATCGCTGCGGGGGTTGAGGAATTACAGTTCGCCTAAAAGATCTATGTCTGGATTCAGATCATGAGCAATTTGAATTCACAGATATTAAATTATCTGCAGTGCGGCATTGCTCATGCTCTGGTACAGTACCGAAGATCAATTAACTACGTAGAAATCGTAACAAAGGCTTGAAATCAATTTTAAAACTTTATTATATAACTTTTCACAGCAGAAAGGGGGGGGGGGTCATATATGGAAGGGCTATATGTGTAGCGCTTCACTTGTATAACTCATTTCTTTAATAGTAATCCACTTCATGTTTGGTTGGTCTTCTTGTATTGTATGGTTTTCCCTTAATATATGTATAGGTTCAATCGGTATGAATGCGTAAATTTGTCCTAATTGTCCCACCAGTGTCTTAAGTATGTGCCATTCATCCCTATGGGTCTATGGGGTGTAATGCAGTTCAGTGAAAACGATTCAGATTTACCAGTGATTGACTTACAATATTTACCCTATGAATTCATGGGGTAATAATCTACTGGTTAATATTGGAATTCCTATTGAAATTATCCAGTTAGATATTTACCAGAGATTAATAAAGGAATTCATGGGTTAATGTTTGTTCAGAAAAATCATCGGAAAGGACTGAATGGAGCAGGGTATAGTGAGCCAACAAGTCTTACAGTCTCCCTAGGATTCATGGGGTAACCCCATGAATACAGAGGGTGAAAGTAGAGGGCTTGTTCTGACCTCACCAGGCCTCTTCCATCTGTTCCCTGTAATATCCCATACCTTTAAAGGTGGTTTAGTTTCCAATGATCCTATGGTCAGGTTATTCGGGTATGTCAGGTATTTCCTCGGGTAGTTTCTTCAGGAGAAGTGGACTTGTCCAATAATAGGGAGCTAGTCCCTGAATCTCTCAAATTTCCCGCCTTTTATACTTGTCAAATGAGTACTCTCTACACAAAATGGATTCTTAAATAAAATGTGTTCCTAAATATAGGCTTTTCATAAGGTTCCTTTCCTTACATTTTGGTATTTTAGCAACTGGACATAATAGTGTAATTGTTATTGTAAAAATAAACAGTAAAAAGTACTATCTTTGATAGTTTTGAATATTTAGAAATAAAATGTCAAGTTTAGAGAGTATTCAAACATGGCTGACAACCTTATGCTACAGTCAAGGACATTAACCTGCAGAGATTTCAATTCAACTTTGTTGACATACTAAAGCTGAGAACGATTAACCATTATGGTAAGATGTTTCTTTTATACTTGAGGATTCTATCTCCAGTTCAAACAGGTATAACTTCTTCAATTTAATTGTAAAAATTCACATTAAAGATAACTAGTACAACAACAACAACGCTAGTATCAACAACAACTAAACACATAAGATAATTAGTTTTCAATATACGTCTTGCGACAACACTTTAATAACTACAACAGCACAAATAAAAACAACTATTACCTACTTCTAAAAATCATTGTGTTAGGTTTGGGGAATGATATTATTAAAAGAAAAGTCAATTGTTTCAATACGAAGACCTGCGTACGAGTCCTTGGTAGTACAGTTATCTATAGTTGTCTATAGCCAATACAAACCCGTACGCTTCCATCCTTTTACGTACCAAGACAACGTTGGATGCCCATAGAGACCTAAATTCTCGAATAACACCGCTTGCTAACAGTTGAGGTAAGTGGTCCCTTACCGCATCGTACATCCCCGGAGAGGTTAATTCGATTATGTGTTTTACAATACCTGTATTACCAAGATCCAAATCATTGAGAGAAAAGACTTCTCGATTTTCACTAATGAACCCTTTCCCACGCTCAAGCTTTTCAGGAATAAGATCTTGCTCATTGATTTCAACGTCGGTATTCCCAGATCGCACATTTACCTTCCTCTTGATGTTGGTACAAGACTGCCTCAAGCCCCTGCAGACTGGCGTCTGTATGCAGTTTAAATGGTTTTCCGTAATCAGCATACCCAAGAATCGGTGGATTTATAAGCTTTTGTTTTAATTCATTAAAAGCATCTTCCTCTAACAGGCCCCAAACCCACAAAACCACAGGTGCTTTATTTGGCTTTTTCCTGCCTTTACGTTTGCCACTGCAAAAGGGTAAGAGGTCATTTATTGGTTTAGCTATGCATGAAAAGTTTTGAATGAATTTTCTGTAATATCCTACAAATCCCTCCCCCCCCCAAAAAAAAAATGACGAACCTCATCACTAGAGGGCGTTGGCAATGGCCCTACCTTACTAATCTTTTCTTGATCAGTCTCAATACCATCCTTTGACACTACATGCCCAACGTACCTGACACGCTCCTTGAAGAATGTACTCTTCTTAGGCGATAGTTTAAGTTTGTTTTCACGTAAACGCTCAAACACCATCTTAATGCGTTCCAAATGCTCAAAGGTTTTGGAAAAGACGAGTCAATCATCAATATATACAACACAGGTTTTTAAATTTAACCCATCCGAAACAGTTTCCATTAATCACAGGTATGTTGCAGGGGCATTTGCTAACCCAAAGGGCATTCGCTGGTACTCCCAAAACCCCAATGGACCCATACTAAACGCTGTTCGTTGTTTGTGATCTTCCTATGGCTCCATCTGATGATATCCGTTTTTTAAGTCCAGAACGGCAAAATACAAGTCCAGAACGGTAAAATATATACTCCCAACAACTCAATTCAACAACGCCTCAATACGAAGACATGCGTACGAGTCTTTGGTACTACGGTTATCTATAGTTGTCTAAAGCCAATACAAACCCGTACGCTCCCATCCTTTTACGTACCAAGACAACGTTGGATGCCCATAGAGACCTAAATTCTCGAATAACACCGCTTGCTAACAGTTGAGGTAAGTGGTCCCTTGCCTCATCGTATATTCCCGGAGGGGTTAATTCGATTTTATGTTTTACAATACATGTATTACCAAGATCCAAATCATTGAGAGAAAAGACTTCTCGATTTTCACTAATGAACCCTTTCCCACGCTCAAGCCTATCAGGAATAAGATCTTGCTCACTGATTTCAACGTCTGGTATTCACAGATCGTAGATTTACCTTCCTCTTGATGTTGGTACAAGACTGCCTCAAGCCCTTGCAGACTGGCGTCTGTATGCAGTTCAAATGGTTTACCGTAATCAGCATACCCAAGAATCGGTGGATTTATAAGCTTTTGTTTTAATTCATTAAAAGCATCTTCCTCTAACTGGCCCCAAACCCACGAAACCACAAGTACTTTATTTGGCTTTTTCCTGTCTTTACGTTTGCCACTGCAAAAGGGTAAGAGGTCATTTATTGGTTTAGCTATGCGTGAAAAGTTTTCAATGAATTTTCTGTAATATTCTACAAATCCCCCCCAAAAATGACGAACCTCATCTGGACTAGAGGGTGTTGGCCATGGCCCTACCTTACTAATCTTTTCTGGATCAGTCTCAATACCATCCTTTGACACTACATGCCCAACGTACCTGACACGCTCCGTGAAGAATGTACTCTTTTTAGGCGATAGTTTAAGGTTGTTTTCACGTAAACGCTCAAACACCATCTTAATGCGTTCCAAATGCTCGAAGGTTTTGGAAAAGGCGAGTAAATCATCAATATATACAACACAGGTTTTTAAATTTAACCCATCCGAAACAGTTTCCATTATTCGCAGGTAGGTTGCAGGGGCATTTGCTAACCCAAAGGGCATTCGATGGTACTCCCAAAGCCCCAATGGACCCATACTAAACGCTGTTCGTTGTTTGTGATCTTCCTATGGCTCCACCTGATGATATCCGCTTTTTAAGTCCAGAACGGTAAAATACATACTCCCAACAACGCAATCCAAATACTCCTCAATACGAAGACCTGCGTACGAGTCCTTGGTAGTACAGTTATCTATAGTTGTCTATAGCCAATACAAACCCGTACGCTTCCATCCTTTTACGTACCAAGACAACGTTGGATGCCCATAGAGACCTAAATTCTCGAATAACACCGCTTGCTAACAGTTGAGGTAAGTGGTCCCTTACCTCATCGTACATCCCCGGAGAGGTTAATTCGATTATGTGTTTTACAATACCTGTATTACCAAGATCCAACTCATTGAGAGGAAAGACTTCTCGATTTTCTCTAATGAACCCTTTCCCACGCTCAAGCTTTTCAGGAATAAGATCTTGCTCACTGATTTCAACGTCGGGTATTCCCAGATCGCAGATTTACCTTCCTCTTGATGTTGGTACAAGACTGCCTCAAGCCCTTGCAGACTGGCGTCTGTATGCAGTTCAAATGGTTTACCGTAATCAGCATACCCAAGAATCGGTGGATTTATAAGCTTTTGTTTTAATTCATTAAAAGCATCTTCCTCTAACTGGCCCCAAACCCACGAAACCACAGGTACTTTATTTGGCTTTTTCCTGTCTTTACGTTTGCCACTGCAAAAGGGTAAGAGGTCATTTATTGGTTTAGCTATGCGTGAAAAGTTTTCAATGAATTTTCTGTAATATTCTACAAATCCCCCCAAAAAATGACGAACCTCATCTGGACTAGAGGGTGTTGGCCATGGCCCTACCTTACTAATCTTTTCTGGATCAGTCTCAATACCATCCTTTGACACTACATGCCCAACGTACCTGACACGCTCCTTGAAGAATGTACTCTTTTTAGGCGATAGTTTAAGGTTGTTTTCACGTAAACGCTCAAACACCATCTTAATGCGTTCCAAATGCTCGAAGGTTTTGGAAAAGGCGAGTAAATCATCAATATATACAACACAGGTTTTTAAATTTAACCCATCCGAAACAGTTTCCATTAATCGCAGGTAGGTTGCAGGGGCATTTGCTAACCCAAAGGGCATTCGATGGTACTCCCAAAGCTCCAATGGACCCATACTAAACGCTGTTCGTTGTGTGTGATCTTCCTATAGCTCCACCTGATGATATCCGCTTTTAAGTCCAGAACGGTAAAATACATACTCCCAACAACGCAATCCAAATACTCCTCAATACGAAGACTAGCGTACGAGTCCTTGGTAGTACAGTTATCTATAGTTGTCTATAGCCAATACAAACCCGTACGCTTCCATCCTTTTATGTACCAAGACAACGTTGGATGCCCATAGAGACCTAAATTCTCGAATAACACCGCTTGCTAACAGTTGAGGTAAGTTGTCCCTTACCTCATCGGAGAGGTTAACTCGATTATGTGTTTTACAATACCTGTATTACCAAGATCCAAATCATTGAGAGAAATGACTTCTCGATTTTCACTAATGAACCCTTTCCCACGCTCAAGCTTATCAGGAATAAGATCTTGCTCACTGATTTCAACGTCGGGTATTCCCAGATCGCACATTTACCTTCCTCTTGATGTTGGTACAAGACTGCCTCAAGCCCCTGCAGACTGGCGTCTGTATGCAGTTCAAATGGTTTTCGGTAATCAGCATACCCAAGAATCGGTGGATTTATAAGCTTTTGTTTTAATTCATTAAAAGCATCTTCCTCTAACTGGCCCCAAACCCATGAAACCACAGGTGCTTTATTTGGCTTTTTCCTGCCTCTACGTTTGCCACTACAAAAGGGTAAGAGGTCATTTATTAGTTTAGCTATGCGTGAAAAGTTTTCAATACATTTTCTGTAATATTCTACAAATCCCCCAAAAAATGACGAACCTCATCTGGACTAGAGGGTGTTGACCATGGCCCTACCTTACTAATCTTTTCTGGATCAGTCTCAATACCATCCTTTGACACTACATGCCCAACGTACCTGACACGCTCCTTGAAGAATGTACTCTCCTTAGGCGATAGTTTAAGGTTGTTTTCACGTAAACGCTCAAACACCATCTTAAGGCGTTCCAAATGCTCGAAGCTTCTGAAAAAGACGAGTAAATCAACAATATATACAACACAGATATTTTATTTTAACCCATCCGAAACAGTTTCCATTAATCACTAGTAGGTTGCAGGGGCATTTGCTAACCCAAAGGGCATTCAATGGTACTCCCAAAACCCCAATGGACCCATACTAAACGCTGTTCGTTGTTTGTGATCTTCCTATAGCTCCACCTGATGATATGCGCTTTTTAAGTGCAGAACGGTAAAATACATACTCCCAACAACGCAATCCAACAACTCCTCAATACGAAGACCTGCGTACGAGTCCTTGGTAGTACAGTTATCTATAGTTGTCTATAGCCAATACAAACCCGTAGGCTTCCACCCTTTTACGTACCAAGACAACGTTGGATGCCCATAGAGACCTAAATTCTCGAATAACACCGCTTGCTAACAGCTGAGGTAAGTGGTCCCTTGCCTCATCGTATATTCCCGGTTTTATGTTTTACAATACCTGTATTACCAAGATCAAAATCATTGAGAGAAAAGACCTCTCGATTTTCAGCAATGAACCCTTTCCCACGCTCAAGCCTATCAGGAATAAGATCTTGCTCACTGATTTCAACGTCTGGTATTCACAGATCGCAGATTTACCTTCCTCTTGATGTTGGTACAAGACAGCCTCAAGCCCTTGCAGACTGGCGTCTGTATGCAGTTCAAATGGTTTACCGTAATCAGCATACCCAAGAATCGGTGGATTTATAAGCTTTTGTTTTAATTCATTAAAAGCATCTTCCTCTAACTGGCCCCAAACCCACGAAACCACAGGTGCTATATTTGGCTTTTTCCTGTCTTTACGTTTGCCACTGCAAAAGGGTAAGAGGTCATTTATTGGTTTAGCTATGCGTGAAAAGTTTTCAATGAATTTTCTGTAATATTCTACAAATCCCCCAAAAAATGACGAACCTCATCTGGACTAGAGGGTGTTGGCCATGGCCCTACCTTACTAATCTTTCTGGATCAGTCTCAATACCATCCTTTGACACTACATGCCCAACGTACCTGACACGCTCCTTGAAGAATGTACTGTTTTTAGGCGATAGTTTAAGGTTGTTTTCACGTAAACGCTCAAACACCATCTTAATGCGTTCCAAATGCTCGAAGGTTTTGGAAAAGGCGAGTAAATCATCAATGTATACAACACAGGTTTTTAAATTTAACCCATCCGAAACAGTTTCCATTAATCGCAGGTAGGTTGCAGGGGCATTTGCTAACCCAAAGGGCATTCGATGGTACTCCCAAAGCCCCAATGGACCCATACTAAACGCTGTTCGTTATTTGTGATCTTCCTATGGCTCCACCTGATGATATCCGCTTTTTAAGTCCAGAACGGTAAAATACATACTCCCAACAACGCAATCCAAATACTCCTCAATACGAAGACCTGCGTACGAGTCCTTGGTAGTACAGTTATCTATAGTTGTCTATAGCCAATACAAACCCGTACGCTTCCATCCTTTTACGTACCAAGACAACGTTGGATGCCCATAGAGACCTAAGTTCTCGAATAACACCGCTTGCTAACAGTTGAGGTAAGTGGTCCCTTACCTCATCGTACATCCCCGGAGAGGTTAATTCGATTATGTGTTTTACAATACCTGTATTACCAAGATCCAAATCATTGAGAGAAAAGACTTCTCGATTTTCACTAATGAACCCTTTCCCACGCTCAAGCTTATCAGGAATAAGATCTTGCTCACTGATTTCAACGTCGGGTATTCTCAGATCGCACATTTACCTTCCTCTTGATGTTGGTACAAGACTGCCTCAAGCCCCTGCAGACTGGCGTCTGTATGCAGTTTAAATGGTTTTCCGTAATCAGCATACCCAAGAATCGGTGGATTTATAAGCTTTTGTTTTATTTCATTAAAAGCATGTTCCTCTAACTGGCCCCAAACCCATGAAACCACAGGTGCTTTATTTGGCTTTTTCCTGCCTTTACGTTTGCCACTACAAAAGGGTAAGAGGTCATTCATTAGTTTAGCTATGCGTGAAAAGTTTTCAATACATTTTCTGTAATATTCTACAAATCCCCCCAAAAATGACGAACCTCATCTGGACTAGAGGGTGTTGGCCATGGCCTTACCTTACTAATCTTTTCTGGATCAGTCTCAATACCATCCGTTGACACTACATGCCCAACGTACCTGACACGCTCCTTGAAGAATGTACTCTTCTTAGGCGATAGTTTAAGGTTGTTTTCACGTAAACGCTCAAACACCATCTTAAGGCGTTCCAAATGCTCGAAGCTTCTGGAAAAGACGAGTAAATCATCAATATATACAACACAGGTTTTTAAATTTAACCCATCCGAAACAGTTTCCATTAATCGCAGGTAGGTTGCAGGGGCATTTGCTAACCCAAAGGGCATTCGATGGTACTCCCAAAGCCCCAATGGACCCATACTAAAGGCTGTTCGTTGTTTGTGATCTTCCTATGGCTCCACCTGATGATATCCGTTTTTTAAGTCCAGAACGGTAAAATACATATTCCCAACAACGCAATTCAACAACGCCTCAATACGAAGAAATGCGTACGAGTCCTTGGTACTACGGTTATCTATAGTTGTCTAAAGCCAATACAAACCCGTACGCTTCCATCCTTTTACGTACCAAGACAACGTTGGATGCCCATAGAGACCTAAATTCTCGAATAACACCGCTTGCTAACAGTTGAGGTAAGTGGTCCCTTGCCTCATTATATATTCCCGGAGGGGTTAATTCGATTTTATGTTTTACAATACATGTATTAACAAGATCCAAATCATTGAGAGAAAAGACTTCTCGATTTTCACTAATGAACCCTTTCCCACGCTCAAGCCTATCAGGAATAAGATCTTGCTCACTGATTTCAACGTCTGGTATTCACAGATCGCAGATTTAACTTCCTCTTGATGTTGGTACAAGACTGCCTCAAGCCCTTGCAGACTGGCGTCTGTATGCAGTTCATATGGTTTACCGTAATCAGCATACCCAAGAATCGGTGGATTTATAAGCTTTTGTTTTAATTCATTAAAAGCATCTTCCTCTAACTGGCCCCAAACCCACGAAACCACAGGTACTTTATTTGGCTTTTTCCTGTCTTTACGTTTGCCACTGCAAAAGGGTAAGAGGTCATTTATTGGTTAAGCTATGCGTGAAAAGTTTTCAATGAATTTTCTGTAATATTCTACAAATCCCCCCAAAAAATGACGAACCTCATCTGGACTAGAGGGTGTTGGCCACGGCCCTACCTTACTAATCTTTTCTGGATCAGTCTCAATACCATCCTTTGACACTACATGCCCAACGTACCTGACACGCTCCGTGAAGAATGTACTCTTTTTAGGCGATAGTTTAAGGTTGTTTTCACGTAAACGCTTAAACACCATCCTAATGCGTTCCAAATGCTCGAATGTTTTGGAAAAGGCGAGTAAATCATCAATATATACAACACAGGTTTTTAAATTTAACCCATCCGAAACAGTTTCCATTAATCGCGGGTAGGTTGCAGGGGCATTTGCTAACGCAAAGGGCATTCGCTGGTACTCCCAAAACCCCAATGGACCCATACTAAACGCTGTTCGTTGTTTGTGATCTTCCTATGGCTCCACCTGATGATATCCGTTTTTTAAGTCCAGAACGGTAAAATACATACTCCCAACAACTCAATCCAATAACTCCTCAATACGAAGAAGTGCGTACGAGTCCTTGGTAGTACAGTTATCTATAGTTGTCTATAGCCAATACAAACCCGTACGCTTCCATCCTTTTACGTACCAAGATAACGTTGGATGCCCATAGAGACCTAAATTCTCGAATAACACCGCTTGCTAACAGTTGAGGTAAGTGGTCCCTTACCTCATCGTACATCCCCGGAGAGGTTAATTCGATTATGTGTTTTACAATACCTGTATTACCAAGATCCAAATCATTGAGAGAAAAGACTTCTCGATTTTCACTAATGAACCATTTCCCACGCTCAAGCTTATCAGGAATAAGATCTTGCTCACTGATTTCAACGTCGGGTATTCCCAGATCGCACATTTACCTTCCTCTTGATGTTGGTACAAGACTGCCTCAAGCCCCTGCAGACTGGCGTCTGTATGCAGTTCAAATGGTTTTCGGTAATCAGCATACCCAAGAATCGGTGGATTTATAAGCTTTTGTTTTAATTCATTAAAAGCATCTTCCTCTAACTGGCCCCAAACCCATGAAACCACAGGTGCTTTATTTGGCTTTTTCCTGCCTCTACGTTTGCCACTACAAAAGGGTAAGAGGTCATTTATTAGTTTAGCTATGCGTGAAAAGTTTTCAATAAATTTTCTGTAATATTCTACAAATCCCCCCAAAAAATGACGAACCTCATCTGGACTAGAGGGTGTTGACCATGGCCCTACCTTACTAATCTTTTCTGGATCAGTCTCGATACCATCCTTTGACACTACATGCCCAACGTACCTGACACGCTCCTTGAAGAATGTACTCTTCTTAGGCGATAGTTTATGGTTGTTTTCACGTAAACGCTCAAACGCCATCTTAAGGCGTTCCAAATGCTCGAAGCTTCTGGAAAAGACGAGTAAATCAACAATATATACAACACAGAATTTTAATTTTAACCCATCCGAAACAGTTTCCATTAATCACTAGTAGGTTGCAGGGGCATTTGCTAACCCAAAGGGCATTCAATGGTACTCCCAAAACCCCAATGGACCCATACTAAACGCTGTTCGTTGTTTGTGATCTTCCTATAGCTCCACCTGATGATATCCGCTTTTTAAGTCCAGAACGGTAAAATACATACTCCCAACAACGCAATCCAACAACTCCCCAATACGAAGACCTGCGTACGAGTCCTTGGTAGTACAGTTATCTATAGTTGTCTATAGCCAATACAAACCCGTAGGCTTCCACCCTTGCTAACAGCTGAGGTAAGTGGTCCCTTGCCTCATCGTATATTCCCGGAGGGGTTAATTCGATTTTATGTTTTACAATACCTGTATTACCAAGATCAAAATCATTGAGAGAAAAGACCTCTAGATTTTCACCAATGAACCCTTTCCCACGCTCAAGCCATTCAGGAATAAGATCTTGCTCACTGATTTCAACGTCTGGTATTCACAGATCGCAGATTTACCTTCCTCTTGATGTTGGTACAAGACTGCCTCAAGCCCTTGCAGACTGGCGTCTGTATGCAGTTCAAATGGTTTACCGTAATCAGCATACCCAAGAATCGGTGGATTTATAAGCTTTTGTTTTAATTCATTAAAAGCATCTTCCTCTAACTGGCCCCAAACCCACGAAACCACAGGTGCTTTATTTGGCTTTTTCCTGTCTTTACGTTTGCCACTGCAAAAGGGTAAGAGGTCATTTATTGGTTTAGCTATGCGTGAAAAGTTTTCAATGAATTTTCTGTAATATTCTACAAATCCCCCCAAAAAATGACGAACCCCATCTGGACTAGAGGGTGTTGGCCATGGCCCTACCTTACTAATCTTTTCTGGATCAGTCTCAATACCATCCTTTGACACTACATGCCCAACGTACCTGACACGCTCCTTGAAGAATGTACTCTTTTTAGGCGATAGTTTAAGGTTGTTTTCACGTAAACGCTCAAACACCATCTTAATGCGTTCCAAATGCTCGAAGGTTTTGGAAAAGGCGAGTAAATCATCAATATATACAACACAGGTTTTTAAATTTAACCCATCCGAAACAGTTTCCATTAATCGCAGGTAGGTTGCAGGGGCATTTGCTAACCCAAAGGGCATTCGATGGTACTCCCAAAGCCCCAATGGACCCATACTAAACGCTGTTCGTTGTTTGTGATCTTCCTATGGCTCCACCTGATGATATCCGCTTTTTAAGTCCAGAACGGTAAAATACATACTCCCAACAACGTAATCCAAATACTCCTCAATACGAAGACCTGCGTACGAGTCCTTGGTAGTACAATTATCTATAGTTGTCTATAGCCAATACAAACCCGTACGCTTCCATCCTTTTACGTACCAAGACAACGTTGGATGCCCATAGAGACCTAAATTCTCGAATAACACCGCTTGCTAACAGTTGAGGTAAGTGGTCCCTTACCTCATCGTACATCCCCGGAGAGGTTAATTCGATTATGTGTTTTACAATACCTGTATTACCAAGATCCAAATCATTGAGAGAAAAGACTTCTCGATTTTCACTAATGAACCCTTTCCCACGCTCAAGCTTATCAGGAATAAGATCTTGCTCACTGATTTCAACGTCGGGTATTCCCAGATCGCACATTTACCTTCCTCTTGATGTTGGTACAAGACTGCCTCAAGCCCCTGCAGACTGGCGTCTGTATGCAGTTTAAATGGTTTTCCGTAATCAGCATACCAAAGAATCGGTGGATTTATAAGCTTTTGTTTTAATTCATTAAAAGCATCTTCCTCTAACTGGCCCCAAACCCACGAAACCACAGGTACTTTATTTGGCTTTTTCCTGTCTTTACGTTTGCCACTGCAAAAGGGTAAGAGGTCATTTATTGGTTTAGCTATGCGTGAAAAGTTTTCAATGAATTTTCTGTAATATTCTACAAATCCCCCCAAAAAATGACGAACCTCATCTGGACTAGAGGGTGTTGGCCACGGCCCTACCTTACTAATCTTTTCTGGATCAGTCTCAATACCATCCTTTGACACTACATGCCCAACGTACCTGACACGCTCCGTGAAGAATGTACTCTTTTTAGGCGATAGTTTAAGGTTGTTTTCACGTAAACGCTCAAACACCATCCTAATGCGTTCCAAATGCTCGAATGTTTTGGAAAAGGCGAGTAAATCATCAATATATACAACACAGGTTTTTAAATTTAACCCATCCGAAACAGTTTCCATTAATCGCGGTGTAAAATACAGCATTTGATATCCGCCGATATTACCTTAGGCGGGTTCATATAACGGACACTTATTTGAATGTGCCGCGCAGGACGCTGAGGACTGTATTTAAATAACAATGGATTAACCACGGGCGTGTGGAAAACGGGATTTTCTTGTGGTAGGGAGAGGGGATTTTTGTGTTGGAAGGGTAGAGGGGAAGTTGAGGTGTCGATAGAGGTTAGAGTGGAGAAACTGGTGTAAATTTAAGGGAGTGACTGGAAGCTATAACCTGAGGTCAAATAGGCCTACGGTGTGTGGATTTACCTGTGCGGAATCAACGTGGGATGTGTTTTTGTGCGGTATCGACGAGGGATGTGCACCGTGTGGTAACGTACTGTTGAAATTTCATAATAAATATTATTCGGGTAGGAACTGTGAGAACTTTGAGAACGTGGAAATAAATGGTACAATATTTACTAAGACCTAATTCATGAATCAACTTTATGTATACGGACATGATTACTAATGAAATTTACTATCAACTTTGCTACTTATGAAAATATGAACTAATTGCTTATTATCTGTGTGCAAATAAAGTTATGGAAACCTGTATTGAGCATTCCGTTTCTTCACGTCGTAACAATTTGGTGGCAGCGGTGGGATTGCTCATTACGACAATACAGGGAATCAATCTTATTTAAACACAGATATAAGTCACCGTCAAATAAAGGTCTTCGTACACATACATTTTTTTTGTAACGGGGCTGTCAAAGCAATTTTTTTTTCCAAAATATTTTTTTTTACCCGACGGACAAGTATGACAGATATTCCTAAGTGGTTAGAAGGGGCGGTTGAAAAGGGGGCCGATATGGATAAATGTTTAGAGATACTCAAAGTAACTGAAAATCAGAGAGATAAAGAAATTGAAGAAAATAAAAGAGCTAGAGAATTTGAAGAAATGAAACTGAATAGATTGTTAGAAGAAAGAAAGCTAGATGAAGAGAGAGAAAAACGGAGAGAAGTTAGAGAGCTGAAACGTTTAGAATTAGAGCATGAAATCAAACTTAAAGAGCTAGAAGTTCAGAAATAAGGTGGTAATAGATATGACCCTGGTCAGAAGCCTGTTAGCAATCCGTCTGTGAAACTGCCAAAATTCGTTGAAGGCGATGATATAGATGTTTTTCTTCGTTCTTTTGAAAAGTTGGCGGCTGTTTATGAGTGGCCCAAGGATACTTTACCAGCCAGGTTAATTCCCGTCCTAACAGGGAAAGCTTTAGAGGCGTATGCCCGACTGAATGACGAAGAAAGTAGGGACTACAAAACAATCAAACAAGCAATACTTAAACGTTATGAGCTGACAAGTGACAAGTATAGAGAGAAGTTTCGTAACTCAAGACAACAACATAACGAAACGTTTAGGGAATTTAGAGTTAGAATTGAGGGATACTTAACACATTGGTGTGAAGCAGAAAATATTAACGACTATAATGATCAGCTTTTCGATTTGGTTCTTAAGGAACAGTTGTTAAACAGTTGCACTATACCATTACAAATTTGGTTAAAAGAGAGAAGTCCCTCCAGTGCTAATGAGCTAGTTGACTGTGCCGAAGCTTACCAGACTGCTCACTGTGGTGTAGAAAATAAAAATCTTAAGACCCGACAACAAAACGTCAATTTTGATAAGCAAACTAGAGATAAAAGTTTTGGATACCAAAATTACGACTCGAACAACACTCCAAGACCTGATTTAGGCAATAACAGACGACGGTGTTTTATTTGTGACTCCACTCGACATTTACAATTCAATTGTCCTCATAGACAAGGAACCATAAGTGACAGGTACAGAAGACCTATTGAAAATGCATTTTTAATGGATAGACATGAACAAAATCAAAACAGTAATCAAGTACCTAGTGTGGCCGGGTTATTAAAAGTTGTGACTCTTTCTGAAATAACTCCAGGATATGGTTTGAAGTTGGAAGATGGTTGGGTGGAAGGTAGAAAAGTCAGTTTGCTTCGAGATACGGGTAGCACAACAGTCTTTGTAGCTAAACATTTAGTAAGTGACAACAGTTATACAGGGTCTTACAAATCTGTTATTGTTGCTGATGGGGTTAGTAAGCGGGCCCCAGAGCTCTGGGTGACTGTTTACACACCTTATGTAAACGGTAGAGTGTTAGCTGTAGCTCTTGACTCACCTGTAGTAGATCTTATTATAGGTAATGTGGTTCATTTGTATGATGACGTTGAAGATAATGGGTCAGTTAAAAATGAAATTTCTGTCACTCAAGTGTGTAACCCTGTTGGGAACATTCCAGAATCAATTTCTACACAAAGTAATCAGTGGGAAGAATGTTCACACGCTGTTAAAACTCGGTCACAAACACAGGCTTCTGAGACTGTACCGGGCTCAATATTTAAAATTAAACAAGCACAAAATTTAAAAGAAGTTAATTGGCAACATGTTTGTGACAGGAAAGAATTGGTTGAGAAACAAATGGGAGACATTACTTTAGAGAGGGTGAGACAGTTAGCTGAAAGTCTGTCCGACAAAACCACTACACATTTCCTAGTCAAAAATGAAATTTTGTTCAGAATATATATTCCGAAAAATGTTGATCCCTACTGCAGAGAGCAAATTTGTCAGGTTGTTATACCTAGTTGTTGGAGAAGCATAATCTTGTCTATGGCTCATGACTTACCTATGGCGGGCCACCTGGGCGTTAAGAAAACCAGAGATAGGATAATGAGTCAATTTTACTGGCCAGGTATTTTCAATGACATAGCTAACTATTGTAGATCCTGTCCTACCTGTCAGAAAAATATACCTAAAGGTAGAGTGACTAAAGTACCACTTGTTAATATTCCATTAATTGAGGAGCCCTTTAAGAGAGTTGCTTTAGACATTGTTGGTCCTCTGCCCCGTACAAAGAGGGGCAAACGCTATTTGTTAACTTTTACTGACTATGCCACGAGATACCCAGAGGCCATACCATTGGCAAACCAAGAGGCCGAAACAGTGGCTGACGCTTTGGTTGAGATTATTTCGCGTTTGGGCATCCCTGACGAAATACTAACCGATAAAGGGACCAATTTTATGTCTGGTTTAATGAGAGAATTAAGTCGGTTACTCCAAATTAAACAAATAAACACCACCCCATACCATCCACAAACAAATGGCTTGGTTGAAAAATTTAACGGGACGTTAAAACGTATGCTGAAGGCTTTCGCTCATGGTCAACCTCATGACTGGGACAGATATGTGCCATACGTTTTATTTGCCTACAGGGAAGTTCCACAGGAAACATTAGGATTTTCGCCATTTGAGTTGGTTTATGGTAGACATGTTAAGGGTCCTATGTCTGTACTGTGGGATAGCTGGGTGGAACCAGAGGGAGAACATGTGTCAGTGATTCAGTATATTGTTAACTTACGAGATAAACTGTATAATATGCATCAGCTAGCTAGAAAAAATGAAGAAGAATCCCAAACAAGTCAAAAGGTATATTATGACCGCAAAGCCAGAAAAAGGGAACTTAAAGTTGGACAGAAAGTCTTAGTATTATTGCCGACACATAACAATAAGTTGCAGGCTCAGTGGTTAGGTCCCTATACAGTCTTAGCTAAGGTCAGTCCTGTTGATTATAGTGTTCAAATGGCTCCTAATATATCTAAGGTCCTACACATTAACATGTTGAAATTGTGGGTCGATCGACATACTTTAGAGGAGAAGGTTTCAGTGTGTGTCTTAGGTTTTGTGGATCAGGGTGATGAAGAGGTTTTTCTAGACCCACTTTTACCTGCGGACAGTTTTATAACGCAAAAGGAAACCTATGAAGACGTAAAAATATCTTTAGAGCTAGATTACAACAAATCCAATGAACTTAGCAAATTGTGTGAAAAATTTTCCGACATTTTTACTGATATTCCTGGGAAAACGCACATGATAACGCATTCTGTTAAGAACATAATTGGTACACCTGTTTATCAAAAACCCTACCAGATACCATATGCTTTACGTGATAAGGTTAATTCTGAAATCGACAGCATGTTAAATACAGGCATAATTGAACCATCACAAAGCCCGTGGGCGGCACCCATTGTAGTGGTGAAAAAACCTGACAGTAGTCTCCGCATATGCGTAGATTACCGAAAATTAAATCACGATACTGTGTTTGATCCACTACCAATGCCTAGAATATTAAACATTTATGACAAACTCGGTTCAGCTAAGTATCTTAGTAAGTTGGACCTCACAAAAGGTTACTGGCAAATACCCTTAGATAAGGACACATGTGAGAAAAGTGGCTTTGTTACACCGTCAGGGCATTACCAATTTACTGTTCTTCCGTTTGGAATGAAAAATTCACAAGCTACATTCGTTCGTCTCTTATCTATGATTTTAAAAGACCATACTGACTATTCAGATGCTTATGTAGATGACGTTTTGATATGGAGTTCCTCGTGGGAAGACCACGTGCGACATTTGAATAATGTTTTGACCTCACTTAGAAGTGCTGGATTAACAGCTCGACCGACAAAATGTATCATGGGAGAGAGCTCCTTGGAATATTTAGGTCACTTAGTGGGACAAGGGTCCGTTAGACCGGTTCCCTCAAAGGTAGAAGCTATTACAGACTTACCGTCACCCACTACTAAAAAACAACTGAGATCCATCATGGGTATGCTTAACTATTACAGATCATACATTCCTAACTATGCTGACTTAGCATGTCCTTTGACTGACTTGACGTCAAAGAAATTACCAAATAAACTGGACTGGACTGAAAAACATGAGACAGCCTTGCAAACTCTAAAACAGTGCTTAACAACAGCCCCGATTTTGAGAAACCCGGATTTTTCTAAACAATTTGTACTAAATACTGACGCCAGTGATAATGGATTGGCCGGTGTATTATTACAAGAATGTGAGGATGGCTATCATCCAATTGTTTTTGCAAGCAAGAAATTGTTGCCAAGAGAAAAATCCTATTCCACTATTGAAAAGGAATGCTATGCCATTGTATGGGCAGTGAAGACCTTAAGTGTATATCTAAGTGGTAAAGAATTTGTAATATTGTCTGACCATAGCCCTCTTCAGTGGTTATATAGAATGAAAGATACTAACCAAAGGCTGTTGAGATGGAATCTATTCCTCCAAAGCTTCCAATTTGAGATAAAACATATCAAGGGCAAAGAAAATGTAGTAGCAGATACCCTTTCACGTTTCAAGTAATGAGCTATGTATATTTAAAAAAAAAATTCTTTTGATGAGCTTTGTACTTACACATGTTAACGATGCTATGAGTTTGTGAAGTGAATTGCTGTTCAATTATATGGATGTAATGATTATTGTAGTCGAATGTTATGGTTTATGTTTGCTAAAGATGTTTTTTGTGTATATACACAAATGATATGAAATGACTTAGTGTTTTTGTTTGTTTTTTTTTTGTTTTTTTTATGTATGTGTACGACCTAAGGTGAAAAAAACAAAATGAGGGAACATTTGTTTCTAGGAGGTTAGGGAGTAATGTAAAATACAGCATTTGATATCCGCCGATATTACATTAGGCGGGTTCATATAACGGACACTTATTTGAATGTGCCGCGCAGGACGCTGAGGACTGTATTTAAATAACAATGGATTAACCACGGGCGTGTGGAAAACGGGATTTTCTTGTGGTAGGGAGAGGGGATTTTTGTGTTGGAAGGGTAGAGGGGAAGTTGAGGTGTCGATAGAGGTAAGAGTGGAGAAACTGGTTTAAATTTAAGGGAGTGACTGGAAGCTATAACCTGAGGTCAAATAGGCCTACGGTGTGTGGATTTACCTGTGCGGAATCAACGTGGGATGTGTTTTTGTGCGGTATCGACGAGGGATGTGCACCGTGTGGTAACGTACTGTTGAAATTTCATAATAAATATTATTCGGGTAGGAACTGTGAGAACTTTGAGAACGTGGAAATAAATGGTACAATATTTACTAAGACCTAATTCATGAATCAACTTTATGTATACGGACATGATTACTAATGAAATTTACTATCAACTTTGCTACTTATGAAAATATGAACTAATTGCTTATTATCTGTGTGCAAATAAAGTTATGGAAACCTGTATTGAGCATTTCGTTTCTTCACGTCGTAACACGCGGGTAGGTTGCAGGGGCATTTGCTAACGCAAAGGGCATTCGCTGGTACTCCCAAAACCCCAATGGACCCATACTAAACGCTGTTCGTTGTTTGTGATCTTCCTATGGCTCCACCTGATGATATCCGTTTTTTAAGTCCAGAACGGTAAAATACATACTCCCAACAACTCAATCCAATAACTCCTCAATACGAAGAAGTGCGTATGAGTCCTTGGTAGTACAGTTATCTATAGTTGTCTATAGCCAATACAAACCCGTACGCTTCCATCCTTTTACGTACCAAGATAACGTTGGATGCCCATAGAGACCTAAATTCTCGAATAACACCACTTGCTAACAGTTGAGGTAAGTGGTCCCTTACCTCATCGTACATCCCCGGAGAGGTTTATTCGATTATGTGTTTTACAATACCTGTATTACCAAGATCCAAATCATTGAGAGAAAAGACTTCTCGATTTTCACTAATGAACCCTTTCCCACGCTCAAGCTTTACAGGAATAAGATCTTGCTCACTGATTTCAACGTCGGGTATTCCCAGATCGCACATTTACCTTCCTCTTGATGTTGGTACAAGACTGCCTCAAGCCCCTGCAGACTGGCGTCTGTATGCAGTTCAAATGGTTTTCGGTAATGAGCATACCCAAGAATCGGTGGATTTATAAGCTTTTGTTTTAATTCATTAAAAGCATCTTCCTCTAACTGGCCCCAAACCCATGAAACCACAGGTGCTTTATTTGGCTTTTTCCTGCCTCTACGTTTGCCACTACAAAAGGGTAAGAGGTCATTTATTAGTTTAGCTATGCGTGAAAAGTTTTTAATAAATTTTCTGTAATATTCTACAAATCCCCCCAAAAATGACGAACCTCATCTGGACTAGAGGGTGTTGACCATGGCCCTACCTTACTAATCTTTTCTGGATCAGTCTCGATACCATCCTTTGACACTACATGCCCAACGTACCTGACACGCTCCTTGAAGAATGTACTCTTCTTAGGCGATAGTTTATGGTTGTTTTCACGTAAACGCTCAAACACCATCTTAAGGCGTTCCAAATGCTCGAAGCTTCTGGAAAAGACGAGTAAATCAACAATATATACAACACAGAATTTTAATTTTAACCCATCCGAAACAGTTTCCATTAATCACTAGTAGGTTGCAGGGGCATTTGCTAACCCAAAGGGCATTCAATGGTACTCCCAAAACCCCAATGGACCCATACTAAACGCTGTTCGTTGTTTGTGATCTTCTTATAGCTCCACCTGATGATATCCGCTTTTTAAGTCCAGAACGGTAAAATACATACTCCCAACAACGCAATCCAACAACTCCTCAATACGAAGACCTGCGTACGAGTCCTTGGTAGTACAGTTATCTATAGTTGTCTATAGCCAATACAAACCCGTAGGCTTCCACCCTTTTACGTACCAAGACAACGTTGGATGCCCATAGAGACCTAAATTATCGAATAACACCGCTTGCTAACAGCTGAGGTAAGTGGTCCCTTGCCTCATCGTATATTCCCGGAGGGGTTAATTCGATTTTATGTTTTACAATACCTGTATTACCAAGATCAAAATCATTGAGAGAAAAGACCTCTAGATTTTCACCAATGAACCCTTTCCCACGCTCAAGCCTATCAGGAATAAGATCTTGCTCACTGATTTCAACGTCTGGTATTCACAGATCGCAGATTTACCTTCCTCTTGATGTTGGTACAAGACTGCCTCAAGCCCTTGCAGACTGGCGTCTGTATGCAGTTCAAATGGTTTACCGTAATCAGCATACCCAAGAATCGGTGGATTTATAAGCTTTTGTTTTAATTCATTAAAAGCATCTTCCTCTAACTGGCCCCAAACCCACGAAACCACAGGTGCTTTATTTGGCTTTTTCCTGTCTTTACGTTTGCCACTGCAAAAGGGTAAGAGGTCATTTATTGGTTTAGCTATGCGTGAAAAGTTTTCAATGAATTTTCTGTAATATTCTACAAATCCCCCCAAAAAATGACGAACCTCATCTGGACTAGAGGGTGTTGGCCATTGCCCTACCTTACTAATCTTTCTGGATCAGTCTCAATACCATCCTTTGACACTACATGCCCAACGTACCTGACACGCTCCTTGAAGAATGTACTCTTTTTAGGCGATAGTTTAAGGTTGTTTTCACGTAAACGCTCAAACACCATCTTAATGCGTTCCAAATGCTCGAAGGTTTTGGAAAAGGCGAGTAAATCATCAATATATACAACACAGGTTTTTAAATTTAACCCATCCGAAACAGTTTCCATTAATCGCAGGTAGGTTGCAGGGGCATTTGCTAACCCAAAGGGCATTCGATGGTACTCCCAAAGCCCCAATGGACCCATACTAAACGCTGTTCGTTGTTTGTGATCTTCCTATGGCTCCACCTGATGATATCCGCTTTTTAAGTCCAGAACGGTAAAATACATACTCCCAACAACGCAATCCAAATACTCCTCAATACGAAGACCTGCGTACGAGTCCTTGGTAGTACAGTTATCTATAGTTGTCTATAGCCAATACAAACCCGTACGCTTCCATCCTTTTACGTACCAAGACAACGTTGGATGCCCATAGAGACCTAAATTCTCGAATAACACCGCTTGCTAACAGTTGAGGTAAGTGGTCCCTTACCTCATCGTATATCCCCGGAGAGGTTAATTCGATTATGTGTTTTACAATACCTGTATTACCAAGATCCAAATCATTGAGAGAAAAGACTTCTCGATTTTCACTAATGAACCCTTTCCCACGCTCAAGCTTATCAGGAATAAGATCTTGCTCACTGATTTCAACGTCGGGTATTCCCAGATCGCACATTTACCTTCCTCTTGATGTTGGTACAAGACTGCCTCAAGCCCCTGCAGACTGGCGTCTGTATGCAGTTTAAATGGTTTTCCGTAATCAGCATACCCAAGAATCGGTGGATTTATAAGCTTTTGTTTTAATTCATTAAAAGCATCTTCCTCTAACTGGCCCCAAACCCATGAAACCACAGGTGCTTTTTTTGGATTTTTCCTGCCTTTACGTTTGCCACTACAAAAGGGTAAGAGGTCATTCATTAGTTTAGCTATGCGTGAAAAGTTTTCAATACATTTTCTGTAATATTCTACAAATCCCCCCAAAAATGACGAACCTCATCTGGACTAGAGGGTGTTGGCCATGGCCCTACCTTACTAATCTTTTCTGGATCAGTCTCAATACCATCCGTTGACACTACATGTCCAACGTACCTGACACGCTCCTAGCAGAATGTACTCTTCTTAGGCGATAGTTTAAGGTTGTTTTCACGTAAACGCTCAAACACCATCTTAAGGCGTTCCAAATGCTCGAAGCTTCTGGAAAAGACGAGTAAATCATCAACATATACAACACAGGTTTTTAAATTTAACCCATCCGAAACAGTTTCCATTAATCGCAGGTAGGTTGCAGGGGCATTTGCTAACCCAAAGGGCATTCGATGGTACTCCCAAAGCCCCAATGGACTCATACTAAACGCTGTTCGTTGTTTGTGATCTTCCTATGGCTCCACCTGATGATATCCGTTTTTTAAGTCCAGAACGGTAAAATACATATTCCCAACAACGCAATTCAACAACGCCTCAATACGAAGAAATGCGTACGAGTCCTTGGTACTACGGTTATCTATAGTTGTCTAAAGCCAATACAAACCCGTACGCTTCCATCCTTTTACGTACCAAGACAACGTTGGATGCCCATAGAGACCTACATTCTCGAATAACACCGCTTGCTAACAGTTGAGGTAAGTGGTCCCTTGCCTCATCGTATATTCCCGGAGGGGTTAATTCGATTTTATGTTTTACAATACATGTATTACCAAGATCCAAATCATTGAGAGAAAAGACTTCTCGATTTCCACTAATGAACCCTTTCCCACGCTCAAGCCTATCAGGAATAAGATCTTGCTCACTGATTTCAACGTCTGGTATTCACAGATCGCAGATTTACCCTCCTCTTGATGTTGGTACAAGACTGCCTCAAGCCCTTGCAGACTGGCGTCTGTATGCAGTTCATATGGTTTACCGTAATCAGCATACCCAAGAATCGGTGGATTTATAAGCTTTTGTTTTAATTCATTAAAAGCATCTTCCTCTTACTGGCCCCAAACCCACGAAACCACAGGTACTTTATTTGGCCTTTTCCTGTCTTTACGTTTGCCACTGCAAAAGGGTAAGAGGTCATTTATTGGTTTAGCTATGCGTGAAAAGTTTTCAATGAATTTTCTGTAATATTCTACAAATCCCCCCAAAAAATGACGAACCTCATCTGGACTAGAGGGTGTTGGCCACGGCCCTACCTTACTAATCTTTTCTGGATCAGTCTCAATACCATCCTTTGACACTACATGCCCAACGTACCTGACACGCTCCGTGAAGAATGTACTCTTTTTAGGCGATAGTTTAAGGTTGTTTTCACGTAAACGCTCAAACACCATCTTAATGCGTTCCAAATGCTCGAAGGTTTTGGAAAAGGCGAGTAAATCATCAATATATACAACACAGGTTTTTAAATTTAACCCATCCGAAACAGTTTCCATTAATCGCAGGTAGGTTGCAGGGGCATTTGCTAACCCAAAGGGCATTCGATGGTACTCCCAAAGCCCCAATGGACCCATACTAAACGCTGTTCGTTGTTTGTGATCTTCCTATGGCTCCACCTGATGATATCCGCTTTTTAAGTCCAGAACGGTAAAATACATACTCCCAACAACGCAATCCAAATACTCCTCAATACGAAGACCTGCGTACGAGTCCTTGGTAGTACAGTTATCTATAGTTGTCTATAGCCAATACAAACCCGTACGCTTCCATCCTTTTACGTACCAAGACAACGTTGGATGCCCATAGAGACCTAAATTCTCGAATAACACCGCTTGCTAACAGTTGAGGTAAGTGGTCCCTTACCTCATCGTACATCCCCGGAGAGGTTAATTCGATTATGTGTTTTACAATACCTGTATTACCAAGATCCAAATCATTGAGAGAAAAGACTTCTCGATTTTCACTAATGAACCCTTTCCCACGCTCAAGCTTATCAGGAATAAGATCTTGCTCATTGATTTCAACGTCGGTATTCCCAGATCGCACATTTACCTTCCTCTTGATGTTGGTACAAGACTGCCTCAAGCCCCTGCAGACTGGCGTCTGTATGCAGTTTAAATGGTTTTCCGTAATCAGCATACCCAAGAATCAGTGGATTTATAAGCTTTTGTTTTAATTCATTAAAAGCATCTTCCTCTAACTTTTTCATGCCTTTACGTTTGCCACTGCAAAAGGGTAAGAGGTCATTTATTGGTTTAGCTATGCATGAAAAGTTTTGAATGAATTTTCTGTAATATCCTACATATCCCTCCCCCCTCAAAAAAAAATGACGAACCTCATCACTAGAGGGCGTTGGCAATGGCCCTACCTTACTAATCTTTTCTTGATCAGTCTCAATACCATCCTTTGACACTACATGCCCAACGTACCTGACACGCTCCTTGAAGAATGTACTCTTCTTAGGCGATAGTTTAAGGTTGTTTTCACGTAAACGCTCAAACACCATCTTAATGCGTTCCAAATGCTCAAAGGTTTTGGAAAAGACGAGTCAATCATCAATATATACAACACAGGTTTTTAAATTTAACCCATCCGAAACAGTTTCCATTAATCACAGGTATGTTGCAGGGGCATTTGCTAACCCAAAGGGCATTCGCTGGTACTCC
This sequence comes from Lepidochitona cinerea, assembly GCA_963971465.1. NCBI lineage: Eukaryota > Metazoa > Mollusca > Polyplacophora > Chitonida > Tonicellidae > Lepidochitona > Lepidochitona cinerea. Next base: position 20,307,138 of record OZ020560.1, on the reverse strand, counting down.
CAAAACTCCAATGGACCCATACTAAACGCTGTTCGTTGTTTGTGATTTTCCTATGGCTCCATCTGATGATATCCGTTTTTTAAGTCCAGAACGGCAAAATACAAGTCCAGAACGGTAAAATATATACTCCCAACAACTCAATTCAACAACGCCTCAATACGAAGAAATGCGTACGAGTCCTTGGTACTACGGTTATCTATAGTTGTCTAAAGCCAATACAAACCCGTACGCTCCCATCCTTTTACGTACCAAGACAACGTTGGATGCCCATAGAGACCTAAATTCTCGAATAACACCGCTTGCTAACAGTTGAGGTAAGTGGTCCCTTGCCTCATCGTATATTCCCGGAGGGGTTAATTCGATTTTATGTTTTACAATACATGTATTACCAAGATCCAAATCATTGAGAGAAAAGACTTCTCGATTTTCACTAATGAACCCTTTCCCACGCTCAAGCCTATCAGGAATAAGATCTTGCTCACTGATTTCAACGTCTGGTATTCACAGATCGCAGATTTACCTTCCTCTTGATGTTGGTACAAGACTGCCTCAAGCCCTTGCAGACTGGCGTCTGTATGCAGTTCAAATGGTTTACCGTAATCAGCATACCCAAGAATCGGTGGATTTATAAGCTTTTGTTTTAATTCATTAAAAGCATCTTCCTCTAACTGGCCCCAAACCCACGAAACCAAAACTACTTTATTTGGCTTTTTCCTGTCTTTACGTTTGCCACTGCAAAAGGGTAAGAGGTCATTTATTGGTTTAGCTATGCGTGAAAAGTTTTCAATGAATTTTCTGTAATATTCTACAAATCCCCCCAAAAAATGACGAACCTCATCTGGACTAGAGGGTGTTGGCCATGGCCCTACCTTACTAATCTTTTCTGGATCAGTCTCAATACCATCCTTTGACACTACATGCCCAACGTACCTGACACGCTCCGTGAAGAATGTACTCTTTTTAGGCGATAGTTTAAGGTTGTTTTCACGTAAACGCTCAAACACCATCTTAATGCGTTCCAAATGCTCGAAGGTTTTGGAAAAGGCGAGTAAATCATCAATATATACAACACAGGTTTTTAAATTTAACCCATCCGAAACAGTTTCCATTAATCGCAGGTAGGTTGCGGGGGCATTTGCTAACCCAAAGGGCATTCGATGGTACTCCCAAAGCCCCAATGGACCCATACTAAACGCTGTTCGTTGTTTGTGATCTTCCTATCGCTCCACCTGATGATATCCGCTTTTTAAGTCCAGAACGGTAAAATACATACTCCCAACAACGCAATCCAAATACTCCTCAATACGAAGACCTGCGTACGAGTCCTTGGTAGTACAGTTATCTATAGTTGTCTATAGCCAATACAAACCCGTACGCTTCCATCCTTTTACGTACCAAGACAACGTTGGATGCCCATAGAGACCTAAATTCTCGAATAACACCGCTTGCTAACAGTTGAGGTAAGTGGTCCCTTACCTCATCGTACATCCCCGGAGAGGTTAATTCGATTATGTGTTTTACAATACCTGTATTACCAAGATCCAACTCATTGAGAGAAAAGACTTCTCGATTTTCACTAATGAACCCTTTCCCACGCTCAAGCTTTTCAGGAATAAGATCTTGCTCACTGATTTCAACGTCGGGTATTCCCAGATCGCAGATTTACCTTCCTCTTGATGTTGGTACAAGACTGCCTCAAGCCCTTGCAGACTGGCGTCTGTATGCAGTTCAAATGGTTTACCGTAATCAGCATACCCAAGAATCGGTGGATTTATAAGCTTTTGTTTTAATTCATTAAAAGCATCTTCCTCTAACTGGCCCCAAACCCACGAAACCACAGGTACTTTATTTGGCTTTTTCCTGTCTTTACGTTTGCCACTGCAAAAGGGTAAGAGGTCATTTATTGGTTTAGCTATGCGTGAAAAGTTTTCAATGAATTTTCTGTAATATTCTACAAATCCCCCCCCAAAAATGACGAACCTCATCTGGACTAGAGGGTGTTGGCCATGGCCCTACCTTACTAATCTTTTCTGGATCAGTCTCAATACCATCCTTTGACACTACATGCCCAACGTACTTGAAGAATGTACTCTTTTTAGGCGATAGTTTAAGGTTGTTTTCACGTAAACGCTCAAACACCATCTTAATGCGTTCCAAATGCTCGAAGGTTTTGGAAAAGGCGAGTAAATCATCAATATATACAACACAGGTTTTTAAATTTAACCCATCCGAAACAGTTTCCATTAATCGCAGGTAGGTTGCAGGGGCATTTGCTAACCCAAAGGGCATTCGATGGTACTCCCAAAGCCCCAATGGACCCATACTAAACGCTGTTCGTTGTTTGTGATCTTCCTATGGCTCCACCTGATGATATCCGCTTTTTAAGTCCAGAACGGTAAAATACATACTCCCAACAACGCAATCCAAATACTCCTCAATACGAAGACCTGCGTACGAGTCCTTGGTAGTACAGTTATCTATAGTTGTCTATAGCCAATACAAACCCGTACGCTTCCATCCTTTTACGTACCAAGACAACGTTGGATGCCCATAGAGACCTAAATTCTCGAATAACACCGCTTGCTAACAGTTGAGGTAAGTGGTCCCTTACCTCATCGTACATCCCCGGAGAGGTTAATTCGATTATGTGTTTTACAATACCTGTATTACCAAGATCCAAATCATTGAGAGAAAAGACTTCTCGATTTTCACTAATGAACCCTTTCCCACGCTCAAGCTTATCAGGAATAAGATCTTGCTCATTGATTTCAACGTCGGTATTCCCAGATCGCACATTTACCTTCCTCTTGATGTTGGTACAAGACTGCCTCAAGCCCCTGCAGACTGGCGTCTGTATGCAGTTTAAATGGTTTTCCGTAATCAGCATACCCAAGAATCAGTGGATTTATAAGCTTTTGTTTTAATTCATTAAAAGCATCTTCCTCTAACTTTTTCCTGCCTTTACGTTTGCCACTGCAAAAGGGTAAGAGGTCATTTATTGGTTTAGCTATGCATGAAAAGTTTTGAATGAATTTTCTGTAATATCCTACAAATCCCTCCCCCCTCAAAAAAAAATGACGAACCTCATCACTAGAGGGCGTTGGCAATGGCCCTACCTTACTAATCTTTTCTTGATCAGTCTCAATACCATCCTTTGACACTACATGCCCAACGTACCTGACACGCTCCTTGAAGAATGTACTCTTCTTAGGCGATAGTTTAAGGTTGTTTTCACGTAAACGCTCAAACACCATCTTAATGCGTTCCAAATGCTCAAAGGTTTTGGAAAAGACGAGTCAATCATCAATATATACAACACAGGTTTTTAAATTTAACCCATCCGAAACAGTTTCCATTAATCACAGGTATGTTGCAGGGGCATTTGCTAACCCAAAGGGCATTCGCTGGTACTCCCAAAACCCCAATGGACCCATACTAAACGCTGTTCGTTGTTTGTGATTTTCCTATGGCTCCATCTGATGATATCCGTTTTTTAAGTCCAGAACGGCAAAATACAAGTCCAGAACGGTAAAATATATACTCCCAACAACTCAATTCAACAACGCCTCAATACGAAGAAATGCGTACGAGTCCTTGGTACTACGGTTATCTATAGTTGTCTAAAGCCAATACAAACCCGTACGCTCCCATCCTTTTACGTACCAAGACAACGTTGGATGCCCATAGAGACCTAAATTCTCGAATAACACCGCTTGCTAACAGTTGAGGTAAGTGGTCCCTTGCCTCATCGTATATTCCCGGAGGGGTTAATTCGATTTTATGTTTTACAATACATGTATTACCAAGATCCAAATCATTGAGAGAAAAGACTTCTCGATTTTCACTAATGAACCCTTTCCCACGCTCAAGCCTATCAGGAATAAGATCTTGCTCACTGATTTCAACGTCTGGTATTCACAGATCGCAGATTTACCCTCCTCTTGATGTTGGTACAAGACTGCCTCAAGCCCTTGCAGACTGGCGTCTGTATGCAGTTCAAATGGTTTACCGTAATCAGCATACCCAAGAATCGGTGGATTTATAAGCTTTTGTTTTAATTCATTAAAAGCATCTTCCTCTAACTGGCCCCAAACCCACGAAACC